>CM053770.1:207089704-207248047 GCA_028658325.1 Potorous gilbertii
ATCACAGTTCATTAGGTGATTTGGCTGTATACTTTGGGTCAAACCAGATTCGAAAGCCCAATTACAAACACGGTACTCGTTGCCTAAAGCTCAGAGAATTCTGCTATGTATTTTGTACATATTGTTTCATTTGTCTCAATTCATAGCACAGTATAGTGGAAAATGAACTGGATTTGGAATCAGAGGGTCCAGATTCAAATCTTGTTCTTTTAACTTTGTATTTCTGTGATGGGGAGTTAAGCCAAGGAGTCTTTATTAAGTGCCTATTATGTGCCAGGCACTGTACCAAGAACTGGGGATATAATAAAACCAGTTCTTGCCACCAAGGAGATTCTATTCTAATGTGGGAGAGAATATGCAAACAAATATGTACAAATAAAATCTATACAGGATAAATTGGAGATGTCTCAGAAGGAAAGTGCTAATAATGGAGGGCAGCTAGGTGGTGCAGTGGATAGAGTGGTTGGCCTGGAGTCAGAAGATTTCCTGAGTTTAAATCCAGCCTCAGACACTTACTAGCTGTGTGACCCCAGACAAGTCACCTAAACCTGTCTGCCTCAGTTTCCTCATCTGTAAAATGAGCTGGAGAAGGAAATGGCAAATCACTCCAGTATCCCTACCAAGAAAACCCCAAACAGAGCCACATAGAGGCAGAAAGGACTCAACAACCACTAATATTAAGAAGGACCAGGGAAAGATTTCTTTCAGAAGGTGGAATTTTAGCTGAGACTTGAAGTCACTTAACACCTCTAGGCTTGTTTCCTCTATATAAAAATAGGGGCTTGGACTAGATGACTTTTAATGTCACTTCTAGCGCTCTATAAGGATCCTGTGATATGTTTGTTGCTCTTTCAGTACTGATTCTTTTTTGTCTCTTCCCTAACCATGGTGCCCAGAATACACTATTCAGTTCCAAAGTAGTCGCTTTGGACCCAGAACATGCTTGTGAAAATGACTAATTTGTTCATTGCTTTGGCTATTAGAATAAACACAAGATCAAGCCCTGGTGCTGTACAAATAATGCTTCCTTTGGAAACATAGTCCCTGGGCTCCACAGTGAGCTCTGGTCCTCGATTTCTGTGTGACCTTGGGCAACTTGCTTAACATCTCCAGGCCTGTTTCCTCGAGGGTGATATGACTGAGTTGGGACTGGAAGACCTGACCAGTTTGAAACTGATTACTTTCATGTAAGGATATTGAGACCCAGAGATGTTAAGTAACTTGCCCAGGCTCACATGGCTAGTAAGGCAAGATTCTATCTTCCTTATTCTAAGTCCAGAATTCCATCTAGTACACATGATGCTGTGTTTCAGACATGCCAGATTCGGGTTTACATAGGACACTGTCCTCAGATGGTCTAGTTCATCCCTCAAGTTTTCCCAGGAAGTAGAGGGATACAATAAGGGAGGTCCTGGGATAATTTCTCAGTCCCAGCCCTCCCCCAGATCCCAGGAATCTACCAGAGAGCAGTCAAGGAAATGACTTAAAGTCATTGGGAATTGGATCCAGGTGATACTAAATAGATCTTCCCTGGGGCTGATGGGGGCCCCACAGAAGCCCTCTGCCTCACATCACAGGCCAGGCCTGGCAGAGAACCAAATTGGTTGGACTGGGTGGGGTAGGATGGTGTTTGGGGAAAGTACAGTTCAAATCACTATCTGACTTCCCGTTGGAAAGTACCTATCTTTGCTGCTGTAGGATGCTACGCAGTCTCCTAGATATCAATTTGTCTTTGAGTTTTCATTAGGACCTAACTCCAGTCAACATTCCCTTCTTAAGGAATCCAACAAAAAACTTACTCTATCTGCTGGTGAAAATAGTTTGTTTTGGAAGGTTAAGTAATCAAGTGTATAAAAATAGCAATGTAAGGTCAGTCAGTTAATAATCACTCATTACCCAAGTCAAATTAAATACAATTCAAACCCATGATTCCAAATAGGCAACCTCCTGGAATGAACTCATGTTGTTTCCTCAGAGGTTGTAACCTTGGTCTGCAATTCTGCGACTTAGTTTAAGAAAACCCTTTCACCAAATGACTGTATGAACACTTAGAGCTCAGCTATGCCCAAGTCTTATCAAAGTTCTTAGTTTGAATGGATTGGATTTTTAAAACTGTTTCAGGTGCTAAAGATTGTCTTTTCCCTTTGTAGTTCTCCATCTCTCTCTCTCTTTCTCTCTCTCTCTCTCTCTCTCTCTCTCTCTCTCTCTCTCTCTCTCTCTCTCTCTCTAACACAGGTAGACACACACAAAATCTGTTTTTCAACATTAAATGCTTATTGCTGAAAAATAAAAATGTTTTCCACTGATAAGCTCCAAAAAAAAATAGGCTAAAAATAATATTAAAGTCAGTCTGGCTGACTTGATAAGAGAGCTAGTCAGAGTCAGGAAAAACTTGAGTTCAAATCTAGTCCCTGATACTTCCTAGCTGTGAGATCCTGGACAGAGTCACTCAACTTCATTGGGTCTCAGGCAATTTTCCTACAATTGATTTACTAAATCATAGACAGATGGGGGGAATGGAATAATTTTCATTCCCCAAACCTAGATTGCTTACAAAGTACTTTAGAAACATCACCACAGCAACTATGTGGGTGATACTACTATCATTCTCATTTTATGGATGAGGAAACTGAGGCTTACTGAGGTAAATTGTAAAATCGGAAGCCCAAGGTCACCCAGCTAATGAGTTGTAGAGCCAGGTTTTCAAGAGTTCAAATCCAGTGCTCTGGTCACATTGCGAAGAAGGAAGAAAATTCATTCATTCAACAAATAAGTCTTAGAATTATCAGGGCAGTCCCACGTCCCAGCAAGATTATGGAGGGAAAAAAGCCACTTCGTTCTACTTCATCACAATTACTTTCTGAAATGTCAGAAACTCAAGATCCAATAGCCCTTATTCAGAGTACCTGTGGTAGAAAAATCACCCAACCATACGACTAGGAATTCAGGATTGTTACCAGGACCCCAAGGCATTTCAAAAATTCCACCAGAGCCTAATTAAATAGTTCCAGCACAGTTCTCCGCTCCCCCCTCCTCCCCCACCCGCCCGCATTCACAGCGCAGCATCTGAGCCTGGAAGAGGAGAAAAGGGTCCCATTTCACTGAGCCAGGCCCCATCCATGATCACTACCAATGTAGAAAGACTCAGCATCTACGCGGTCACTTTGGGGGGCCAGCGGGGGAAGGGCGGAGACACCAGGAGAAAATGGGAATCTGGCGCCGAGAATGGAAAGCGGGGGAAGGGGAAAGCCCGGCGGATATTCCTGAATTTGCCCAACGAGGAGATTTAGCAACCCCAAGCTTTAATGCTTTCTCCCCACCCCGTACACAGGCACTCCTCCGGTCCTCCTTCGGCGCTTAAGACAAAACCAAGGCTTTCTAACCGGCACAATTCGGGCATCGGGCAATCCTGGCTCTGCCACGGGCAGGTGGGGGAGACTTAAATGGAGCCGGGGAAGAGGGGACCCTAAGCTCGAAATGGGAAGGGGGGGCTGGAGGACCTAGACACTTCGATCCGAGCGGTAAGGGGCAGAAAAGAGGCCGAGGGTGGGCAGTGGAGCCTCTACCCTCGCCCCGCAGTGCCCTAGGGGAGGAGGGCGGCCAGAAGGGGGGTACTCCCCTAACACTCCCCCGCACCCCGCATTTTCCCTGCCCCCCTACTCTCCCAAGCCCGAGGGGGCTGCGGACCCCCTAGACCCTCCAGGGGGCCACTTACTCCAGGCGCAAGCGGGAGCCCCGGGTCCGGAGGCTGTTGGATCGGAGCTCGAAGCAGCTGCAGCGGTAAGGGCAGGAGCAAGGCCGGGCTGCGGGGCGAGCGGGCCGCGCCGGCTGCGGCGTTTTTAAAGGCTAGCCTAAGGACGGGGCGGAGCCCTGACTGGAGGCCCGCCCCCACCTTTTGCGCCCCGCCCCTCGCCGGCCGGGAGTGCCCTGCTGGGGTGTCCCGACGGACCCCCGACACTAGCACACCCCACGTCCCGCTACCGATTGCTACTAAGGAGCTGGGGGCAGGAGGGGCTTGGGGATTCCCAGCCCCTGGCACCAGGGACCCTGATGGCACCTCCGAGACAGAGAAACAAAGGACCTGCTTCCCTCCTCGCCTCCCCGCCTTAGGCGGCTTCGGCGGAGCGTTCGTTCGGCCAAACCCCGCTCCGGACCGGGGTCCGAGCCTGTAGTCAGGCTGATGTCAACCATGAGACATCTTCCCACGTTAGACATGCATCCACGCATGGCTACCAGCCAAGGCCTTCCGATTCCCTCCCCGGCCCCCACTCCCATGCGCGGGACGAGTGGAATTGCGAGAAATGATTGTGAATTGGAAACAAAACAAAGGCAAACAAAAGCAGCACTTCCTTAGACACACACCCTCCCATCCCCAGGCGGCCCAAACGGCCCAAGCGGCAGCTGGTTTTCCTGGATGGGAAAAAAAACAGGATTCAAGAACGACAAAACCAAAAGATCCCTCCTCGACAGCATCGTCAGAACAGCCCCCAACACCCATGACTAGCAGCACCCCCACTTCTGAAGAGGATGATGTAGTCTGGAAGGCTTTCATAACAGAAAGCTAGAACCGAAGTCCCATTAAAAACAAGATTAGTCTCTAGCTTCTCCCACAGGGGAAACTTCATTGAGAAAAAATGTGTTTGGTTTTCCTCACAACCAAATATTTTAGGACTGCTTTCCAGCTTCTGGGAATCCACAGCTTACGTTCTTGAAGAGAGACACTTCGCATCTAGACTAAATATATGACCTTATCAAACTCCTTCAGTCTGCGAGTCCTGTGTTTCCCCTCCATCCAACAGAGCTTCCTCTAGTCAAGACACAGTAATGCTGCGAGGGTGGAGGGAAGTTCAGGTTACCATCTGGATTCAAGAATACTGTACTTACAAAGCCCTTTATATAAGTTATTTCATTTGCTCCCCACTACAATCCAGTAGAGAGCTGTAAGTAGGGTGTTGCTGCCAGAGCTTGGTTTCATGGGGGTTCTGCTATCCTAGAGATGTACTCCTTGGTGTATCCCCAGGATGCAGCCTAAAAGAGGATGAAGGAGCAGGTTAAGGGGGAATGGGAAAGATGAAGGAAGAATAAAGCTTCTCCTACCATGGACCATAGACAGCCATGTGCCCTGCTTCTCAAGCTCCTTTCTTCTCTTGAAAGCTCCTAGTTCTGTCTATAACCTTGTGAGACATGACTGTTCTCACTTTATAGGTGAGGAAACACTGAGGTTGTGATTTGTCCAAGGTCATACGGTGACCAAATTTGGCTAACTCACTGAGACCCTAGCATCCTAAATCCTGATCTGGATAGGACCCTAAAGGTCATCTTTTTCAACCTCTTTATTTGACAGATGAGGAAATAGTCATAGAAAGGTGAAATGAATCTGCTTGAGATTACATAAAAGTGGCAGAGCAAAGATTTGAACTTTGAAGCCCTTTCCAGGGCATCAGTTTGGGGAAGGGAGGTGAGAGGAGACAAAATTTAGCGGGGGAACCCACTGATAGGTCTGAGGTGGATGTATGGATCTAGACCAAGGAAGATAGATTCAAATCCCAGCCCCAGAGCTTCCTGCTTAGTGTAACTTTACACTAATCCAATTCCAGAAATATCTATGAAATAAATGCCTTACCAAAATAAAACTTCCATTCTACTGCTGAGGATACCAAGCTAAGTAAACAAGCTAGTGAGATGCTTACATTCCTTGCACCGGGGGATACCACGTATGATAAGAGCTGATGACATTTCTATAGACTTTAAGGTTTGCAAATTGCTTCACACGTATTGTGTCTGTTTATCTCCTGTTATTTATACATGTAAGAAAATCTGGAGGAATAAGAGGATTCTGAGGAGAAACTTTTAAGAATGGGGAAATGAAATTGGAAAAACATCGGTTGCTCATGGGTAGGCTGAGCTAATATAATAAAAATAACAATTCTACTTAAGTTAATTTACTTATTCAGTGCCACACCAATTAAACTACCAAAAGTTACTTTATAGATCTAAAAAAAAAGTCAAAATTCATCTGGAAGAACAAAGGGCCCAGAATATCAAGGGAACTGATGAAAAGAAATGCTGGGAAAGATGGCCTCACCCTACCAGATCTAAATTGTATTATAAAGCAGCAATCATTAAAACCACTTGGTACTAAGAAATCGAGGGGTAGATCAGTGGAATAGATTAGGTACACAAGACACAGTAGTCAATGACTATAGAGGTCTACTGTTGGATAAACCCAAAGACTCCAGTTTCTGAGATAAGAACTCACTGTTTGATAAAAACCGTTCAGAAAACTGGAAAACAGTGTGGCAGAAACCAGTGCTTGACACCATATACCAGAATAAAGTCCAAATGAGTACACAACCTTACTGTGAAGAAACTAAGGGAGCAAGGAATAGTTTATTTGTTAGGTTTATGGTGGAGGAAGTTATGACCAAACAAGAGATAGAGAACATTATGAAATGCAAAATGGATAACTTTGATTACATCTAATTGACAAGCTTTTCCACAAGCAAATCCAATGCAACCAAGATTGGGAGAGAAGCAAAAAACTGGGAAAGAATTTTTACAGCTATTGTCTATGATAAAGGCCTCATTTTTAAAATATATGAGGGCTGAGTCAAATTTACAAGAATATAAGTCATTCCCCAAATGATAAATGGCTAAAGGATATGGACAGGCAGTTTTCAAAGGAAGAAATTAAAGCTATATATAGTTATGTGAAAAAATTATCTAAATCACTATTGATTAGAGACATGCAAATCAAAACAACTCTGAGGTACCACATCATGCTTATAAGATTGGCTAATATGACCAAATAGGAAGATGATAAATGTTAGAGAAGATATGGGAGAGTTGGAACACTAATTCACTGTTGGTGGAGTTGCGAGCTGATCCAACTATTCTGAAGAGCAATTTGGAACTATCCCCAAAGGGTTATAAAAAATGTGCATACCCTTTGACCCAGCAATACCATTTCTAGGGCTGTATTCCAAAGAGATCATAAAAATGGGAAAAGGACCCACATATATAAAAATATTTATAGCAGCTCTTTTTGTGGTGACCACGAATTGGATATTTAGGGGATGTCCATCAACTGGGGAGTGACTGAACAAGTTGTGGTATATGAATGTGATGGAATACTATTGTGCTATAAGAAATGATGAGAAGGCAAACTTCAGAGAAATCTGGATAGACTTAAATGAACTAATGTTGAGTGAAGTGGGCAAAGCCAGGAGAAGGTTGTGCACAGTAACAGTCATAGTTTTCCAGGACTGTTTTTTGGTAGACTTAACAATCCAAGGACCTAAAACATTTCCAAAGGACTCATGATGCAAAATGCCATCCATATCCAGAGAAAGGACTATGGGTACCGAACAAAGAATGAAGCAGATTATTTTCTCCTTTGTTATGTTTTGTTTTTCTCGTGGTTCTTCCCATTTGTTTTAATTCTTCTATGCAACATGACTAAGACAAAAATGTATTTAATAGATGCTGTAGATAAATATGTAGAGTCCATATAAGATTGCATACTGTCTTGGGAAGGGAAGAGAGAAGAAGGGCGAGAAAATTTTGAACTTACAGAAGTGATTGTGGAAAATGGAAAACAAATTAATAAATTTTGAGGGAAAAAAGAATGGAGAGTGAGGTCAGGGAAGGCTCAGAAAAAGAGGGGACACTGGAATTTAGCCTGGAAGAAGATAGAGACTATGAAAGAGCATACTCTAGAACTCTAGGGCATCTCCCTCATCATCTAATTCAATTCTCTCATTTTATGGATGAAGGAACTGAGGTCCAGGAAGGTTGAATAACGTTTGCCCAGAGTCACTCAAGTAGGGAGCATAAGAGCCAGGAATTGAAACCCATCTTCTAACTCTAGCACTCCTTCTACTCTGTCTTCTATGATGTTTTAGACATAGGAACAACCTGCTGTCAAAGTACTTGAGTGTACATTGAAGAGTCTATATTATTATTTGTCCTTCATTCTCTAAGAAGACCATGGTACCAGGAAGGTGATGCCATAGCTTTCAAGTGACTTGGACTTAAGTGAGTCAGGGCAAAGTTACCATCCTCATTTTCTCCTCCAAAGCCATCTGGGTTCCGTGGCAAGATATAGGTCAGGAGGACTGGAGATGGCCCAGGGTGCAGTGAGAGATCTTGGCCTTTTGAAGCTAAGGTCTTTCCCAGGTCTCAGTCTGATGGAGTCATTGCTCATTCTGTGATTAAGGCTAGGTAAGAAGTGAGACAAAGAATGGCCTCTTTCACCTAGTTAAAAAAAAATCATTTTAGGAGGGAAAGATCCTCAGGGTTTCTGATCAAAACAGAAACAATTGCTGTTTACATTTACTAGGAGTCATTCCAGCCCAAACAATGGCCATTAAGTGGGACTTGGACTGGAACCTATTGCTGTTCAATCAATGAAAGTCTCAATGAATTGGGTTTAAGGCATGGTCCTTAAGAGAGAAATCTTAAACTCCAAGATATTTTTCCAGGTACCAAAGATCAATATTTACATTCCTTTGGGCTGAGCACCTGAAGGTAAGAGTAGATTACCCTATGTGGACTGAGGGAGAGGAAGAAGGAAAGGAAAAAAGGAAGGGAGGAAGCAGGAAGGAAGGAAGGAAGGAAGGGAGAGAGGAGTTGCCTTGCCCAACTGGAACAGAACAGTTGGTCCCCAGTGGGGTAGCCAGAACTACTCACAGAGTGTACATTAAATCATTAATATATGGTTGTTGATTGGTGACTTTATATTTTATCCTAGAAGCAATGTGGAGTCATGGAACACTATTGAGCTGAATGATATAGTTGGACATGTATCTTAGGATGATTTTAGGCAGTTGTATGGAGGATGACTTGAAGAGAAAAGAAACTACAAGATGTGAAAACAATTATTGGAGGCTATTTGGATTAACTTCAGCAAGGGATGAGGAGGCCCTGAACTGGGGTGGTGGTAATGTTGGTAGGGAAAAGGGAACATAATATGAAAGGGCTTAGGGTAGTTGAATTGACAAGACTTGGCAACTGATTCCATGCAGAGAGTTTTCTCCACTAACCACCTCCTGGGGTCAGGGTTAGGAAAGTTCTTTGTAAACTTTAAGTGTACCAGGGGAATGTCAGCTACTAATATTTCAGTAAGGAAGTAACACAAAGCCCACACAGAGACACAGGTTCCATTTTAGTGTCCTGGATAAAAGCTTAGGTAAATAACAAGCTGGACATGCCTGAAATCATAGACTGTCTAAACCAGCACCACTCAATAAGCATTTATTAAACTCCTACTGTGGGCCAAGCACTGTACAAAATGCTCAGGATACAAAGAAAGGCAAAAGGCAATTCCTGCACTCCAGAAGCTTCCCATCTAATGGGGAGGCAAAATGGAAACAGCTGTAAACAAACAAGATACATACAGAACTGAAGATAATCACCAGAGGGAAGATACAAATGTGGAGGAATGAGAAAGTTTTCTTGGAAAACGTGTGAATTTTTCTGAGATTTGAAAGAAGCCAGGAAATCCAGGAATCAGAGGCGAAGAGAGAATTCCAGGCATTGGGGACAGCCAGTTAAAATGCCCAGAATCAGAGGACAGAGGATGGAATGTACTAACCATTACAGAGAAGTGATTGATTTTGGGTATAGAATGAGAAATATTTTTGTATCCAGCCATTGAGCGAACTTATTTTGCTTCATTATGCATATCTATTATAAGAAATTTATTTTTCTTCTCTTTTTCCCAACAAGGTGTGCCAAGAAATTTTTTATCTTTATTTTATCCCCAGTTCACAGGTGAGGATTCTAAAGCAGACAGAAGCTACATCAAGGGTGGACTTGAGGACTTAGATGGACACATGTGGCCTCAAGGTTCCCTGGTTCCCCACTCCAGGGTTAAGTGACTTGCCCAACATAGTTAAGTCTCAGAGGTCATATTTGAATTTAGGTCTTCTTTATTCTCGTCTCAGTCCTCTATTCATTATACAACCTAATGGGGGCGTTACAAAGAGTAGGGGAGAGTCTGAGTTCAGGTTTTGGACATGTTGAGTATATGATGTCTATAGGACATCCAGTTTGATGGCAATTAGGGTTGAGAGACTGGAGGGCAGGAAAGAGGTTTGGACTGGATAAATGGATTGGAGAATTATCTACTTGGAAATATCCCTAGGAGGAGTGGGAAAGTGATTGCCAGTATCCATAGCTTCTAAACAGTAGTAACATTTATATGACAAATTGATAGATACTCTGTGTATATTCTTAGGACCAGCTTAGCTAAGTTTAGAAAGGCACTTCACTAAGTTGAATGTAGATTGTTTATTTTTTTTTCTGCCATAGCAGCTCACAAAGACTGTCTCCTAAGTCAGTGGTTCTCAAGCTGGTTTTGCTTATGGAATAGTATTCTTTGCTCTGAAGAATCACAGTGTACCAAATAGTTCAGTTGGCAGTACTCCAGGGGAGTCAGGATGTATCCGAATAAGATAAAAAACTTCTTGGCACATTTAGCAAAGCTCATGGCACACCATGGTGCACAGGTCAGAGAACCGCAGTCCTAGAGGAGGATTATGATCTAGGTGGTGGGCAGTGAACACACTTCTGAAATTACCCGTCCATGAAGCGCTGAGAGACTAACAGTAATGAATGACTGCCTCTGGTTTTTGTCTGTGGCTGTTATTTTCGGAACCAATTCACAGTATAATTGTTTTGCTTCATAAACTTGATCAAACCTATTACCTACTTATTATGACAACATTCTTATGTTCTACTGGTAGTATATCATAAACATCTGTTCTTTTTCAAGAGTGTGTTGCAAACTGTTTAACACTCAGATCTAGGGGATGAGGAATGAAGAGGAGAGGGGAGGGATATATGTCTGACACTTTTAAATCTGATCTATATTATTAACATTTTTGATAGCACTTGAGTTCTAGACAGTCACCAAAACAAGGAATCAAGCCCTGATTTGGGGGATTTGCTGATTTCTGAGATATAAAAACTCACCCTGAAAACTTAACAACTGGCTCTCACTACTCAGGGCAAGCTGACTCTAGTATACCTTTAGTTCTGAAAGAAAGTTTCTAACACCACAACAAGTTTCTAGAAGTAATCTCTTCTGGACATTTGGCAAAATATCATAGAATTTTTTTCTTTTTTTAAAATTTAAATTATTTTGTTTTCAGTGTTCAACAATCACTTTCATATATCTTAGATTTTTCCCCTCCCTCCCCCTTAATCCCCCTCATTCCCCCCTCCCTCCCAACTCTCTCCCTGAGATGGTGCACAATCTTATATAGGTTCTACACGTACATGCCTATTAAATACATGTTGCATAGAAGAGTTAAAATAAATAGGAGAAGCCATAAAACACAACATAATACAAAAGAAAATGGTCTTCTTCTATCGATGATCCAGTTCCATAGTTCTTTCTCTGGATGTGGAAGGCATTTTGCCTCAAGAGTCCATTGGAAACTTTTTAAGTCCTTGCATTGAAATGAAGTACTTAGTCTACCAGAAAAATTCCTCACACCCTGTGGTTGTTGCTATGTACAAAGTTCTCCTGGTTTTGCTCCTTTCACTCAGCATCAGTTCATATCAGTCTTTCCAGGTTTCTCTGAAGTCTTCCTGTTCATCATTTCTCATAGCACAATAGTATTCTATGATATTCATATACCACAACTTGCTCAGCCATTCCCCAGTTAATGGGCATCCCCTTGATGTGGGACCCTTTTCCTGTTTATTATAGAATTACTGGGTTGGACAGGACCTAAATAACCATCTCATCCAACCTGCATAGTGTCTGCGACATTTTGTCTCCATTGCACAAGATGCTTCATTATGTAGTTTTTGGGATCAAGATTGTTCATCATAGTCCTTACTTTGACATCATTAGTGTAGTTATTGTGCATATTATTGTCATGGTTCTGCTTATTTAATTCTGCATAAGTTCTTAAAAGTCTTGGATTCCTCATAGTCTTTATTTCTTACTACAAGGCATTTACATAGTAGTTTGTTCAGTCATTCTCTAACCAATGGACATCCTCTTTCATTCAAATTCTTTACTCCTAAAGTGCGGGGTAGCTAGGTGACAGAGTAGAGTGCCATCAAGAAGACAAGTTCAAATTTAGCCTCAGACACTAGCTACATGACCCTAGGCAAGTCACTTAATCCTGTTGGCCTCAGTATCCTCATCTGTAAAATGAGCTGGCAAAAGAAATGGTAAACCATTCTGGTGTCTTTGCCAAGAAAATGGAGTCATAAAGAATCAGACACCACTGAACAAAGTAAAAAAAAAAGTGGTACTATGAACATTTTTTGTGTATATGTATATATAGGGATATTGTCTTAGATTTCTCTGGGGTGCATGCCTAACAGAAAGGTCCCTGGGGAAAAGCATAAGAACATTTTAGTCATTTTTCTTGCTTCATTTCAAATCTTTATACAGAAGGGACAGGTTAGGATTTAGTTCTATTAACAGACTATTGGTGAACCTTTCTTTCCATAGTCCTTCCAACATTGACTATATTCATTTCTAAAAACCATTTTTTGATTGGTTACGGGGAGAAGAAACCTTGAGAGATCTTTTAATTTTCATTTGGGTTATTAGACATTTAGAACTCTTTATTCAAAAAGACAGAGACCAGTGATTTCTTTGGGATAGAGAGTTTCTGTAAAGAGACTTCCTTTACTAGAGCAGGTTGGCACTTTCTTAGTATCATATAATCTAGGACAGTTGCTTGGTAGAGGGATGGCAGGGACTCAGAAGTGAAGTGACGTGCCCAGGGCATACCTATAGCAAGTATAAGAGACAAGGGCTCAAACTTAGGCAATTATGGTTTCATAGCTGGTCTCTGTCCATTTTGCTGCCTCTCTTTCCAATTCTAAGCTCTTATTTGATTGTGAGTCTTCTTTTGAAAGTTTCACATCCTTTGAATGCTACTCTGTTTGGGTCATACATTTGTATCAATTTCCTACATATCTTGGGTATGTGTTTTTTTTTTGGTCATTGTTCAGTGATGTCTGATGCTTCAGGACCTCAAGTGGAATTTTCTTGGCAAAGATACCAGAATGGTTTGCTATTTCCTTCTCCAGCTCATTTTATAAATGAGGAAACTGAGGCCAACAGGGTTAAGTGACTTGTCCAGGGAGGGTCACATAGATAGTGTCTGAGATAGACTTTTTCTAGTGATACAAAGATTCCCTCCCCTTCCCATTGGTTTCTTTCTTATTCTTAAAATTGATTTTGTTTTTTCAAAAGCTTTTGAGGCAGCTAGGTGGTACAATGGATAGAGCACCAATCCTGGGGTCAGCGGGACTTGAGTTTAAATCTGACCTCGGACATTTTTCATCTGTGTGAGCCTGGGCAAGTCCCTTAACTCCTGTTGCCTCAAAAAAAAACTTTAAAAGTTACATGCAGTTGAAATAGTTATTTTTGCCTTTTATGCTCATCTTCCTAATGCCTTTGCTAAAATAGAGCCAGATTCAACAGCGGAACATCAAGCTGATTTTTCATACAACTGTAGGTACTGGATTAGGAAGAGGCATTAGGGGTCACATAGCCTAACTCTTCCATCCCATGCAAGAATCTCTTCTACCACATTCCTGAAGAGTCAGTCATCTCAAGACCTGCTTGCATATCATCACAGAAAGGGAGCTCACTGCTGGAAGGCATTGTTGGAAAATCCTTCACTATTTTGAACTAGTTTTTAAAAATTTCTGATTATAGGATTCTAGATTTAGAGCTAGAAGGAACCTTAGAAGTCATCAAGTTCAAATCTACACCCCCACTTTACAGATAAAAACATTGAGGCCCAAAGAGATTAAATAACTTGCCCAGAGTCATACAACTAAGAGGTTTGAGAGGTGGAATTTAAGGCCAGATTTTCCTAACATTTTAAATTTATTTCTTTTATTTATCTTTGTTGTATTTGTCTCAGTTAACTTTTAATACTGGCTCCATGAACAGCCTGATTGTTTAATAAATTCATAACTAAAAGAATGAGCTTTCCACCTACTTTTCACCAGCATTTTTGGACATATTTTGTTGTGTTATTTACTAGCGCCAGTTGTCAGAAAACACTGAAAAGAGCTTTGAGTTTTAAAAATATTTAAGTAAGGCTATTTGATGGTTGATTGATTAAAACCTCTTTGGGTTTCTTTGGGAAAATGGAAATTGTGGAGTGCTCAATTCCTACTTTCTTTTTGTCTTTGGTAGGACTTGACTGAAAGTCCAGAGTCCTTAGAACATAATTAGGACCCTTCCTAGTGAAGCCGTACAGCTGGAAAAGGGCTCAGGAGGCAAATTTGTGCCCTTAGAGAGAGTAATGGAAGTGCTGACAGTGGAATTGCACCAAGAACAAAAAATATATGTAATAATAAGCATTTATATAATACTTTAAGGTTTGCAAACTGCTTTACAAATATTATCTCATTTTATCTTCACAACAATTGTAGGTGGTAGGTCCTATTATTATGGACACTTTGTGGATGAGGAAGCTGAGGAAGACTGATGTTAAATGACTTGTCTAGGGTCACATACCTAATAGGTGTATTGATTGATAAACATTGATAAACACACCTGACTCCAGGTGTGGCATTCTATTTACTCAGCCAAAAGTAAAAGAAATAAAACTTTCTGTCTCTCTCTCCCTCTGTGTGTATGCATTTATGTATATGTATATATGTGTGTATGTGTATATTTGTTTATACATACATAGACATAGACATGTGTGTACATACACACACGTCTCTTTATATTAAGAATCAGAGTTATTCTACATGTCAAAGTACCAGTCCATCAACATGTAAAAGTTCAAAATAGTTGCCTTTCAGGATGACAAAGGAAGAGTTCTTAGAGCTATTTCTTCTTCCTGGTTATAATAAGCTTTATTATATTTCCCCTCCCTTCCACCCCACATCCCCCATACTGAGGTCCAGGGCTAGTGCTCTACACCACTCCATGCCTTTTACCTCACCATTGCAGTTGGATTGGGTGTCACTGTAGGATTCTGACTTCTTAATAGGGTAAGCAGTCTCCTCATTCTTACATTTACTGCCTTATCACTCTGATCCCAGACACTCAAGGGGCCATTCTATTTTTGGTTCTAGTCTAAGGTTTCCCCTATAAGGGAAAAAATAAAAGAGTCACTCAGTCTACAACCACGAATCAGGTACAGGATAAAAGATTTATTCCTACTGGAAGAAATCCATGATAAGCATAAAAAGCCACCATAGTACATGTTACAGAATGCTTGGAACCAAATTTAGTAGCCCACTCATCATTACTGTCCACTAAAAAGCTAATGTTCAAGCCTTCTTGGAACATAAACAGTTTTTGCAAGATTGCTAATTAACTATGTCACATTTTACCTCCATTGGCACTGTTCAATCAATCAGTGAAGCTTGAGCTTTCTAATAGCCCCTTTCCATTGTCTCCTTGGTGCCAGCTCACTCTTGCTGGCACTTTTCCTTAGCACTCTAGGGGCTACCCTCCTGGCAAAGATGGTGCCAGTATGACTGGAAGTCTTCAGGCTATTTGAGTTAATTAAATCTTTACAATGGTTTCATTGCCTTTTTAGGGGAAACCTAGACCATGTGGCAGGGACCTTATGGTCTTCTTAGTTCATGTGTGGTAAATTTCTAGCAATACCATGGGTTCCAACCAAATACTACTCCTACTAAAATAACTTATAATTTGTTAAATAAAAATACATAAATTAGCTTTAATAAATTAATACCAAATATCTTATTTGTTTACATATGATTATTTTTGGGGGGTCATAATATCTCATGAAAATAATCTACAAAGAAGTAGAAAGGTTGTGTCTGCAGAAGTGGAAATAATACTCATTTCCTTGAAACTTCAGATCCTTGGTGCTCATTACATAATGGAAATCTTTAAAGTCACAGTCAGAAAGTGCCCATATGCACCAAAATATTCATAGCAGACCTTTTGTGAAAAGAACTGGAAACAAAGTTGACATCCATTGATAAACAAATTGTGGTATATAAATGTAATGTAATCCTACTATGCTGTAAAAAATGATTAATATGGAGAATTCAGAGAAGCATGGGAAGACTTGCTTATATGAAATGAGGCAGAAGAAATTCAGCCAAACCACAAAAACAATGTACACAAAGATTACCACAATATAAATAGAAAGAGCAGAAGAAGAAACTGTGTGTGATTATAAATACCAAGCTTTGGTCCCAGAGAAGAGTTGAGAGGGAGGGATTCTCATTGTGGAATATTGTTTATCCTGTAGGACTTGGTTGATGTATTGATTGATTCTTACTACACTTTTTTTGGCCTCTTTTTAAAATTCTTTGTGATAAGGGATGAGTTGATGAGAGTGGGGGTAGGGATATATTTGAAAATAGAGATGACATAGAAACAAAGGTACTAATAAAAATTTTTAAATAAAATGATAGAAAGAGATTCTGTTGTGAATAATTTTTTTTAAAGTGAAGAATATGTTTAAAATTCAAATGATTAATTCCAGCTAGTAGGGAGGCTGAGGATGATTGCTTTTGTTTGAGAGTTCTGAGTTACAGTAGGGTTAAAGCCAATCAGATTTACATTAAGTTCAGCACTAATATGGTGAGTTGCCAAAAAAGAGGAGGACTTCTCCTAAGTCCTCCTAAGGAGAAACAAATCGACAGCTTCTGTGTTGATTGGTGTTGAGATCAAGCTCCTAAATGACTGATTAACTTCAACTGTGACTGAAATAGGCTGACCCAGTCTAAAAATACCCAAAGCTCAAATAATCACTAACTTTTTTTGTAATTATGGATTTTGTAAATGATGTCAAGTTTTCCAAAGTGAAAGTCACCTGTACTTCTTCAGGAATGCAAACGTAGCCCTTAGGACTGGCTCAGATCTCAATATTTCATCCTTTGTAACTCCTAAGCAAAAATTTCAGAAAGGTCTTCCCTTCCTTTTTGTTCATCAGGAAATAAACACAACTCTGACGGATGGAGGCCTCTGCTTTTGTTAGCTTCTCATGTCAGGGGAGGGGCTGTTCCTGAAGTATTTGCATGCATGAATCTGAACAATCAAGGACAAATTGAAAGACGTATTTCTGAGGATGGTCTCTGTTGAGACATTGTAGTTGGCTGTGAGCTATTTTAATGGAGCCTAGCATGACTACAGTTCTCTGCTGAAGATAATAAGTGAGACGGGTTGAATTGCCAGTCAACAGCACATCAAGGAGGCACCAGCTGCACTTGTAAGACATCTTTCTGGGATAATGCTCATGCCAGGAAGGAATCCCTGCCAAGACTGGTCTGTGGTGAGGACCACAATGGATGCTAGTTTTCCTTCATTTCAATGCAATATTTGCTAAAGGCAGCATTCAGGGAAGAGTGTCAAGAAAAGTAATATTGAAACTACAGACACAAGAGATGAGAGTTTACTTCTCTATCTCTGAGAAGGACTTTGCAGGGTGAAGGGAGATGGATAGGGAGGAAATGTGTTAAATTCATATTCTGGGCTTAATTACTCAGCTATTGAGACTGATGGAATTTCTAATTATGTTAATCTCTGAACCAGGAACAGTGACAGTCCTGTGAAAAAATAGCCATTCTTAACAAATTTTAAGAATCAGAAAGCAAATATCCAATATTTCTCTGACATTATTGGAAGACAGTGTAATTAACCTCATTACAGTAGCTACAGTGAATGAGTCACGACTTCATTTTATTTTTAAATAATGACACTGCAATAAGATTTGGCTCTTAATGCTCTTAAAAAGGTTGTTAGAAAGTAGGGTTGAGTGATGATTAGAAGCAGGAGCTCTCACTTTTTCCAATTTGGATCAAGACCTTAATCTGCCTGAACTAATGACAATGGCGTGTCAATATAGAGAGCCAGTGGTCAAGTCATTGCAACAAGTATTTATTAAGCACTTAACAGTATGTCTGACATATAGTAGGTGTTTAATAGATGTTCGTTGGCTGACTAATCTATGTACAAGACACAAGACACTGTGGATACAAAGTTAAGAACTGAATAATCCCTGCCCCGAAAAGGTTACATACTGAGACTGGGAGAGGGATACTCAATATTTGCACCATAATTTACTATCTTTTTTTACCAGTAGAGTATCAAATGCTCTTTGCCAGAAAGGAGTAGTAGCACTAGTTAATTATGATTTCAGTACACAGTATAGGCAGGGGTGTGCTGGTAAATATTTAACAACTGATTCTCTGGGTGGGCGGGAAGGACACAAGATATATTCTCAAGTTTAATTAGCAATAGTAACATGTTCACCAGCACTTTTCAAAGTCTAAATAGTTAACAAAATCATAACTCAAGCCTGATTTTTGCCAATATCCAGGATGTAAATGCTCATACTGAAAATTTAACAACCAATTCTTATGAACTGGTTGGAAATGGCTCTAGCACATCCTTGACCAGACCAGAGAAGACTAATGTGGAAACAGATGCTCTGTACCAAAGACAATGTGATTATGCCTAAAGAAGGAATGGACACTGTATGTAACATGCAGGGAACTGGCAAATGGTGGTGTGATCATGTATGTGGATGTCACTTAATTGAACCAGCCTTCTTCAGCTCAGTTGCTATAGAATCTCTGGCACACATCATATAGCATCTATAGTGAACAGAGATGAGTGAAGTAAGAACAGACAATGGAGGAATAACAATGAAAGGAGACATGAGCCAAGAATTGAGTCAGTGATGCTAAAGGACTCACGTTCCAGTCTTATGAAAGCACCTAACTATTCAGGCAATGGACCAACATGGAACTGTGTAATGGAGTACTGTACGAGGTTCTCACTGATCCCACCAGAAAGCCATTGATTCTACCCAGCATCTATCACTCTATGATCATCAAGCTTTACTTGTTGGCTTTGGACAGATGGAACCTAGAGTCATAAGAAAGGATCCAAAGATGAATCAAGATAAAACCCTAGACCTCAATGCTTTACTGGTCGAGGATGGCTGAAGATATCATAAAGAACCAGAAGATTAGGTTCTTCATGTAGAAAGAAAACTACTACTAACTCATGCTGCACATTTAGAGAATATAAGCACCAGAACTTTGGAATTTGTCTCCATTGGCTTCCTATCTCATAAGTCATATAGCGATTGATCATTTTGCAAGGTGTGCGCAGGTATACCCAACTCCAAACTAAAAGTTTCCATGGTTGCTAAGATTTTGTGGGAGGAGTATTGGTGATAGATTTCCTGCCAGGAACTATTTGGACCAAGATGATGACTGTCAAAGTATAGTGCTTAGAGAGAGATTAACTTTGAGTAGCATCAAAAAGTCTACACCTACACCTGACCTCTCTCAAGGAACCCAATGCCAGAATATTTAAACTGTATACTACTGAACATGCTAGACTTACTGAATTGGGAACAAAAATCTCAGTGGAGTTAATACATGACTTTCCTAGTACATTCGTGTACAATTCCAGAAAGAATGATGCCATCTGTTTTATACCCTATCTGCTGATGTTTGAGCGAGAGCAACATTTACCATGTAATATATGATTTGGAGCGGTGGGTCTCAAAGTGTGGTCTGGGAGGGCATGAAGTTAAAATACTTTTCATATAAATATTAAGATGTTATAATTTCTAATATCAGTAAATACAACTCACATAAACCAAAAATCTTTGGAGGATCTTCAACAACTTTTAAGAGTGTCAAGGGATCCTAAGATCAAAAAAGTTTGAGAACCATTGCTTTGGGTTCCCTGAAGAGGGAGGATCACAGATGTTACAAACCAGTATAATCTCTTAGCTAAGAGAAAAGCTTACAAGAAAAGCTTACGACTTAGCTACAACTTCAGTTCAAAAGAGCATTGTTAAAAATGAATGATCATATGATTCGCAGTTTCTTGTTAAGACTTTCAACAGGAAGTTTTTTTTTATAGTAAGTTTTTATTCATGTATTTTGTTTTATTTTATATCACCATAACTTCTCAGTATCCTTCTCCTTCTCTGATATATACGCATATAATGAATAGTATTTTTAAGGATTAAAAAAAAGGAGAAATCAGTATAACTGATTAATATATAGGAAAAAAATCTGAAAATGTGTGCAATGTCCAACTTTCCCAATCTGATGGATGTGAGGAGCTGCTTTCATTAGCTTTTCAGAATGGCTATACCAATTCACAGCTATTTTAACAGTGCTGACTTTTTCCTAATGAAGCCACATTCATGTTAATTACCATTTCTCTGTTGTTCTCACAAACCATTCTTTTAATTATATTTGTTTTTTCTCCCTCAAGAATTGAAGTTAAACTTACTGTCTTGTGTCTTGAAAAATCTATCTTTTTTTTCCTTTTTGAAAATTGGGACCATATTTGTCTGATCATTCACAATCATTTGGCTTTCACTTTCACATGCTCTTCTAATACTCTGAGGTGTATGTAGTTCATTGAGATCTGATGATTCATACTCATTGAAAGTATCTAATGTGCTCCGTTACCATCTTTTGTTTTTGTTTTGGTTGTTCTATATATCCCAGTTTATGGTCAGAATAAAACAGGAGTTGAGTTATTCTGTCTTCTCACTATCATTTCTATCCTTATCCCAATTTCCTAAGCAGCAGTCCCGTCTGCTATGTTGGATTACAATGTCATTTAATTGCAAAAATTGAATGTATATACAACTTTTTAGAAAAGTATTTATTACCTAAAGAAGGCATCACTGTGTTTAAAAAAAAGAGTGGAAATAGGAAAGGAAAATTGAGAGAAATGAAAGCCACCAAATAGAAGATTTATTTCACTTTCTAGGAAAATGTAAATTTACTCATGTGATTCTATTATAATGTCCTATAGCACTCAGGACATATCAAATATTTGTCGTGGTGACATTTGATGAATATATTCCCAGGAATCACACACAAAAAATTCGTTAATAGCTATCATTTGTTTGGTAACTTAGAAAGTGAAAAGAAGGTCCTTGAAGACAGTGGGAGGATGAAATAACACACATATGTATATATGTATGTATATATATATATATATTCATCTATCTATATAAAAACTGATATATAATATACACAGTCACAAATACATACTACATGAATACATTCCTTTTCTCTCCTAATTTATTGTTTCTCTTGGTAATGGTTATAGATCATAGAATTTAGAGCTATAAGGCACCTTTGTAGATAAACCACCTCGTTTTATAGCTGTGGAAATTGAACCCCAGAGGGCTTTAGGTTTTTACCAGGGTCACACAGCAGTGCTATATAGCAAAGTTGAGATTTGAAACCAGCTCCTAGGAATCCCAGTTCAGAAGACTTTCCACAATACCACACCGAAGATTAAGTAGGCTTTTGTGCTGGGACCTAATGGGATACAGACAATGCAGAGAAATAAATTTTTCTTAAGGAAAAGCAAAATAACTGCTGGGAGTTCAACTCTGACTTGGTTTTTCTCTCTCCTCTAAAATACAACAACATACAGCCAATGTTCTTAGATGGTAATTTTCTGGATAGAGACCAAATGAAGCATGGTCATGCAATTCTTTGGGAATAAAAATTTATTGCAATCCAATCAATAAAGTACTAGCTATTCTGGGCCACCAGGCAAAATAGGAAAATTTCTGTTATGTAGTATCCATCTTTGTAATGGGATTTTATCTGTGTTTTCTTTTGTAAAATTGTTGTTCAGTCATTTTGGGTTTTCTTGTCAATGATACTAAAATCATTTTCCATTTCTTTCTCCAGCTCCTTTTACAGATGAAGAAACTGAAGCAAGCAGGGTTATATGACTTGCCAAGGGTCACACAGCTAGTAAGTGTTCGAGTCAAGATTTGACCTCAGAAACATAAGTCTTCCTGACTTCAGGGCTGGTGCTCTATCCACTATATCACCTGGCTGCTCTTTAAAAAATTATGAATTATTAATCATGGTTTATACCAGGTAATATGACATAAGTGCATCTTATCCTTTTTTAAATGTAAGCCTTTCAGTGGTCAATAATAAATAATTCATTCAATAGTTATTTATTATAACATTTCTTATAACACTAACAATTATTAAGCATTGAGAAGCAACATCAGACAGTAGAAAAGAAGGTTATGTCTGGAGTTCCCTGGTATGTCACCAAAAATAGCTTGTGTAACTTTGAACAGGTTAAACCCTCTTCCTGGTCATTCTTTCCCTCATCTTTAAAATGAAGATATTGGATTAGATGACCTTAAGGATCCCTTCCAGTTTTAAGGTCGTGATCCTATGACCTTATGATCTAAGATGTACTCAATGCTATGCTGGGCATTGTGGAGTTACAAAACAAGCATGGGCCATGACTGTTCTGTCCTTGAGGAATTTATACTGTTTGAGGGCTATGGAAAATGAGAAGACATCCATGAAACAATTACAAGGAAATATATGGGAGCACATAATAAAGTATTGCAACATTTGATGCAGACAGCAAATGCTTTGAGAGATGAGGAAGGTATGTGGTCATTGTTAGCTATGATTATCAGAGAGGATGTTGCAAAAGAGATGGGACTTGAAAAAGGAAGGCTTGACAGGGAAACAAAGGAAATGGCCCCCGATTGGAGAAAGTTTAAACAAGAATGTAAGAATAGACAAACATGATGAATACAAAGATGCGCAGAAAGATTTATATGAAATGATGCAAAATGAAATGAGCAGAAACAGGAAAAATATACAATCAAAACTGAATGCTATAAAATTTTAATAATCAAATTTGGCACTGAATAAGAAATATGAGAATGCATTTCCCCTGGCTTCTTTGCAAGGGTGAGGAAGTGTGAGTACTGAACTCAATATAACATTAGAATTTTTCTTTTTTTGATATGCTAGTGAGTTTTGAAGAACTTTTTCTCCCTTCTTTTTCTTTAAGAAAAATTTTATTATGAAGGATGGTTCTCTGGGAGAGCATAGAAGAAAGAGTGAAATGGGAAATATACGTGATGTAAAGAAAGATACCAATCACACTTTTTTTTAAACTTAAAAAATAAATAGACTTTGATGGAGTAATATGATTTGGATAGTTAGAGAGGAAGAGGACAGCATTTCAGAAAATAGATCTGAAGAGTTACGGTATAAACAAAACCAGAAATAATCGTGCTGAGAGCTAGAGAATTTAATAATCTCAATCTATGACTGCCCTTGAGGAATTGAGGGTTTTAGAGCTGAACAGGATGTTAATGAGTATTTAATCTAGAATCCCCATGTGACAAATGAGAAAACTGAGACCCAGATGAAACACCCAAAGACTCACTAGTGGCTCATAAAGGGCATTCAAGCCCACATTCCCAACTCAAAGTTTAGTGTTCTTTCCATAATATCATTCTGCCTACTGGCAAATTCATTCTCATGCACTTCTATTGTTGTGAAAACAAAGTAAAGTGGAAGAGAATGGTGGAAGGTTATGAACTGAATGACTCCAGCAAAAAAGCAACTGAGGAAAAAAATGCAAAATATGTGACACGAAACCCAGAAAAGCCAGATCATCCCAAGAGCATCGGAAGATGAAACTAGAAGGATCATTTTAATATCATTATAATCAATTATAATCAATAGAATTATAATATAAAGGATCAGTATATAAAAAATCCTCCGGATTTAAGGTCAGAGGACCTGAGTTCAAATTCTTCTTCAATTACTTACTATCTACCTACATGACCTCGGGCAAGTCTCTTAATTAACCTCTCTGGCCCTCACTTTCCCTCTGTTGATTATTCCACTCTAAAGAATTTTCCCTCTGTTTTCTCATATGTAGCTAATTTGTTTGTAGTCGTTTGCATGTTTTCTCTGCCATGAAGCTGTCAGCTCTTTGAGAGCATAGACTATGTTTTACTTTCCTTTGTATCCACAGCACTGAGAACAGTCCTTGGAATATAGTAAGTGCTAATATTGTGTGTGTGTTCGTCCTTCATTGCCCAAGAAGACCATGCCATCAAAGAAATGATGACATGACTTGTACTTGACTTTGTTTTGAGTGAGGGAGGGCTGTGCAGGTCACCAGCCTCACTTCTCCTCCAGAGCCATTTGAATCCAGTTACCAGATATTCATCAGGATGACTGGAGATGACCCAGGATGAGGCATTTGGGGTTAAGTACCTTGCCCAAGGTCACACAGCTAGTGAGTGTCAAGTGTCTGAGGTGAGATTTGAACTCAGGTCCTCCTGACTCCTGCACTGGTGCTCTATCTACTTTACCACCTAGCTGCCCCTAAGTGCTAATAACTGTTTAGGGCAACAAAGTGGTAAACTGGACAGGGTGCTAGACCTGAAGTCAGGAAGATTCATCTTCCTTAGTTCAAATTGGGTCTCCAACACATACAAACTATGTGATCCTGAGCCAAGTGACTCAATCTTGTTTGCCTCAGTTTCCTCATCTGTAAAATGAGCTGGAGAAATAATGGCAAACTCCTCCAGTATCTCTGCCAAGAAAACCCCAAATGGGATCACAAAGAGTCAGACATGACGAAAATGACTGAACTTGAATAAATGTTTATTGACTGACAAAAATGACAGTGGGATTAGATGGCCTTCTATCTATGTCATTAAATCTTGGGATAGGGGAGAGGGACAGCAAGCTAGAAATGACTAGAACGGTCATAATTTCTATAATAATATGTTTTTCAGTGATGGTAATAGAGTCACCACATTTGGGACCTAGTTACTACCTTAGGATCTAGTACATAGTGACACAAGTATTGAATTGGGAGTAAGAGCTAGTCTGACTTAATTTTGGTTTCATCAGCTGCCAGAGTTGAACTACAGTGACCTTTAAGGGTCCTGTCATTTCTAAATCCATGATCTATGGATCAGGCCAATAAGTGTCATTAATATGATGAAATTAGGAACAACCACTGGACCTGACCAAATGTACACAGAAGAAACCCACACAGGAAGGTCACAATTTTAAAGTTACAACAATTTTCAAAATATTTCAAAGAGCAAAAGATTCTAAAAGAATAGACATTATCAAAATTGCTATTATTCCCAAAAGAGAACTGAGAAGACTTGATCAACTATTGACCCATATGTCTACTTTTCTGTCTGGAACATTTATGGGAATCATTCTCGACTCATGGAAAGCTTAAAGAAAACAGAAGAGGAAATTAAGCAGCTTCTCACAGATAACTTCTGTAACAGACCACATTTTCATAGTCATACAATTTACCAAGAGGAGATGAGAACAAAATATAGTATTTTGTCTCTTACTTATTGGTGTCAACAAAACCATTTGGCTTGGTAGAACAAAAAGATTGTCCTTCAATGAGGAATTTCTCATGCATATGTAATAATTATGCAAGATTCAAATACGCAACCAAATTTGTTCAGCAATTCACTGAGTGTCTGCATCACACAAGACTTAAAACAGGGAGATGTGTTCCATAAAAGGTTTTGCCAGTGCTATGGAGTTTGTCTTGCACAGAGTATGAAGAGAAGAGGAATTTTTTTTTATAATTAGGTCCATCAAGTTCTCTGTTTGCAGGTAGCACAGACACTATGGAACCATCTCAATGAGATCCATTCTTAAGATTACCAGATACTTTTAGAGTTAAAAGAGACCTTAGAGGTAATCTGGTCTTCACTATTTACAGATGAGGAAACTGAAGCCTAAAAAGGTTAAATGACTTTCCCAAGGTCACACAGGCAGTAAGTGCCAAGGCTAGGATTCAAATACCAGTTTTGGGATGTCAAGCCAACACTATTTCTTCTATAGAGTTGGGTGGGAAGTGGATACCAAAGGTGGATAGCAAGCCCGTACAGCAGAGGCATTAGTCCTTCCAGAACACTCCATACACTCAATTCTTACTTATGGCTCTAAGAAACTGTAGCATGCAGAGTGGTCACTCCATGATAAAACCATCTGGGCAGATGAGTTAAACCAGGTTGAGGGTAACCACTAGAACTCAAACTTGTTGAGTTGGAGGGATGTCTGCCCCAAGCCTGTGAAGACTTCCCCTGCTGGAATGGGTGGATGAGAATGATTTGTTCCGATGGCTGAAGCAGGCACTATGGAGCATTCAGAGTTTGATCAGGCATTGAAGATGTCAAGATCCTACATCATTGAAAATTATCTTGACTTTTGTCCTGCCACTGGACTTGGATGACTTAGGAAGAGAGAGTGAGGCTGACAATTTTGTGTCTCTCTGCCTCACTTAAATCCAAGTCATACACAAGTCAAGACATCAACCCATCATGTCATTGTTCCTCTTCAGAATGAAGAACCAACAACATTTCCTCTACAATGGTGTTTTCAAACTCAAATAGAAACATGGGTTACTAAAACATAACTGTACTGATCCCTGTTGGCGACCTATTGACTTAGCTTTTAAATGTAGTGTTATCTATGTTTATCTATGTTTGATTACATTTTGATTTATTTGCTAAGTATTTCCCAGTTACATTTTAATCTAGTTTGGCTGCACTCCAGAGTGTTTCCAGCTGCATTACCTGTTTGATACTTCTACTTCGAACATACTGCCTCATAGGGAAAAAATTAAGTAGATGAAAAAAGCATTTTGCCCAGATTATGAAATGTAGTTGTACAGACAGCCCATTGAGTAGTCCATCATCACTCTTGTCAGACACTGTACAAGAAGTGCATCTCAGCATCAAACAGGTATAACAGAGCACAATGGCTTGCACTGGGAAACTGAGGCACATTCAATAAGCCAAGCTGCTTGTTGCTGCAGAAGTTCATCTTTTTAACATGCATATTTTTCTGGAGAGGCCATATAGATACAAGTCATGGAATGCCATAACCTGAGAAAAATCAAACTTTTTAGGTAGACTAATGGAGAGATGCATGGTATATTTAAACATACTACCAATAAGAATAAACATTGGAGAAATTACATAAAAGATCAAGAAAAGAAAGGGGCTAGTTATGCAATGGGAGAGGGGTACTACTACGAAGGATAATGAAAGTAATGGCAAATGTTTATATAGCACTTTAAGATTTACAAGTGTTTTAGATATATCAAATCAGATAATATTTGTAAAATAATATCATCCCTGGCACACACTGGTGCCTAATAAAAGCTTATCCCTTTCTGCCTCCTCCACCATATTATTCAATTCTCACAACTCTGGGAGGTAGATGCTATTTTCAATTTATTTTTACATAATAGAAAGTGGAAGCTAAGAGAGGTTAAATGTCTTAACCAGGGTTACACAGCCAGAAAATGTCTGAGCCAGAATTCAGATTTAAATTTTAAATCTATGAGATAATAAATTGGAAAAAAAAACTAAGGAAGGTTTCCAGTGATTTGAATCAGTCCTCTATGAAAGACAGACATAATAGCAAAGCCAAGAATTGCCCAGGACAAGAAGTCGGGTTGAGTTGTGATTTATCCAGTGATAGATTACCCACATGGATGAAATCATAGATTTATTGGAATAGCAAAGTATTCTGTTGCCAAACTAGGTGTAAATTAGACCATCTAAGCCAAGGACATTTATTTCCCATTTAAGAAATTATATGTGGCTTGAAAGAAACAAAATACTCACCCCTCTTCCCTTTATGACCTCAGAGCACAATTCACTCTGGGAAGTAATTTAGCTCATCTGTGTAAAAGTACAAATCACTGGACTGGCATAATTAAATTACATGGTAAAATCGTGGCTTTACTCAGTTTCATGACCACATGAGATGACTGTCATAACAAAGATGGGAATATTTAATGCCAAACAACAAGTTAATGTGCTTTCATCTGCTGTCAGATTTCATGCCCCTCCCCACCCCCTAAAAGAAACATGTTCATTCAGAACTACAATCCTACTACTGAGCAGTCTTAGCAAAGGTAGCAGTGTGGTAAAGGAACTTCATCAATTTAATTCCTCACCAAAGTGTTTTTTATCATAGTTGTAAAAACTGTCTTTAGTTAAAGGCTCATCAAGATAAGTCTCTTAGGTTAATAAGCTGCTTCTCTGTTACTAATATAATTTCTGGTCATTAAATCAAAATGTAAAAGCTTAAACCAAAATATAAAATAAACCAAAATATAAAAAATGGATTTACCATTTGCTTGGCTAACTTTTGCTGTTTAGTTAATAAAAACAACAGTCTAGGTTCTCACCAGTGATTATTTAGGAGATTTTCCTACATGTGTATGCATGTCTATGTGTACTCCGATGAGAAGCAATGTCCTCCAGTATATAGAGGGTTGGTCTTGGAGCCAAGAAGACCAGGTATATACTAGCATTGTGAAGTTACTTCTTCTTCTAGGGCTCTCTCGATAAAACTCTCTAAAATTATAATTTATAGAGAAGGTGTTGATCAACATCAGTAAAGGAAATTCCTTCTGCTGAAACTTCACTATATTAATGAAATCATTTTTCTAGTCCTTAGGGCATCTAGGTGGCGCAGGGAATAGAGCGCTGGGTTTGGAATCAGGAAGATTCATCTTCATGAGTTCAAATCCTGCCTCAGACACTTGCTAGCTCTATAACCCTGAGCAAATCTCTTAACCCTATTTGCCTCATTTCATCATCTGTAAAATGAACTAGAGAAGGGAATGGCAAACCAGTCCAGTATCTTTGTCAAGAAAACCACAAATGAGGCCATGGAGAGTTGGACACAACTGAAAAGTGACAACAAAAACATGTCTACTCCCTTTCCCCTATGTTTTCTGATATTTTCTTGTCTGCTATTTTTTTTCCTTAGCAGCATTACATAGCCAGGAAGCAGGGTAAAATAGTGGAGAGTGGGTCAACATTGGAGTCAGGGAGATCTGGGTTCAAGCTTACCCCTAATGGACACTAGCAATGGACAAATGACAATCTTTAAGCAATGTAGGCAAATCTTTAAAACTACGTGATTGAGAAGACATTGTGCTTGTGATAGAAGGAGTTTCCATATTCATACTAGGAGGGTGTTTATTTCAACCATCTCTTCATTTCCCACCTGGCTGCAGTCCTGTAGACTTTTCCTTCATGCCCCTGATCCAGGGATATTCTCTAGAGCACACAGAGTCCTCTACCACCACTGAGCCAGATATCACCTTCCCCTGTTACATGTCAGCTTCTATTTATTTGTTGTCTTTTCCGTTAGAAGGTAGCCTGCTTGAAGGAAGGGGCTATATTATGGTGGTATTTGTATTCCCAAGGTTTAGCACAAAATAATACTTAATGCTTGTTGACTAGCTACCCTACCACACAGCTCCCCAATTTTTCACCTCAGATACAGCAAGGAGTTATCAGTAAAAAAAAAAATTGAATAGTGGTAAGAAGTAGGTATTGACTCTAGTCTGAGGACTTGGTTCAGCTTGGACCCCTGATACTATCTGTGTGGCCTTGGGCTGTCATATGACCTTTCTTGGTCTTAAATTCCTCAATTTGAAATGAAGGGATTGATCTAGATGGCCTCTTGAGGTCCTCTCCAGCTTCAGATCTATTTTATCACAGTAATTAAAATGATGGATTTGGATTCAGAGTTGGAATCCAAGCTCTTCCACTGATCACCTGTGTCACCTTGGACAAGTTCCTTAACTACTCTTGTCCTCAGTTTCTCCATCTTTAACAGGAGAGGACTCGTCTGAATGGACACCGAGGTCCCTTGAAGCTCTATATCTATGATGAAATAACTGTGGTGGTGCAGTGGATAGAGTACCAGTGCAGGAGTCAGGAAGATCTGAGTTCAAATCTCACCTCAGACACTTGACCCTTACTAGCTGTGTAACCTTGGGCAAATCACTTAACCCCAATTGCCTCATCCTGGGTCATCTGCATCATCCTGATGAAATTTGGTCACTGGATTCAGATGGCTGTGGAGGAGAAATGAGGCTGGTGACCTGCACAGCCCTCCCTCACTCAAAACAAAGTCAAGGGCAGGTCATGTCATTTTTTCTCTGATAGCATGGTCTTCTTCGGCAACAAAGGACAAACACACATAGCTATTTAATTTAATTCAACAAGCATTTATTAAGCACCTACTTTGTGCCCAATTCTCTTCCCGAAAAGAAATTATATCTTATTAGAAGGAAACAACATGTACACAAAATTACATTTTCATCCAAAATTAAATTAAAAATATATCCAATATAAATTTATATCTTTAGTCTAAATCTGTAATTTCATTTGTATAGAGAGTTCCTGGAATGGCTATGGAAACTCTCTTTACCCAAACAAGTTAATAATAGTAATATAACAGCTAACATTTATATAATGTTTACTAGCAACTCCTCTGTAACTTCACTTACAATTGTAGAGAGTTACATAGGTTACTGGGAGGTTAAGATAATTTCCCAGGGTCACATTGCCAGTATATGCCATAGTTGGACTTCAACCCAAGTTTTCCTGACTTTAAGGCCAACTCATGAGGTCAACAAGATGCTTTCTCTCTAAAATAGATAATTTCATTGAGATACTTTAAAATACAATGCTATACTCTGTGTATTACCTTTCAGACTCAACACAGGCCTTCCTGGTCTTTCCTGATTGCTTAGTGCTTTGCCAAGTGTCTACAGACCAAATTTGCCGCATTTCCAACATGCTTCCTTCTTCTTGTTCAGCTCTGCTTTCTTTTGAGTTCCTTCTTAGCAACATTCCTTTGCTAGATCTTTGAAAGGAGCATGTGTTAACAGGGTCCAACCACTTTGAAATAAAGTCAGGGACCACATGAGTGTTTATGAGAAGTCACCTACCTGCAATGTTGTTATGAGGCTTCCAGCGGCTTAGAGATTTTGATTGGATTTCTCAATGATCCTACTGCTGCTTTACTTTCTTTGCCCCACCAGTCTGTGATAGACAATTTGTAATAAAAATATATATATTTTCAAAACCTCAAATCTTCTGAAGTCAAGAAAAAGCCTTCAGAAACTCAGTCGGTGCCTACAAAGCATGGCAGTAGCTCGTACTCATGCAAAGTTTAGAGTAATAGCAGCATGTTGGAATGATCAGTCAGCTTTATGTTTATATAGCACTTGACGATTTTCAAGGCATTTTCATTTTCTCCTTTGACCCTCTAACAAGAGTTCTGGGATATAGGCTGGCCAGACATTTTTATCCCCATTTTATAGATGGGAATACTGAGACTTGAAGAAATTAACTGACTTCCCCCACTAGCCTGCAAGCTCCTCAAAGATCTTGCCCCATCTCTTCTTTTTTAAACATTTATTATTATTATATTTTAGACCATCATATACATGGGGATGTTATCTTTATCTCTTCTTTACATGAGAAGCCATATACAATGGAAGAGGCACTGCATTTGGTGTCAGAGAATTTGAGGTAGAATCTTACTCTGCTAATTGCATACCTGAGTGACCTTAGGCAAATCATACAACCTCTAGACCCTCAGTTTCCTCATCTGTAAAATGAGAGGGCTGGAGTATGGAGCTTTGGAGTTTCTGTCGCTAGTTCTAAATCTAAGCATCTATGAATGATATTTTTTACAAATGAGAAAACTGAGAACCAGAAAGGTACAAGTTTTGCCCAATTTTAGGAAAAACAGCTATTCCTCATCAATCTATCAAACTGAGGTGTATGCAGTATATCTACCACTACAAGGAAGGTGTGGTGTCTCCTCCCTCCTTGAGACCAAACTTGTTCATTATTCCACAGGGTCCAGTTTTAGCTACATTCTTCCACTTGACCTGCTCCCTTTGGTGTCTCACTTAAAATCAGCCCATGTTTGGCTTTTGCTTGCCTGTTCCTTGGGTTTGACAGGCTCCTTTCACTGCATCCCATGTATACAACCTGAACTTCTCTTGAATTTTTGAGTTTGCGCTTACTAGCTGCTCGGATGGATTCCCATTAGCAACCTTAAAAGCTGACAAGTTATTCCTTTCTGACATATTGTGGTTGAGATTTGAACATATAAAGCATTATACATTTGTTAAAAACTAAATGAAAACCAGAAACAAATATCACGTTACTTTCTAGTGACCCCTTCCTATGTCCCATTGTTTTCCTAAGTAGGATATAGCAAATGCCTAAAAAAATCAGCATTCTGTAATTCCTCTTTTTATCATATATAGCTGAGTGATAAAGCCCTGGAGTAGGATTCCAGTGGAGGTCAGACAAATGACCCTGAGCAAATCACTTAACCTTGTTTGTTTCAGTTTCCTCATCTGTAAAATGAGTTGGAAAAGGAATTGGCAAAGCACTCCACTCCCAACAAACCTCAAATGGTGTCACACAACTGAAGTGACTCAACAAAAATCAGTGATCTCTCTCTCTCTCTCTTTCTCTCTTTTTGTCTCTATCTCTCTGAGTTTCTGTCTCTGTCTTTTTCTGCTTCTGTTTCTGTCTCTCTGTCTTTGTTTCTGTCTGTCTGTCTTTCTCTCCCTCTCCCCCCTCCTTTTCTGTGTCTGGAATTTCTCTAACTGGCCCTCTCCAGACCAGTATTATTAGGCAGTGACAGGACGTCAAGAGAAAGCAGACTTGGGGGAAGGGTTAGGATGGTGGGGGGAGGAGGGGCAGGAAGCACATAAGGTTCTGATCTTCCTTAGCACTACAATATCCATAGCTGCCTTTTAGGGGTATAACAGGGGGAAGGCTTAGGGGGCAGACAAAACATGGAGAGCTGACATTCTGAATGACTGTTCTGAAAATACAGAACATTTTAATCATGTTTCTGGTAATAGTGTCTTTGAATCCACCTCCCAGCTCAGAGGAACATTTCAGTGCGTTTACTTATTTGTACTTTTGAAATGAATGTGACTATTTAAAAATAGCTCGCTTTTTATTTTGCTTTCCAGATGTTATTCCTACCAAGTTCTGCTGGTCAGTTTCTGCTCTGTCATTAGCTGTCTGTCATTCCCTCTATCAGTTTAGAGAAGTCTTTAGACCGGCAACCTAGCAATTATCGGTATCTTGGCTGTGCGGTAATTGACTGCTAGTTCTCAAAGGAATGCTTAAGATAAAGGGCTGCAATCCACCGAGATGACACAATCCGTCCAAAATCACAGGGAAACCATTTCTTTTGACGCAGTCATGTAGCAAATACCCTAATATCTAATTATGGGGCTTTGGCAAGTCCTTGAACTTCGTTGAAGCACTTTTATATGTGCTCTCTCCACAAGAACTCTATGTGGTAACTCAATTAGGTATTCTTACCCTGTTTTTTTAAAAGAGGGAACAGACTCGACAATATTAAATTTTGCTTAAATTTGGGGATAGCTAGTTCAGGAGTCGGGAAGTCTCACCTTCCTGAGTTCAAATCTGACCTCGGACACTTACTAGCTGTGTGAGCCTGGGCAAGTCTCTTCACTCTGTTGGCCCTAGTTCCTTCATCTGTGAAATGAGCTGAAGGAGGAAATGGCAAATTATTCTAGTATCTTTGCCAAGAAAATCCCATGAAGTGTTGGACATGACTGAAATTACCGAACAAAAGTTAACTTAAAAGTCTTAGAAAAGGGGCAGCTAGGTGGTGCAATGGATAATGTACCAGCTCTGAAGTCAGGAAGACCTGAGTTCAAATCCACCTTCAGGTACTTACTATCCGTGTGGCTCTGGGCAAATCATTTGACACTGATTGCCTCAAAAAAAGGTCTTAGAGTGTGTCCTGGAATACCAAGAGATTAAGTCACTTTCCCAGGGACCTATATTCAGTATGTGGCAGAAACCGAACTTGTATCCCACTATTCCTAACTCTGGCAAACTTGTCATGTCCCAACATATCATGTTGTTTTAAAAGGATAGTCACCTTTTAAAAAATGACTTTCGGAGCTCATTTTGGATAATAACGATAATGGTTCACATTTCTTGAGTGTTTTAAAGTTTATAGAACAATTTTACCATGGGTAGACCATGAGGTTGACACAGAACAGGAAAGAGGAGGGGAGAGAGAGACGGGTAGAGACAGAAGCATAGAGAGACAGAAATAGAAACCGAGATAGACAGAGACAAAAAGAGAGACAGAGACAAAGACAAAAAGAGACAGAGATACAGAGACACATACAGAGAGAGAGAGAGAGAGAGAGAAACCAAGGCAGACAGAGACAGAGAGAGACAGAGACAGAGAGAGAGAGAAACCAAGGCAGAGACACAGAGAGACAGAGGCAGAGAGAGACAGAGAAAGAAACAGAGAGACAGACAGACAAAGACAGAGAGACACACAGAGAGAGATAGAGACAGAGACAGAAACAGTAAGTGTAAGCACTTTTCAGGTCCTGTCATGCTTTAATTGGGAAGACTGAAGAGGAATAGGGCTGGACTCAGGACATAGAGAGAAGTCTGTAGAGGAGAGGAAAATTTCTTTGAAAGAGGAGGCTACACAGGATGGTTCTGGAAAAATCTGAGAAGATTTATATGAACTGATGCAAAGTAAGGTGAACAAAATGAAAAACACTGTACACAGTAACAATACCCATGATCAACTGTGAATGACTTAGCTATTCTCAGCAATACAATAATCTGAAAATAATTTTGAAGGATTATGATGAAAAATACTGTCTACCTCCAGAGAGAGAACTGATGGAGACTGAATGAAGATTGAATTTAAAATTTTTTTAAAAAACATTTCTTTATTTTCCTTGGGTTTTGTGTGAGTGTTTGTCTGGCTTTCTTTCACAAGATGACTAATATGGAAACACATTTTGTATGATTACATGTGTATAATCTATATAAAATTGCTGACCTCTTTCAGAGGAGGGAGGAGGGGAGAATATGGAACTTAAAATTTTTAAAAATTGAATGTTAAAATTGTCTTTACATGTAATTGGAAAACAATATTAAAAAAGAAAAGAAAAAGAAGGCTAAGGCAAAAACCAGCCTTTTCAGACTTCACAACTTTGTCTGATTTCCAGACCAGTTTATCTTCTGCAGAGCAGGGATAAATAGGAGTTGAGACCTGGGGCTCTTGGGTCACACAGCTGCAAACAGCAGGTAGTTGTGTTTTGAATGAATTATTAAGATTTTTTTTCTGTTTTGTTTTATTTATTTAATACTTTCCTATGAAAAAAGCAGTCAAACTCAAGGAACTCTCTGAGATATCTGATATTCCTGTATGCAGCATTTTATGGTTTCTGTTGAGGTTAAGGTTTACAAAGTACTTTACATGTGTTGACAAATTTTAACCTCACAGCAACCTACTATGGGCATTATCATCCTCATTTTACAGATGAGTCTAAGAAGGGGTCAATAGATTTCCCCATAGTTGCACAGGCAATAAGTGATGGGATGTTGGATTTGAACCCATACTTCCTGCCTCCAGGTGGAGAACCTGCAACCTCAAGGCCACATGTGGCCTTCTAGATCCTTAAGTGTGGTGTTTTGATTGAATTCAAATTTTACAGAACTAAAATTATAAAATTTGGATTCAGTCAAAATGCTGCACTTAAGGACCTAGAAGGCCACATATGGCCTTAACACCACATGTTCTCTACTCCTGACCTACAGCAAGGTTGAGATCTTATTACTGTGCCCAGGTCACGGAGAAAACAGGTTAATTGGAATTCCCCTCAAAGGTCAATCTTCTGGTTCCTCTGAGTGTCACTTTCAAAATTTCTGCTTTTACCTTAGGAACCTACGCTGTTTGTGCTTACAGAATTTATAAGGTTGATATATATATATGACAAAATATAAGGTTGATAGCTTAATTAAAACTGTTTTGAATTCACCTTCCGTGTTCACATTGTTTTCATACTAAAAAGGTCTTTTATTCGTAAGCAATGTTTTATCTATTGGTAGAAATGCTTTATTTGAAGAATTTCAGGCATTTACACACATTCTTTTGAAACTGGTTTGTGTTATACAAATAATTCTTTTTTCTTGTCTGAAAGGCATAGTTTCCACCCAATTTTGATTTACATTTTGATTTTCTTTTCCTTGCCTTGAAGTCAAATATGAATTTCTTATTAGCCAGGAATGTCAGCTGAATCTAAGCTGAGCACTGTTGAAACCAACAGGCATGAATATCACATGAGCTACAAAGAAAGAGTCCAATTATTTCCTGCTGTAAAGAAAGACTGAGTGATATAAAATTAGTTTTCCAGGTTTTGCAAAGTCTTGTATTATTCAATGGTGTTTCTCTTTAAAAGTTTAATAGAAAAAATACTGAAATAAATTCAGTAATAATTATAGCTAGCATTTATATAGTACTTTATGCAGGGATGTGCTAGAGAAAGCTAGAAGAGAATTTTGAGACCCAATTTTTAAATTTTCATTGTGAGTATTTATCACTCAGAAACTGATAGAAATCAGAGCTTGATATATTGTTTTCTTGATTGCCTAGACTTACAAAAGGGGGAAACTAGGTGGTGAAGTGGATAGAGCACCAGTGCAGGAATCAGGAGGACCTGAGTTCAAATCTCACCTCAGACACTTGACACTCACTAGCTGTGTGACCTTGGGCAAGTCACATAACCCCAATTGCCTTATCCTGGGTCATCTCCAGCCATCCTGATGAATATCTGGTCACTGGATTCAGATGGCTCTGAAGGAGAATGAGGTTGGTGACCTGTACAGCCCTCCCTCACTCAAAACAAATTATCTGATGGCATGGTCTTCTTTGGCAACAAAGTACTTACAAAAGTACTAATAATGCAGTATATACCTAAATTGAGTACATTTTTTTTCCTCCAGAGAACCAATTGTTAAAACATTTACCAGTGTATGATTGGCTTTATGGTTTGCAAAATGCTTTACCTATTTTGAGCTTCACCATAGGACTGTGAGGTAGGTGCTATCATTATTTCCATTTTGCAGATGAGGTAAAGGAGGCTGAGAGGTTAGGGGATTTGTCAGGACAGATTAGAGTCTCTCAAGAATGAAATTCAGTTGATGTATTCATGTATAATTCTAGCAAGCAAGAAAAGGAGGCAGGTGATATATTACAATGGAAAGCACATGGAATTCAGAATCAGAGGACCTGGGTTCAAACCCCAGCCCTACACACTTACTGCCTGAGTAATTTGGTATAATTGTGCCCTTGGTCTGGCCATAATTTCCCCATCTTTAAAATGAAGGAGAACAATTAAAAGCTTAAAGACCAATCAAATCCCTCCCAACCTATGATACTACAAGCTAAAAAAGATCAATGTGGCTGCATAGAAAGTTCTCATAGTCCACACTATGGTGACAGTCTTATATGGAAGCAGTGTGGCATAATACATAGAGATCTAGATCTTGAGTCATTAAGATCCAAGTTCACATCCTGCCCCAATACTTATTAGCTGTGCAATCATGGCTCAAAGAGTCATGGTCTTTCCAGACATAAAATGAGGATGATAGTATCTTTAATATTTGTCTTACAAGGTTGTTGTGAGACTCAAATAAAATAAACATCATTAATTTGTCATTGAGGGGGTTGAATCAGTAGGATTTAGAAATAATTGAATGTGAAGGACCTTGACGGTGAGGAATCAAAGAAGACCACATTTTTAGGGGTGGATTATTAGCAACATAGTGATGTTATTAACAGAGGTAGAGATATTTCCAATAAATAAATATTTCCCATAAAAAAACTTTGTGGTTTTAGCAGACTGCAATCTCAATATGAATCACACATGTGTTTTGGCAGTTGGAGCTGGAACTTTGCCAAGGAGATGTGTATGCTAGAGATGGACATCTGGTGGTCAGGGAATAGATTGGAGCATTTGACAACAAAGAAAACCACACCTGAAGGGAAGGTCTGGGAATGATGAGTGCTGTCCTCACAAGTATGATGAGCCACCTTCTACTCACAAACTACCAGAAGCAAACCATCACCACTTTTAGATAACCAAAAAAGGAAAGACAGTCTTAGACTCTGCTGGGAGGCAAAGCATTCAAGAAAAAGGAGGACACTGAATGCCCTGGTTAAACCATGCTTGCAGTCTTGTATTCTCTACTGGGCATTCCATTTTAGGAAGGACATTGATAAGCTGGAGAATGTCTAGAGGAGGGAAATCGTGACGACAATTTGACTGTGAATCAATAACGCATGAGGATCTTTTGAAGAATTTGAGGATTTTAATCCTGAAAGAAAGACATGAGGAAATGAGAATGACATAATAATTATCTTCGGTAGTTATTGATTAAAGGACCTTCAACACTTGAAGAATTCAGATATTTCTATACTGCCATAGAGGGCATAATTAACAAAAACTCATAACAATTAGTACTCTCCAGAGTCAATTCCCCATTCCTCAAGACCTTCAAGGAATGACTGTTTGCTTATTGGGAATACTGTAGAAGGGAATATTTATTGGGCATGCAGCTCCCAATCTCATTAATAACCTGGAATTGCCTTCTCCAAGGTTACCACTGATCTATTTATGATTATAATTAAAAATCTAATTATTGTAATTAATTGTCAAATCCAACGGTTCTTTTCTCAGTCATTATCTTCCCCCATTTCTCTGTAGCACTGTTGACTCCAGCCCTCTCCCTAGACACTTTTCATGACATGGTCTTCTTACCAATCTGGTTGCTCCTTATTCAGTTTCCCATGCAGGACCATCATCTTGGTCTGTGACCAAGTATGGGTGTATTCAAGATATCTATCATCCTCTTTTCATGATCCTATCAGTTCCCATGTATTCCAGAATCACCTCTATGAAGATGACTTCCAGATCTATACATCCAGTCCCAGTCTCCTCCTTGAGCTCCAGTCCTATATCACCAGTTGCCTAATGGACATCTCAAACTCAGCATGTCCAAAACATGATTCATTATCTTTTCCCTCAAACCTTCCCTTATTCCTAGCTTCAATTTTTTCTCTTGAGGCCACCACTGTCCTTCTAGTTCTTTAGGTTTGCAAAATCAGAGGCATCTCAAACTCTTTCCCTCACATCCAATCTGTTGCCAAGTCTTGTTGATTCTACCTCCATAATACATCTCATATCTATCTTTCTCTTTACTCTCATGGCTACTAGCCTAGTTCACAACCTCTTGCCAGAAATTTTTATACACACATATGTATATGTGAATTTATATGTATACAAACACACATACATACACATATGTATGCTATAGAATATTTATATACATGCATATATAGTATATATATAATTATAATATACAGATAAGAAAAAAAACCCAGAAAAGAATGGCCATAAAAATCTAGTAAAGAGGGTGTGTCTAGGAGGAGGCATGTGATCATGCCTGTTGACATGTTGACACAGTGCTACAAAGAAGCTGGGAAAAATAATGAGAAAAACTAATGGATCTGATATTATAATCATATTATAGGAGAGCCCTCCTAATTGGGTTCTCCATCTCCAGTCTCTTGCTTCCTCTAATCTATCCTCCACAGAGCTGCCAAACTGATGTATTCTTCTCTTGGTGAGGGAATTGGGGTCAAGTGTCTCAGGTCAAATTTGAACTTAGGTCCTCCTGACTCCAGGGCCAGTGCTCCATCCACTGCATCACCTAGCTGCCCTTGATATATCCTTATACAGTTCTGATTATGCCACTCCCTAGCTCAAGAATCTCCCAGTGGCTCTCTTTTTACTTTAGGATAAAATAAAAATCCTTTACTTGACTTTAAAGCCTTTCACAATCTGGTTTCAGCCTACCTTTCCAGATTTATCAAAGTTTACTCTTTTCCAGCCAAACTAGCCTGGGCATGACATTGCATCCCCACGCCTTTGCAAAGCTCTTGCCCATTTATGAAACGCACGCTATTGTGAACTGTGTCTCTTCACTTCTGCTTTCCAAGCTTAGCCCAAGAGTCACCTCTGACAGGAAAACTATCCTGATTCTCCACTTCCTCCCTTTGTTAGTGCCCTTCCGCCAAATAACCTTGTGTATAGTTTGTATCTATTTTCCTATGTGTACTTATTTTTTCCCTTATCCCTGATAGAATTTAAGTCCTTTGAGGGAAGGTGCCATTTCATTTTCATCTTCATCTGCTGTCACAGTAAGTGTGAAATAAAGAGCTACTGAATTGACCTTAATGTTAGATTAGATGGCATGGGTATTGTCTTCCAACTTTAGAGTTTTGTGTAAGAGGAGGAACGTAACTGATAAGATGATTTGATGGCTTTGGTGGCTCTTTGTGCTTTCCTTTTTTTCTCTTTTCTTTGGCCTTAAAAGATCACCAAATGGAAAAACACAAAGAAGAGAAAACTTACCAAATAGCAGAATATATGTGTGTATGTGAGTGTGGATGTGGGTAGTGTGGGCCAAAACAAAAGACAAAGAATAGAAGTGGAGGAATGAGAAAACCATCCTGACTCCTTTTTTTCAATCCCTCAAATTCTGATCTAGATGATGGTAAAATATCTCTCGGTGACCTAAAAGTCTTTTCCCAGACAACTAAAGTTTCTCCATGCTTGAACCAACTAATGACCCATGAAACTTGTTCTGCAGAGCATTCTAGAAGAAGGCAGGAAAATCACTCATTGTACTTGGATGAGGGTACAAAAGTACAGCTGTCAAAAATCCATTCTACCCTCAGTCTATTTGATTTCCAAAGTACTAATGCTGCAGGACTGATAGATTTGAGGATTTCTTTTTCTAGGCGTGATTGGAGATACTTTGAAGAATGAATTATTCCAGAGTCAGAGCTACAAAAATTAGTCCCCTGAAATGAGAATATCGGTTAGGTAGAAAGCCAAATGACAGGGTTTTATTAAAGCAATTTCTTACGTTGAGTTAGTCTTCCATAAGAAAGGAAACATGACACAATGTATGGGGCATGGACTCATATTCTGGTTCAAATCCTCATCACTGCTGTATGACTTTGGGTGAGCCTCAGTTTTCTTATTTGAAAAATGAAATTGGACTAGAGGACCTCTGAGGCTCTTTCTAATTCTAGATCTATGATCCTATGATTTTATTATCTATGTGTAAATCAGCCCCTGGGTCCTGGTCAGACTCTGGTGGAAGATAATAGTTCTCTCCAATTTAACTTATTTGAATTTAACAAACATTTATTTGTGCAAAGATGAATATGGTACAGACACTAATCCAAGGGAATGTTGAAGAACAGCATGGTATAATGTACTAGACTCGGAGGCAGGAAGACTAGAGTTCAAATCTCACCTCAGACACTTATTACCTGTGCAATCTTGGCAAGTCACTTAATCTTTCTGTGCCTCAATATTTTTCTATGGAAAATGAGGAAGTTGGATTCAGTAGCATCTAAGGAGTCTTTCAGCTCTAAATCTATGGTCCTCTATCTCTAGATATTTTTATAAGATCTCTAGATCTTATAACAGAGAAAAGACAAAACCAGTAGAATTAAAAAGATGAGCCTTTGCTTCTTAGAGTAATTCAGGCTTATTAAAGGAGCCCTGAAATTTTCTAAAAGTTATGAGGAGAATAAGTTATAACTACTGGCCAGCTCATGTTCTCCACTGGAATTTTGCAACTGTCAGAAGAAATGGAGGAAGGATATTGGATGCCACAATGTGATGAACCTGTGTGAAGACATTGATAAGAGTCTAAGACTCTTGTCCCATAGTATGTACAGGTCTGGATGGATTGTGTGATCTGCGTTGTTGACAAGGTCATCCACAATCAATGAGGTCATGGGTCCTTGATGCACCTACTGTATGCCAGGATCCAAGGTAAGTAAATGCTGGAGATAAAACAAAATCTATATCTGTATCTATACGCACACAATACACATATACATGTATGTATGTGTATGTATATGTATACGTATAAACAATAACAGTCCCTGTCCTCAAGGAGCTTAAAATTGAATGGGGGAAGACAACACATCAGAAATAATGCTGGATGAGAAAAAAAAGATTGGGTATCTTCAGAACAGTATGACTTCAGGGACTTTCCCTAAAGAAGACCCAAGCATCAATTTATCCTCTATGAGCCTCCAGAAATTAAATGATCTGGAGCCAGCCAAGATCTAATCATCTTAGTGCAATTTTGCTTTGTTAAGTTTTGTTGTTGTTTTTGACTTGTTTTCAGTTGTGTCCAACTCTTCTTGACCCCATTTGGGGTTTTCTTGACCAAGATATTGGAGTGGTTTGCCATTTCTTTCTCCATTCATTTTACAGAAGAGGAAACTGAGGCAAACAGGGTTAAGGGACTTGTATTCCTTGGTTAAAATGAAATCATAGACTGGCTAGGACTTAATAGGGTGCTAAGGGAGATGAGGCATTATTCTTTCTCCATTCATCTACAGCATTTGATTTCTAAATTGCCTTTACAAATAGCTAAGCAGTTTAGACTTAATTCAACTCCAGAAATTGTCCACCAGAAGTTGCTCATTTGCCATAATAGCTTGCTTTTTTTTTTTTAACAGGTCTGATACAGTCACTCATGTGCTATAGCCAGCTCATCCTAGGAGAGCTGATTTTTAGTGTGAGCATTTGCATCTTGAGAATCAGGAAACTATAAGTCAGGGCTTGATTTGTCATTTTGTTGATTGTCTAGACTTAAGAAAGTGATGGAGAAAATGTTAATAATACAGATTCTATGTACTGGATAAAACAATGGACTTAGAGACAGAAGTTCTGGGATTGGATCTTGCCTAATATATTTAGTTTTGTGACCTTGGGCAACTCACTTAGACTCTGGTCCTCAGTTTCTTCATCCTCAAAATAAGGGGATTGGACTCAATGACCTCTAATATCCATTCCAACTCTAAATGTATGATCCTTTCTTAACTCAAAAATGAATCTTTTCATGTAAAATTTACTTCCTTTATACTTTTCATTAGTATTTTGGGTTCTTGTTTATGTCTCCTTCTCTATCAATATTTCAATAAAATCTTCTAGGTAAGCCAGCCCTGTAACAGAGGAATACAGAATAACCTCATTGTTTTCCATAGGTTCATCAACAGGTGTCTTTTATATTCATTCCCAGCCTTGTCTGGGAGGTCCAGATTCTGTACCAGGGCCAATGTAGAAAAGAACAAAGACAAATTTAATAAGTTCTGCCAAGGGCTACACAGCTGGTTCTTGGCAATGCCCACAGGACTTCTGAAGATGGAAAGGAGGCTCCTGGGAAGCTTCATCATGGGGACAAAAGAGAGCTTTTTGAGGAGCAGAGAATATGGAAGCAGGAGAGGTGGATGAGCATATGTAGAAGCAGAAGAAGTGAAGATTGGACGGTAAGGGTTCTTCAAAATCCATGCCAATGTTCAGCCAAACTTAAAGCTATCTCATGGTTCTCTTTAGTATAACAATAGTGTTGCATGATTTTAGCATAAGTGTAAGAGACATCTTGGAGGAGAGAGAGCTTTCAAAACTACATTTTCATCAACTGAGTCAAATGCTGAAAAAAAAGAAAATCTATAAATGATAGTTTTAGTAGTGGGATCATATATTTTCTATGTGTCTCTTTCAAATATGAACACAAATATCTTTAATGAATAAATGAAAAAATCATTAAGTACCTAGAATGTGACAAACATTTTTCTGAGTGTTGGGGGATATATAAATGTAAAACCCAAGATTATCTCTGCCCCAAAGGAGCTGATACAAGATTCAAAGTCCAATAACAGAAGTACAGAGGAGCAGGAAGGAACATGTATTTAATTAAATGCCTACTATGTTCCAGGCACTGTGCCAAGTGCTTTACAGAGCTTATCACATTTGATTAATTCAATAATTGATTAAAGTTCTCTTAGCTCAGAGAAGAGGGAAATTACTTTTGGCTGTGAAGCTCAGAGAAGGATATGACATAGAATTTGGGTCTTAAAGGGTGGGCAGGATTAGGAAGAGCAGAGCTGAAGGGAGAGAAAGTGCACAAAATAGTTCACCCTTGGGAATCTCTGCTTCCATACTGTAAAATGGGAAACATAGTATTTGTAGTAACCACCTCACTGGGCTGTTGTGAGGCTTAGATGAGATAATGTAAGTAAAAATCATTTTAAACTTTAAAGCATAAATGTCAGGGACAGATAGGTAGCGCAGTGGGTAGAGCATTAGCTCTGACACCAGGAGGACCTGAGTTCAAAAATTATCTCAGACCCTTGACATTTACTAGCCATGTGACCTTAGGCAAGTCACTTAACTCTTGATTTCCTCACCAAATATGTATATTTTATTATTGTATATATTATATATAATACACACATATGTATATACATGTCATATATCATCATCCTGAGAAAAATAGAGATGATTTACAACTCTTTTCAAATTATTGATATTTTTGATTTTTATATCATATACATTTCCCAAAATGTCCTTCAACCCTCCCCACCTCCACCCCAAGTTTTCCATGGAGTCCTCCCTTCTAACAAAGGATTTAAAAAACCAACAAAACTAAATAGCACATATAAAATTTTTGATTTTATATGTAATTTATTTTATATTTATATGTAATTTATTTAGTTATTAATTTGATTTTTTATGTAATTCTCTACACCCATAGTTTCACACCTCCAAAAAGAGGGGGAAAATGGAGGTGCACAAGACTTCAAAAAATTGATTCTAGAGAATTTTCCCTTAATATCATTTTTTAAATTTTAGAGATATAGAGAGATAGTGAGACGGGGAGATAGATTAGATAGGTAGATAGATAGAGAGATAGAGAGATAGAGAGACAGAGAGAGAGACAGAGAGAGAGAGACAGAGAGAGAGAGAGACAGAGAGAGAGAGAGAGAGAGAGAGAGAGAGAGAGAGAGAGAGATTGTTGTATTTGTCCTTCATTTTCAAAGAAGACCATGACATCAGAGAAATGATGACATGACTTGCACTTGACTCTGTTTTGAGTGAGGGAAGGCTGTGCAGGTCACCAGCCTCACTTTCTTCTCCTGAGCCATCTGGATTCAGTGACCAGATAGATAGATAGATTGATAGATAAAAAGTGTGGTCTGAACTGAACAGTCCAGAACTATCACCCTCTCAGGATTCTAGAGATTCCCCTGGGCAGTTGAGGTATCTCTTTATGGTTTTCATTAACTAGCCCTGACTGGCTGTGTTTCCAACTCTTAGGAGTCAGGGACCATCACCTCAGTTCCATTTAGCCAGACAGCCATTTAGCTTTTGATATCTAATAGTTATAACTACCTATGTAGTTTCTACATAGCCTTGGTCCTACCAAATTCCTGTTCAAATGCAATGTGACTTTACTGCTTGGTGAGTCCTCATCTCAGCTATAACTGGGTCAAGTCCCTAAGGTCCTTTTCTTCAGGTCACTGATGCTAGGCTTGCTGTAAAATCTGGCGTGGACTCTGATTCTTAGATTCCCAGATGTCTAGACTCCTAGAGATTTGCAGTCTTGATCTTTTGAAATTTTCAAGGTCACAATCTTTAGATTGTTTCTCTTTAACCTCAAACAAAAGAATATACAGTGAGACAAAAGGCCAATGACTATCTTCATGGGGCCATATATTGGTTTTTGAGGGGAGAGGACCTAAAGTCCTTCACCTTATAGCACTGTCTCTCACCATACACCATCTTTCAAGGAGTCAAACCAAGAGTGGAAATCCGCTATAGAGGTCAGCTGAAAAGACTGGTCCAAGGTTCTGGTGCTCACCTTTTAAAGGCACTTCCAGTTCTGCCTACACAACCAACCAAAAAATCACATGATCTATAGACTGGAACCAGTTAGAGAATGTCTATGCATGCTCCAAAGTCTCAAAAAGGCATTTCCATGATATGTCATCACCAACCTCCTTGAAGTAAGCCTTCCAGCCTCTTAGATGCATTTCAGGGTCTTGTACATGTGCCAGTGTCCTGCTGCATAGAGGATCAGAGAAGGTTATAGACCAGTCACATAGTAAGAAAGAGGAATAACAGGTAGCAGGCAGCCCAAAGACCGAATGGTCCCACAAGATGGAAAATAAAAAAGACTATCCTGAAGGTAGGATACTGGGTGGATGTTCTGTGGTGGATGTCAGGAAGAACAGGGACAGGAATCACACAGAAAGAAAGAGGACCCATATTGATTGGACCACAAGTCTGCCAGGGTATTGGAGCCACAAACAAAGGAAACTGTTTCAACATACCAGCAAGACACTTGATTGTTCCAATGCCATAAATTTCTGATGTTTATAGTTTGTTTAAAAGGGCACATTAACTTTAACAAGATCATACAAAATCACGTTCTTTGTTTCTGTGACCCTAAAGAAACTTTTTTCTTCTTTTGCATTTTTTCCCAGATTTTTTTCTATCGTTATTATTTCAATAGTTATAGCCAGTACATATATTGTTTTGGTTTTGCTTTTATTTTTTTCTCATTCCATACTGTGCATCACATCATATGTATCCCCATATTTCTTTGCATCTTTCATATTTGTCACTTCCTATAACCAGATGATATTCTATGGCATTCACACACTACACCTTGTCCAACTATTTGTAAAATACACGACTTATTTCTAGTTTTGAGTTATTACAGTCCTACTATGGATATTTTCACATATGTGTAAGTCTTTTTTTTTCTAACAAAATCAACCCTAGGGATCATGATTGGGTCATAGGCTTACTGGACAAAGGAGTATGAACAGCTTTATAACTCTGATTGTATGATATCATATCATTTTCCTAAAAAGTTATAACAATGAGCTATTCCACCAAACATATGATTGATACTTTTGTGATGGTAAACTAGACCATCTTTTGTCTCAGTTCCTACCTAAACCTAGGTCACTGAATGGATATTGCCTTGAACAAAGTGGTGTCTTGGAAAGACCTAATTTGAAAGTATCAAGGTCACTCACTGAATCCTGGACCATCATTAGTTGTCTTGGCTCTTGTCTTATCAGTGGACTCTGATGATTCTTAGAAGAGAGTGAGGCTGGTGACTTTGTACAGCTCTGCCTCACTTAAATTCAATTCATGAGCAAGTCAAGATATCACCTTCCTGATGTCATTGGTTCTCTTTGAGAATGAAGGATAAATTACAACAACAAACATGAGTTGTTTCTAGTTTTGGGTTATTACAGTACTACTATATTTTCACACACAAAGTACACACATATATATATATATATATATATATATATATATATGAATATACACACATATATGTTATACACACATAAAAAACATTTTTTCCTGTCAAAATCAACCTTAAGGATCACTATAGGATCGTAGGCTTACTGGACAAAAGAGCATGAATTGCTTTCTAACTCTTATTGTATGATATCACATCATTTACCCAAAAGGTTATACCATTGCACAATTCCACCAATCATATAATAGAGTGGCTGTTTATTTGCTGGGTCTAGGAGCAGGAAGACCTGAGTTTCAATCCTGTATCAGACACTTACTAGCTGTGTGATGGTGAAGAAGTCACTTAGACTCTGTTTACCTTAGTTTACTCTTCTACAAAATGGACATAATAATAGGTCCTACCTCCCAGGATTTTTGTGAGGATTAAATGAAATAATGTTTGCAAAATGCTTTCCAAACTGTAAAGTGCTGGTTTTTATTATTTTGTTCTTATCATCCCCACCACCATTGAATTTTATCTTTTTAAATTATCTTTGCCAATTTAATGGATATAATGTGGTACTTAAGATTTGTTTTAATCTTTATTTGTGAGATCATTAGATTGTTTGAGTCTTTTTTTTATTGGTAATGTAAGTTTCTTTTTTTAAGAATCACTTGTGTTCTTTGACCACTTATCAACTGAAGAAATTTCTATCAATCCCATACAGATTTTTGACATGAGATTTTTAGCAGAAATTACTGCCTTCCCTCCTCCTGTCCACTTCTTTTCTTTTTAGTTTGGATTTTTTCATTTCTTTTTGTAATTCAATAACTTAAATTTTATTGAATCAAATCTATCTATTTTATATTATCACAGAGAACTTTTATAGAAAGTTAAGAGACTGATGGTCTAGTCATGTGATAGAAAGTGCATGCTGAGTTGATAACGAGATATTTATTTGTACAGAGAAGCATAATATTGTTTTTTTATGGCTAAGGGTTTATAATTTTCCTTGGATTTGAAAATGAAATGTACTATCACATGGCGGGAGAGTAATGAGTTCCATTACTGATTATACTATTTGGTGGAATTTTTTACTTGGGTAAAATCATACATTGGGAATAATTTATCTAATTTCCATGGCATAGTAATTTCCCATGTAATTTTACCTATTTTCTACAGGAACTCATTTTGGTCTAACAACAATTGCTAATAAATCATTAGGAATCATTCACTTTGGTAAAACAGTGATGAATGACCAAGACCTCCAAGCTTTCTTCTTCAGAAGGTTCTAAGTTAATCAAATTACAGACATTTCTAAAGGCAGAAATAGGGACAATATATTTTCAGAAAATAAATTCTATTGAATTTATTATTATTTATCATAGAAGCATATTGATGTCTTTTCAAATTGTTCTGAACTTTCTGACTCATAAGGAAATCAAGGGTCATTTGCAACAGAAATTGAGTTAAATTGCTCTGGGACTGCTTTGATACAACAGATAATTTAATTCTACAGGGAGCAAAAGGGAAAATGACAAATCCTGAAGAATTATTAAACTTCTAAACCCCCTAACTGCTCTCTTCTTTTTTGAAGAAGGTGAGGAGGATGTTACTGGATGTTTACTTGGATAAATCTTGAGATAGAACTTTCTTTTTATAATCCTACCTGAAAGCCTACTTATAGCAATTTTCCTGAATCTAGACAAAATGGCTTTTCAGAATCCACTGGAGTAGACCTTTGCTATCCAGAAAATGGTACAGAATAAGCAAGATCTTTCTTTCTTGATAAAACCTATTTCACTCCCCTTCCAGTCATTGACAAGCAGCAAGCAAGGAAAAATTTAATGCAAAAGCTATTTTCTATCAATAAACCTGACTTCTTGTATGTTGTCTCATATGAATTTAAGAGATGTTAGTAAAAAGTACAAACCAAAACTAGCTATAATTGCAGTATAAATTCTTCTAGAGTAAGGGAAAAAAAACCCTATCAGACAGTTCCTCTCATCTTTAGGGTTCCAGAAAGTCTAGAAACCAGCCCTGGTAGAAAAGATTTAGAGCCGGAATAGATCTTAGAAATCAACTAGTTCATCTCCCTCATTTTATAGATGAGTAAACTGAGGCACAAGGAGGGGAAGTGATTTTCCAAACCTCACATCAGGGCCATATTTATCTAAGAGGCCCAGTAATCACTTTGACTATGGCTTATAGGGGAAAAAAAAGTGACTATAGTGTTAAATTTTATTTGCATGCTAAAACCTATCTAAGAATATAAAATATAAGTGCCCTGTACTTCTAACTGTGGCAGGCAGCTCTCTAAGACTGAACTGAGGAATGGTTCTCAATCTGCACTGGTAAAGGGAGCTTCTTTCCAGGGATTTCCTTATGTCTAGACCTCTCCCCCATACTAAACCAAACCAAACTTCTTATAGTTAGATTATATGCATACACACATATAAACACACACACATTTTGTGAATATAGGTCATTAGATGCCATTTAGTCAATATAAAAGCATATGTGCTACAATATATTTATATACATATAGAATGTATATGTTATGTATACCATGTATATATTATATATGTGATTTGATGTATGTGGTTATATATTGATTAATAAATTGATAATTGATAAGTTTATTAATTAAGCAATTAATAAACATTAGGTACTTAATGTGTGCCAGACACTGTGAAATGACATATTACAATAAGCATATGCTATATTTATCTCTATATGCTAAATATTAATACATTATATATGATATATTATTGACATGAATAGTATTTAATGATGACCTATGTTCAAGAAAATGCATATAAGGATAGAGGCTGGACCTCTGATTTCATTAGTATAGGGAACTCTCTGATGGGAAACTTTTTCTACTATATAGATCAGTATCTTTTCCATTACTTGCCCAAGATTACACAGTTGCCAAGAGTCTGAGGCAGGATTTGAACTCAGGTCTTCCTGATTCTATCCCTGGCACTTATTCATTGTGCCACCCAGGGACAACTACTAGCCTTCCCCCATACCATATTTCTTAATGGGAAGGGCATTTATAAGAATTATATGAATATCTGAAGATGAAAAAAATTCATTATTATAATTTCCTATGCTATTCATTAATCAGGAGATTTATTAATTGTTGATTCAATATTCATTGCAAATAAATCCTTATATTGTATATACATTAGAATCTTGAGTGAGAATTTGATTTTTTTCTCATTTTTCCTTTACAAGGGAATAAAATGATAAATGATAAATAAAATTACTATAGATGCCCCAGAAATAATCAAAATTCAGCATGAAATTATCACATGAAGATTTTTATCATGCTTGAAGGAGCCCCACCTACAACATATTACCCAGAATTCCTCAGTGAAAAGGCCATCATTGGTACAAAATAAGACTGACCTTAATTTATTTCCCTTTCCACGCAAATAGCTTCTTTCTTTATCTGCAATTTAAAATGTTTTGTGGAATTTTATATTCATCCACATGAATATCATCCCAGGGCTATTTCTGAATAGCCTTTTTATAATACGAGCAAAGGAACAATATTTTGTGACTAATTATAAAGGGGCCTTGATAAATGCTAGGAACAAATTCCCTTCCACACATATTTTCCAAGGGGGTTTGAAAATTGAACTCAGAACAATACTGCCATTAATAACCATGTCACATGCCTTTACAAAGGCATGTTTTGTTCAAATAGTTATGTACATCATCCTTGCCCTCCTAGGTCAGGGGTTCTTAACCTGTTTTTGTGTTATGGACACCTTTAGCAGGCTGGGGAAGCTTATGGCTGTTTTCTCAGAAAAAATGTTTTTAAATTCATAAGACAAAAATGTCTGTACAGTATTGTCAGTGATGTAGGCTTATACCTTTTCTCATGTTCCATATATCCTCATGACATATTTACCTGTTACACTGAAGTGTTTCCTTTAGGGTTTTTATTTTGAATTATTATTTAATATTTTTGAGTCCCAGTAGAACTCAGACTGTCCACCAGCTTCCTATCTTTCATTCTTGCTAAATGACCAAGCTTCATCCCTTTGTGATCTAACAGCTCCTGCTCAATAACTTTTATGCCACTTGCACACTCTTCACATGTTACAGCCTATTTGCTCCTTTAACCACAGGATGGTAGATTCAGAATCAGAACTGGGAGGCACCTTAAGCCCAACATGTTCATTCTCCAGAAGAGGAAACTGAAATCCAGAGAAATGAAAAGACAAGTCCAGGGTCACACAGCCAATGTCTGAGGGAGGATTTGAACCCATATCCTCTAATACCCTAGTCACCATTTCACTGTGCCTCATCAACCTCCCCATAGAGTCAAAATAGTTTTTGCCAACAATCTATAATAAATCCAAAATAAAGTGGATAAAGGATGCCTATTGTCTAGGTATAGAGTTGTTTGGAGCACCCATTGAGTTAGCTCATCAGGATATATCTTGTGATTTCATCTATATAGGGAGTTCCTAGAGGGGAACCGTTCTCTACCAAGGCACATGTATACCTTTCCTCTACAAGTATTATCTCTACCTTTCCCTCTCAAAGTTGCTTGGAATACTGAGCGGTTTATTACTCAACTAGGATCACACAGCCAGCATGTGTCAGAGACAGAACTTGTACCCAGGCCTTCCTGATGCTGCCAGGATGCCTCCTTCTTAAACTGTCTTCTCAATAAGGCAAATTACTTATGATTTACCCTTCATTTATGGCAAGTGTCCACATTGTTTTTAGTCAATTATCATGACCTCATTAACCATATTGATAGAGAGATGTTATGGAACAAATAATCCAAAACAATGCATATTTATAAAAAAATAAATGCCTGTTTGGCTTCAAAATGTATTGTAATATTTAACTTGTAACATCAATTTTGTCTTTATTAGGTAACAATAAAGTTAGTTTGCATGTTTTTGAGCATAAATCAACTGATGGCACAGATAAACATATCAAGTCTGAGTATTAATTGCTGGTGGAAAGATAACCATATCTCTGGGCAAAGTAGGTAGTTTAGTGGATAGAGCACTGGATCTGGAGTCAGGAAGACCTGAGTTCAAATCCAGCCTCAGACACTTACTAGCTGTATGTCCTTGGGCAAGTCACTAAAGTTCTGTTTGTCTTAATCAACTGGAGAAGAAAATGGCAAATCACCCTAGTATCTTTGCAAAAAAAAAGCCCATGGACAGTATGGTTAATGGGGCCATAAAGAATTGAACACAACTGAACAACGACAATCATAGCTCTAGTTCTATGTGTGTGTATGTATGTGTATATATATATATATATATATATGTACACGCACACATACATATATGCATGTGTATGTGTGTGTGTTGTCTCTCCCAGCTAGACTATAAGCACTTTGAGGGCAGAGACATTTTTACATTTGTATTGCATCACCAGGATACTAGAACTACCTGTATCAGCACAGTAGTTGCTTAATAAATGCTTATTTGTTTACCTAGGTTAGTCCTTAGAAAGAAAACAGAGTAAATGACTGGTCCTATACTCAGACCCTTCTATTCTGGTAGAAATTCGCAGAAACTACACTGAATGGAGGCTTAACTGTATTAAGGCTATTGATGGCATAGGCAGTTATTTATTTTTAACTTAGCTTAGGCATTGTAATTATTCCCATTGAGGAAACTGAGACTGAGGTTAAATTACTTGCCTAAATACTTGAATTTTACCTCAGGTCTTCCTGACTACACATCTGGCACTCTATCCACTTCTACACTTTGCTACCTTCAAATGCCATCTAATTCCACCTATTCATTTTATAGTAGAGGAAACTGAGACTCACGAGTTAAAGTAACTTGTTCAAGGTTTGAATCCGGACCATTTGATTTTCAAACTGCTGCTCTTCCCATGGTACTGTGCTGCCTCTAGTCCAGTGAAGTCAGGAACTGTTACTACAGCTTCCCAGACATCTCTATAGCGTAACTAAGGCCCTGATGAAACAGAACATATTCATACAAATGATAATCAGTTCTCATTGGAAGAACTTGATTGCTTTTCTCACAAATGGAGGTTTATTGGAAAGTGTTTTGCTTTGCAAATTTCTTATATCATCCAAGGAAAACAAATTGCAGCCAATTCTCTCTAGGGTTGTCAATTAGGGGAACAGATGTGACCATAGTGTGAAGCTGGGTCACTGGGGAGTCATTCATTACCTTTGCCTTAAAAATTTTAAACATGTTGGACAACTAGTCCAACTCCCTGAAAGCCATTCATCCAGGCAGAATCTAGTTTTTTTTAAAATAGTCTTTTATTGCAGGAGATTTAACTATACTAGGGAAAAATAGACTCAGAATAAAAGCCAAATAATTAAGTGCCAGACTCTGTGGCTCTCACAGTTCCTCTCTGATCTCAAAATATCCCTCTGTGATCCTTTGAGTTGATCTTATTTTAATTTGTAGAGTCCAACCAACATTCCCCTTATCCCAATAGGGTTTTCTATTTGGCAGGAGGGATGGGTTTGCCAATTGGACAGTGTTCTGATGCTTTACAAGCCCCAGGTAGCCTGTGAATGACCTTTTATAGATCTAAACTACTCCAAAATCATGTCCCAGAGAAAAATGAAATAAACTGAAAAGAGTCCCATCAGCCTCCTGGTCTAACAATTACTCAAGATCTTCCCCTTCTCCCCTCCTTACCCCCTCTTTGTTAAAGCATATGATGTTATAGCTTTGTGAGTGTTCTGGCCCTAGTCAGATTATAGTCATTTTCTAATTAGATCCCTTATTGTGCATAAAATTAAAGGCAAATCAGATTATAGTGATTTACATAAATTATAAGACAAATTATTAATTTCTAAGGGCTTACTTCAATAAGAGAGAACATAGAAAATTAGGAGAGTAATTAAACCAGAATTATCTTTGCTAATGAACATGAGAACTCATTGTCTTCTAATGAAAGGCAGCGTATTTTACATAAGAGATTAAAGAGCTCTATACCTTAGCTCCTACCAGGGTTAAATCACTTAATAAAGACAGTAAGCATAGACTTCAATCATTCAATCAACTGATAAATGTTTATTAAGTGTCTATTATGTGCCAGGCACTGTGTTAAGGGCTGGGGTTACCAAAAGGGGCAAAAGACAGTCCCTGCTTTCAAAGAGTTGGCAATCTAAATAGATCAATTATAAATATATAAATTATTGTATATTTATATGATATAATATATATTATATAATATACATAATGTGTAACATTAATATAGATATATTAATATTATATAATATTAATTGTATGTTATATACAATATATTGTTGTATATTAGTATAATGTATAGTCTGTATTATACACAATATTACATGGTATATATAATATACTATAAATATTGCTGTTTTTAACATTTATAGTATAGTATAGTATATATAGTATATAATCTACTACAAATATTATGTAAAATAAATATGATAAAATTATTTTATATAATTATACACATTATAATAATTTAGAAATCATAAATTTTTTCTCAGTTGTAACTGTTTCCCACACTTTTCTGAAGTTTAGTGATATTTTCCCCTTGCGTATTTCTGATTCTGTGAAGATTTCTTAGCCTTTTGTATGATTAGTCAGCCATCAAGTATCTATTAAGCTCTTATTGGATGCCAGACACTATGCTGGATCCTAAACAGAACAAGATCCTGAACCAGACATAGTGGTCTCACAAAGAGTCACAGCACAACTGAACAAATACATATTATTTCATTTTGTCTTTACATTAACCCTTTGAAGTAGCTCCCATTTTACACATGAGGAAAATGAGTCTGAGAGAGGTTAAATGACTTTCCCAGGGTCACACGGTGTCTGATACAGAATCTGAAGTCAAGTCGACTCCAGATTGAACATTTACCATTGTATAGCCTAGGGTCTTTCTCTATATTTACTCTCCTATTTTTCCCACTAATGCTTTCCTTGCCATGATTCCATAGAAGGTCAGGGTCTTGCAGATTGTCTTTTATCATAGGCAGAGGTGTGTGCGTGCGTGTGTGTGTGTGTGTGTGTGTGTGTGTGTGTGTTTAAGCTAATGCTATTAATGACAATATTTTGTACTGAAACATCAGAGTCATAGCCTAATTAATCTCAGATTCCGAAGGCCAAGAATAATAACTGACATTTATAAATTGCTTTAATCTAACACTTAACGTAGCACTTTAAGGCTTGTGGAGTGCTTTATCCTCACAATGACCCTAGAGGTAGAAGCCATTTTAATTCCCATTTAACTTATGAAGAAACTGAAGCAGAGAGAGAGGTAAAGTGCCTTTTCCAGGATCACAAAACTATTAAGTGTCTAAGGTCATATTTGAATTTGAGACTTCCTCACTCCTGGTAAATCCCCTGTGCCATCCGGCTGCCTAGGCTTTTTTAAAAATAATATTTTATTTTTCCCCCAGTTACATGTAAAGACAATTTTTAACATTCATTTTTTTCTTAAATTGAGTTCCAAATTTTCTTTTCCCCTCCCTCACCTCCTCCCTCCTTGAGATAGTAAGTGATTTGACATAGGTTATACATGTTCAATCATGAAAAAACATATGAAAGGCCCTGTGAAAGAACTGCCTAGATTTTCAAGGCCCTTCCTCAAATAACGACCATCAGGGAGATTATTAATTTTCATTTTTTTCACACAAAGAAACTGAGGCTCAGAAACGGTAGGGATCTTGTCCAAGGTCACACAGGTAGCATTAAACCCAGGGATTAAACCATGATCCTTTTGTCTCTTTCCCCCTTAGTATAGTGCTTTGCACTTACAAGATCTTAATCAATATTTATTGAATGGAATCTAGGAGCCAAAAAAACGAAAACCAAACCCCAGAACAAACACCAGACAACTCGACCATGTTTCATTTTTTAAAAAAACCTATACATCATTCTTGAATAATTTACCAGTTTGATCATCCACTATGTTCATCAGTTGATTCTGAATAACTTCTAGCCATTTGACTATTGCTGCAAGGCAATAGCCATTGTTGAGATTTCTGGCAATGGACTCAGGAAGACCTGGGTTCAGATTTTGCCTCAGATCCTTACAGGCTATGTGACAGTGAACAATCCACTTAATGCTTGTGTGTCTGTGTTTCACAGGGTCACCATAAAAGCTTAAAAGGGCTCTTTAAAATGAAATGCTTTGCAAATCTTATCATGCTGTAAACATGACAGTTAATATTGCTGTTTCAAAGCTTACATTCTATTGCAAAGGATACATATGTGTCACAAGTAAATTTTTTCAAAAGGTGTTTCTAAAAGTCTTTGATGGTAAATTTGAAGAATAACATTAATTTACACATATTGATTATAAGGTTGATTTGAGCATAAATATGACATGTTCTTTTATTTCATATCCACATTTCTGGTATTATATATTCATTCAATAAATAATACAGCCTCTAATCACTGTTTTCAGGACCTCTTGCTTTATGGGCTCACCTCTCTGGACTATGCAAACACCATTCATCTTGACACACTTTGTTTTTGATTGCCAGCTATTACTTCATGCCTTCAGTAAATCTTCAAAATAGCCCCAATCGTACTATTATAGTGATGACTTCATTCTCTTAAGTAACTGAAATAATTAATTAAGACAATAAACCAACTGGCAATTTTTCTTGGGGGCCAAGAATTATGAATGCTAGCTAAATCTGAAGAATATTTTAATTGATCTAAAGTTGTCAACCTCCAATTTATTATCTATGGAAAACTGGAAAGAAGCACACCAAATGATTTTTAAAATGAAGTAAGAAGTTTAGTATTTCTCATTTTCCTTCAAATAGTGAAAGGCCTTCTGCTTCAGTTAAGTAACTGCTTTTTGAGATCTTTCTACATGAAAATCTTTCATGACTAGAAACTCAGCCTTGCACAGTAGATAGAACACAAAACTTGTAATCAGGAAGTCTTGGGTTCAGATCTTTATTCAGTCACTAGCTGTTTGATCCCTGAGAAAACCATTTAATCTCTGTTTCTCTTCTGTAAAATGAGGAAGGGATTGTACTCTCTGATTTTTAAGATAGCTCCCAGTTCTAAATCTGCAAGCCCCACAAGAGAATTCTGTTGTGGAAAGTAGAAATTTCTTTTACATATACATATATATGTATATATACATATATATGTAGATATATAAAACTTGTATATAACTAATTATTATATATTATGTTATGATTAATATATATGTGTGTGTGTGTGTGTGTATACACACACACACACACACACATATAGTTAGTTAGTTAGTTTTCCACATTCACTTACACAAATTTTGAATCTCCCCCTTACTACCCACCCCAGGGCATTGTGTATTCTGATTGCTCTTTCCTCCAATCTGCCCTCCCTTCTATCACCTCCCCCCCGCCAACAGACACACTTTATCCCTTTTCATTCTATTTTCCTGTATGATAGGATAGATTTCTATACTCCATTGCTTATATATCTTATTATCTAGTTGCATGAAAAAACAATTTTTAATATTCATTTTTAAAGCTTTGAGTTCCACAGTCTCTCCCTTTCCCCTTCCCCATCCACCTTCATTGAGAAGGCAAGAAATTCAATAAAGGTTATACATGTGAGGTCATGCAAAACACCTCCATAACAGTGATGCTATGAAAGACTAACTTATTTCCCTCTATCCTGTCCTGCCCTTCATTTATTCACTTCTCCCCTTTGACCTATCCCTCTACCAAAGTGTCTGTTTCTGATACCCCTTGCCCCAATCTGCCGTCCCTTCTATTATTCCCCCTCTCTTATCCCCTTCCGCTCTGCTTTCCTATAGGGTAAAATAAACTTCCATACCCAATTGAACATGTATGTTATTCCTTTCTGAAGCCAAATCCAATGAAAGGAAAACTCAATTATTTCCTCTCACATTCCCCTTCTTCCCTTAAATTGTAAAAGCTTTTTCTTGCCTCTTTTATATGAGATGATTTATTACATTCTACCTCTCCCTTTCTCTTTCTCCTAGTACGTTCCTCTCAACCCTTAGTTTTTTTTTTAGACATCATCCCTTCACATTCAGCTCGCCCTGTGCTCTCTCTCTCTCTCTCTCTCTCTCTGTTTTTCTGCCTCTCTCTGTGTCTCTGTCTGTCTGTCTCTCTGTCTCTCTCTCTTTCTATATATATATATACATACATGTACATACACATACATATATATTCCCTCCAACTATTCAGTACTGGAAAAGGTCTCATGAGTTACAAATATCATATTTCCATGCAGGAATGTCAATAGTTCAACCTTAATAAGTTCTTATGGTTTCTCTTTCCTGTTTATCTTTTCATGCTTCTCTTGAGTCTTGTATTTGAAAGTCAAATTTTCTATTCAGCTCTGGTCTTTTCAACAAGAATGCTTGGAAGTCCTCTATTTCATTGAAGTTCCATTTTTTTCCCCTGAAATATAATACTCAGTTTTGCTGGGTAGGTGATTTTTAGTTTTAATCTTATCTCTTTTGACCTCTGGAATATCATATTCCAAGTCTTATGATCCCTGAGTATAGGAGCTGCAAAATTCTATGTTATCCTGATTGTATTTCCATAATACTTTAATTATTTCTTTCTGACTGCTTGTAATATTTTCTCCTTATGTGAGGACTCTGGAATTTGGTTACAGTATCCCTAGGAGTTTTCCTTTTGCTCTCTCTTTCAGGAGGTGATCAGTGGATTCTTTCCATTTCTATTGTATCCTCATGTTCTAGAACATCAGAACAGTTTTCCTTGATAATTTCTTGAAAGATGATGTCTAGGCTATTTTTTTGATCATGGCTTTCAAGTAGTCCCATAATTTTTAAATCATCTCTCCTGGATCCATTCTCCAGGTCAGTTGTTTTTCCAATGAGATAGTTCACATTGTTTTCTATTTTTTCATTCTTTTGGTTTTGTTTTATAATTTCTTGATTTCTCATAAAGTCATTAACTTCCATTTTCTCAATTCTAATTTTTAAAGAATTATTTCCTTCAGTGAACTTCTGGACTTCTTTTTCCATTGGGCTCATTCTTCTTTTTAAGGCATTGTTCTCTTCATGAGTTTTTTGGATCTCTTTTGCCATTTGGGTTAGTCTAATTTTAAAGGTGTTATTTTCTTCAGCAGTTTTGGGCTTCCTTTAGCAAGCTGTTAACTTATTTTTTTCAAATGATTTTTCTTGCACCACTCTCATTTCTCTTCCTAATTTTTCTTCTTCTCTTACTTGATTCTCAGAATCACTTTTGAACTCTTCTACGACCTGAGACCAATTCATATTTTTCTTAGAGGTTTTGGATGGAGGAGCTTTGGCTTTGTTGTGTTCTTCTGGATGTATGTTTTGATCTTCTTTGTCACCAATGACATAAGAAAAATCCTCTTTATTGAGAAAGTAAGAATCCATAGTCTGTTTCTTCCCCCCTTCTCCCTACCTGTTTGCTCATTTTTCCAGTCAATTACTTGACTTTTGAGCTTTGTTAAGTGGAGGACTCCAGAAGCAGCCTTCCCTTCAGCAGTGGCTGCAACCGCCTTGGGGCTGGGGCAGGGGCCACACCATGCCCCTCTCAATCAAGTGAGAGACCCTTCCCATTGACCTTTGAAACTGTCTTTTATGGGTTGAGAAGTCTGGAATCTATAGCAGCCATCAGTGATTCAGTCCCCTAAGGACTACATTCAATCCACTCTAGTGTGGCCCATGCTGAACTGTACTCAGTTCCCAGCCTGGTGCAACAGCCTCTTTCCATCGACTTTCCATATTGTTTGGGCTGGAAATTTGCTTCAGTCTGTCATTTTGTGGCTTCTCTAGAATTTGTTTAGAGTCATTTTTTACAGGTTTTTTTGAGGGGCTTGGGGGGAGGGCTGTAACAGGTCTCTGCTTCTACTCCACCATCTTGGCTCCACCCCCATCCCCCCTTTTCTTCCAAAGAAGAAATTTCTTCTCGGTTAGAAGAAACATAAACCATCTCATTTCTTTGGTTCCCAGTTTCCTCATCTACAAAATCAAGAGGTTAGACTAAAGTATTTTAAGGTTCTTTCTAGCTTTTAAATGCTATAACTCTTGTCTCACATTCCAGTTTGCTATACAGAATCATGACATTAGAGTGTAAATTCCCCCAGTCACTCCTATAAGAAGATACCATGAAGATATAACGGCACTAACTCATCAGCATCGTTGTAAGGATCAGATGAGATAGTATTTGTTATAAAGCATTTAGTGTAGTCCCTGACCCAAAGTAATCATTACATATGTGCTTCTTCCCCTCTTCCTTCCCTTCCCTTGGATTAACATGGAATCCTTTACTCAATCATTTGCCAAGCCACCCCCTCTTGCGGGTTACCCTCAATAGGGGGAAAAGGTTCCGACTTCATCATAAGTAATAGCATGTAGGAGCGCAGAGCCTTCCTTGACCCAGTCAACTTTCCATCAGCTCATTATAGTGCTCTGACTTCCAGGAGAAATAAGACATTAGGGATGGATCTGGGAAGAAGATATGCTGTTATTGTACATTCAAATCAAAATGAATTTTGGCTAAGAATCCAGCGTACTATGGAATTTATAGTATAGGAGCTTAGCATCAAATTGGGTAAACAAAATATAGATATCCCAAATGTTAAATAAAGAACTCAATGCAAGTTAAATAATAGCACAAATGTCAAAATATGGTGACTAATTTAAATTACTAAACGAGGGATGGTAATTTCTTTTTAATCTTATTGTTACCATTAGATTTTATATTTCCTTAATTTCTAATCTTCTCCCTTCCCTACCTATAGAACAATGAATACAAAAGAAAAAGACTAGAAAAAACCAATCAACTGATCAGCTGGATCTAACAGTGCATGCAACATCCTATACCCATAGTCCCTCACCTCTGCCAAGAGGATAGGAAGGTGTGATTTCTATTTCTTTCTTGGATTAAGTCTAGTTACCACACTTACACAGATTTTTTTTTATTCTTTCTGCTTACTCCATTGTAGTCATTGTATATGTTTCTGAATAGTTCATATTTGCAAGACACAGCAAGGTTTAAAAAACTTTTTTCTCATTACGCCTATGTGAGGTTGGTAGAACAATAGACAATAAGTGGTATGAGTTTATCGGAAGGGGACATCACAATGGGCAGAAGGGGCCTAGATAGGCTTTCCAGAGGGGCTAAGTCTTGAAGGATCTGTTGGAAATTATTAAGAGGAGAAGGAATAGATTTCAGGCAGGGGACGTTAGGTGTTACACTCTATGGAGTGTTGGCTCGGATTCAGAAACACTTGAGTTTGAATCATACCTCATTTTCCACACTGCGTGACCCTGGACAAGTCTCTTACCTTCTTTCTCATCCCTCAGTAAAATGAGGATCATAACAGTATCTACCTGTCAGGGTTGTGGCGAGGATTAGATGAGGTAATATTTATAATATTCAGTAATACATATTTATAATATTTATAAAGCCCTTGGTAAAGCACTGGCACTTAGGAGGCTCTATATAAATGCTTATTCTTTCCCTTCTCCTTCTCTCCTCTTCTTATCTTTAGATTTCTCATCTATAAAATGGAAGTAATAGTATCTATATATCCCAGGGTTGTTGTAAGAGATATGTGTAAAGTGTTTTGTAAACCCTTAGAAATACAACCTATATTCTAATCTTAAAAACTTTAAAAATTAAAGTAGGAGGTGAGATTATGAAGTAGGGCCACTCACCGTCTCTGTCACTGTCTATCTGTCTCTGTCTCCTTTTGGGTCTAGTTTTAAAATGATGAAACTTGATCAATTTTTCCTATCCATTTCAGTGCCTACAAGGCTCTCCAAATAAGATTATGTGGTAATCTGTATGAGGGAAAGGAAAAGAAGGAAACCCACTCAGAAGTCTTACATAAAATTTAGTAAAAGATATTTGGTACAGAGAACCAAGGTCTCAGTAGTGCTGGAGACAGGAGGGGCTTCTGCAGTATTCCAAATCTATGTTCATATTGGATTGGGGGCACGGCAGTTCCCAAGGCAACTTCCCAGCTTTCTCCCGTACAGGAAAAACCTCATTTCTGCTATGTGTTTGGAATGCTGCCTCCTTTTGAATTCTAAGACAGTGATAGGTGGAGATGAAGTTCTTACCTCTGTTTCCTAGAGCTCTGAGTACATATATTTGGTAGAGGGGGATTTGAATCATGTACTTTGTATGTTCCCCCAGATATGTTAACAAGGACAATGTGGAGGATTGTTTTTATTATATTAGATACTATGGGACTTTTCAGCCCAGGTGGGCATTTCTACATGAAGTTATCACTAGGGACACTGAGGAGAGATGTCCTTGAATAGATTTGAGGGAGAAAGCAAAAGGAAGTAAGAATCAATTAAAATGACATAATTATATAGGGTACTTACTAATTAATAGGGGCACAAGCCTTCCCCTGTGAATTATGCCTCCAAAATTACCTGGTCAGGGCCTGGAGGAAGGTGGTTCTTGCCAGGGACGATCAAAGGCTCTCTGATGGGGGTGATAATAGCTTTTTTCCCTTGGGATTCTTCATATGAATGTTAAACTCAGTTCTTACAAGAGAGGGCAATGAACTTCCAATTCCTAATGTTGCAAGGAAAGATCGCAAGAATATACCAATGTGAGGAATTGTGGCAAGAGGGCAGAAATTACAATGATGCCTCAAAGTGAATTTTAGAATGGCAAAAATAATTAAAGTTGTGGTAAAGCAGTTTTCCAGTGTAAGACAATTTGGGAGGATATTAGGAAAGCTCTGACTTCCCAGGTGGTGGTCTGGCCAAGAACAGTATAAACACCCCAGGGCACACTAAATCAACAAACAGTCAGGTCTGGGGACACCTGTGTGGGGCTCAGGGGAGGATTGGGTGACCCTCAGCTGGTACTGGACGCAGGGCACAGGTGTGGTCCCCTGCTCTGGCTGTGGGTGAGGAGAATCAAACTCTCATCAGAGGGTGGTCGCATAGGGATGGCAGGGGTCTTACAGTCTGTGGGCGCTGGGAGAACAGGGATTCTGACTTTGGTTTCATGGCAGAGCCAGGAGCTGACACTTTAGGTGCTTGAGGGATCTCAAAAATGTTGGTGGAGGTGCTGGGGGTCTTGGTAGCCCCCGTGGCAGAGAGAAATACCTGAGGTCACTCATAGACCGAAGCATGAGACTGAAGAGCAATGACCATGCCTGGTCGCAGATTCTAGAACACTGGAAAAACCAAAATGTCAAAAGCCCTCAGATTGAGCTTGGAAAACAACAGCAGAAAAAAAATCTGAAGCCTGAGACAACCCCCAAACCTGGGAGCCAAGCCCTATCCTAACAAAATTAATAGCCAAAGAATAGGCCATTTAAAAAATGAGTAAGAAATAGAGAAAGAATATGACCATACAAAGCTACTAAGCTGCTAGAGATCAGGGTGCATATTCAGAAGACAATGAAGTCAAAACAGCTACTTGTAAAGCTTCAACGGGAAACAAAATTGTCATAAGCCCAAAAAGAGTTCTTGGAAGAACTTAAAAGACTTTAAAAATCAAATAAGAGAAGTTAAGGAAACATTAGGGGAAAAATAAGAGTAATGCAAGAAAATTAAAATTATGAAAAGAAAATCAATGGATTGGAAAAAGAGATCCAGACCTACAGAAGAAAATAACTCTTTAAAAATTATAATTGGGCAAGGGGAAGCCATTGACTTTATAAGATACAAAGAAACAATAAAACAAAATCAAAAGAATGAAAAAAAGAGAATGTGAAAAATCTTATTAGAATAACAACTGATCTGAAATCAAGGGGAGATAATACAAGAATTGTTAGACTTCCTGAAAGTTATGATTTTTAAAAAGTGTATAGACACTGCATGTCAAGAAATTATTGAGAATTGCCCTTGAAGTTCTAGAACTAGAGGGGAAATGAAAGCTCACAGGAATATTAAAACTAAGTTTTAAAGCTCCCAGGTTAAAGAGAAAATGTTACAGGCAACTAGAAAAAAAAACAATTTAAATATTGTATCCTACAGTCAGGATAACACAAGATTTAGCATCTTTTACCAAAGAGTATGGAATATGATATTCTGAAGAACAAAGAAGCTGGGTTTGCAACAAAAAATAACCTACCCAGCAAAGTTAAGAATACACTTATAAGAGGAAAAATGAATATCTAAAAAATTAAAGGACTTTCAGGGATTCTTGAAGAAATAAGCAGAACAAAACAGAAAATTTGACTTACGAGAATCAGGAGAAACATAAGAAGGAAGCATGAAAGACTAATTGTAAGATATTTAATAAGATTAAACTGTTTACTTCTTATATGGGAAAATGTTATTTGTAACTCTTGAGAATGTTGTCATTATTGCTCAGGTAGTTGAAAGAGAGTACATAGGTAGGAGGGTTGGGACTGAATGGATTATGATTTTGACTCTAAAAAATAAAATTGAATATGTAGAAGTGAAAGGGAGTAAATTATCTTATACAAAAGAGGCATGAATGGAAGAATTGTTATAGTGGAAGGGAGGTGGTGGAGGGTAGGTAGTGTGGGAACCTTATTTTCATCAGAACTGGGTTATAGAGGGAATAACCTATGCATCTTGTACATTATAAAACTATTCTTAATTTACAGAGAAATTGGAGGGCAAGGGCGTAGAATAAAGGAAGGACTTGTAGAAGGGTATGCTAATTAGGGAGACAGTGATCAGAAGTAAATTAGATTTCTGGAGAGGGATAGGGTTAAAAAAGAGAGTGAAGGATAAACAGTGGGGAAAAACAGTATGGAGTGAAATACACAGGTAGTAATTATAACTTTAAATGTGAATGTGATGGACTTACTCGTGAAATAGAAACGAATAGCAGAATGGTTAAAAAACCAGAACCTGATAATATATTGTTTATAAGAAACATTTAAAAATGAGAGACATCTATAGAGTAAAAATAAAGAGCTGGAGTAGGATTTATTATACTTTAGCTGTTATAAAAGAAGGCAGGGTAGTAATCATCATCTCAGACAAAATTAAATTTCAAATGGATTTAATTCAAAGAGATAAGCAGGGAAACTACATTATGCTAAACAACACCATAGATAATGAAGTAATATATCAATAGTAAACATATTTGTACCAAACGCCATAACATCTAAAAATCTGCAAAGGAAAAGGTAAATGAATTAATTACAGGTGGAAATAAATAGTAAAACTATAACAGTGGAGTACTTCAACCTCCACCTCTCAATGAGATATAGTAAACCAAAAAAATAAATAAATAACAAAGAAGTTAAGAATATCAATAGAATCTTAGATAAGCTAGAGACAAAAGAATTTGGAAAGAATTGAATGGAATAGAAAGAAATGTGTCTTCTTCTCAGTGATACGTTTCACCTTTACAAAAATTGACCATATTTTAGGGCATACAAACTTTAGTCGAATGCAAAAAAAGCAGAAATATTAACTGCATCCTTTTCAATCATAATTCAATTAAATTACATCTTAAAGAGGAAAGAATACTAAATATAAAAAAATGAATATAGGAATGTGTAAATTGGGGGGCCTCATGTATATATTTACTAGCAAACAATATCAATCCATTTGCATTCTCCAGAATAGGGATGATACATAGTTAGATAGTGGAAAGAAGTAAGCACATCCTTGTAGACATTGTAAGAAGTGTTAAGCTGCAAATTAGATTTTGTTAAAGAATCAGTGGGGCCCTTCAGATCACCTGTTGAGTATTAAATGGTAATGTGCTTAAGGGAAAGTTTGAGAAAGTTTGGAATAACTATTATAGAAAAAGTGCTTTGAAATCATCAAAAGATAAATAAAAGAGCCCAATAGCCCCCCAAAATCTGTATTGTTGCAATAGCATCTCCTCAGAAAGTTGGTCCTGGGTTTTTAGTTGACTAATCCAAATATCGCCTGAACATGTCAAATTCCATCTTCCAAGGTTGAAGATATCCCAGAAATGGACTAATAGAAATATTGTAATTATACCAATTTGGGGGCAAATTTAATATCCCTGGTTCTAGAGTTATAAAATTTGTGTTCAGATCCCAGATCTAATACTTGCTAGTTTTGTGATCTTGGGTATGTCACAATCTCTCTGAGACAGTTTCTTCTATAAAATAGAGGAGATAATTCTATAAACTCAAAAAGATACCTGTATTACCTACTTCACAAGGTTGCATGAGGATAGTGCCTTGTTAATCTGAGTGATTATAAAAATGAGAACTGTTACTCTTAGTCTCGTGGGTTCATGGAGGGACATCAGAAACCACCTAGTCTATATATTCTCTCACAAATAATTCTGAATTTGAATTCTCAAAAAAAAAAGAAAAAGGAAGAAACTTCCAGTTAGACAGTAGATAAGAATTAAGTCTATCCTTGTAGACATCACAAGAAGGGTCACAGAAACCACAAACCAAACATTATGATATGAATCAGCAGGCCCTTCAACAGGTCATCTGAGACTAAAGTGGGGTTGGGAGAAGGGTGTTTAATTAGAGGTTTGAAGAATAAGTTGGAATAGTTATTTTTACAAGGGATACAGTGGTTAGATTGCTGGACCTGGAGTTGTGAAAACTTGAGTTCAAATTTAGCCTCAGATATTTCCTAGCTGTGGGCAACTCATTTTACCTCTGTCTGGCTCAATTACCTCATCTGTAAAATGGAGATAATTATAGCATCTACTTCCCAGGGTTATTATGAGGACCAAATAGGATAATATTTATAAAATACAATGCAAAACTTAAAACAGTATATAAATACCAGCTAGTATTTTCATCATCCTTATCATTTTGCAGAAGATCTCGAGGTTTGCAGGTTAAATGTCTTAACAAAAGCCTAAGTATCCAAGGCAAATTTTGAACCCAGGGCTTGTGACTCCACAAGTAGTGCACCATGCTAGCTGGATACAATCAGATCTCTACTAAACTTGGTGCTCTGTGACCCTTGCCCAGTAGGCTCATGTAAATGTACTTGATACACTGATTATAGTAGCACCATGGACAGGGTTCTGGATCCGGAATCAGAAAGATCTGAGTTCAGCCTCCTGACTCAGACAGCTATTAACTGTGTGACCCTGGGCAAGTCACTTAACCTCAGTTTCCTCAAGTATATAGTGGGATTCATAAATAGAACCTCCCTCATAAGGTTCCTATGAGGATAAATGAGATTTGTTAAAAGTTATTCAGCAGAGTGCATGGTGCATAATAGGCACTAAATAAATTCCTCCTCTACTCTCATTTTAAGTGTGTGGCAACTGAGATCCCCAGAGGTTGTGATTTCCCCAGGATCACACTAGTAGGAAGTGCTGGAGGCATGATATGAACCCATGTTTTCTGACTTCAGATTCAGGAGTCTTTCCACTGTTCCACACTGATTCCCCAAGGGGCACATTTAGAGACCATTGCATCCAACCTTATGTCACAGATGAGTAAACTGAGGCCCAGAGAAGGAAAGTCATTTGCCCAAACTCACATGGATAGTAAGTGCCAGAGCTGGGATTCAAACCTAGGTCTTCTAACTACAAGTGTCCCTTCCATCATACTTCATTTATATCTCCCACATAGGGTGCAAATAAGATACTTTTTAAATGCTTTATTGCCTGCAATAAATCTATTGAGTTTTTTTCCCTCTCTCTTTTCTGGAGGAAAAAAACCAAAATATAAAAATGCTGGCTCTTTCTGAAACAAATCTAATATGAGATTAAAAAGTTGAAGCACTTTGCTATAACAATTATTTGATTTTCAAGAGCCCTTTGAAATTCTGTGCAAAGGACTTGCTGCTGAGGTACTCAAGTTTGCTAGCACCCCAGAGAGCAGGATGATGCCTTATCTGCTGGGTTTCTCAATCTTGGGAGAATAGCACCTCCTTATTACTGCCACTGTCTATTCCCACACCCACCTCCATTTTAATAGTAAAATATCTTCAGGAGAAAGAGAAGGCATTCTGTGAATAAATATGTAAGAATTACAGAAAGAAAAATGAACTATATTTCTTGGTTACCATCATTTCATATTGAGATTCAGAATAAATGGAAGTTTGTTTTTATGCCTACGAAAATAATCACACTATTAGTTGACATATAGTGTCACAGAATGTGATGTTAATGTAAAGAAACCCTAGAACATTGAACTGAGGATTGGATGTTTTCTGTTTAGCTTTTGATTTAGTTGTTAAAGGGATCTATCTCATTAAAAGTACATTCCAATCTCAGGGTTGAATTAACTTTCACAGGGCATATAGTTACTTGAAGGATGTAATTCAGAATGAGTTGATTTAAAGTTGTTGGTCCATCAATTTCTTGATTTTTTTATATTGCCATTTCAAAATGCTTTCATGCAGCTAGATAGTGCAATGGATAGAGTGCTAGGGCTAGAGTCAGGAAGACTCATTTCTCTGAGTTTAAATCTGGCCTCAACTGCTTTCACAGACAAATGATAGAATAAAGAACTGTTTTTCAGCTGAGAGAATTTCCACCTTTTATTTAAGTGGTTTAATTTATAATAATAGCTAATATTTATGTATAATTTTAAGGTTTATAAATGCTTTAAGGGAGCAGCTAGGTGGTTCAGTGGATAGAGTGCCATAAGTTAGAAAGACTTCCTGAGTTCAAATGTGGCCTCAGACACCAGCTGAGTGATCCTGAACAAGTCACTTAACCCTGTTTGCCTCAGTTTCCTCATCTGTAAAATGAAATGAAGAAGAAAATGGCAAACCACTCCAGTATCTTTCCCAAGAAAACCTCAAATGGGATCATAAAGAATCAGACAAGACTGAAGAACAGCAGAGTACCTTGTGAATTTTATCTCAGTTGATCCTCACAACTCTGTGTGGAAGGCTCTATTGTTATTCCTATTTTACAAATTAGGAAACAGGTTTACACTGGTTTAAGTGACTTGCCCAGAGTCACATACTTTGGCAAGATTTGAACTGGTCATTCTGACTTCAAATCCAGCAATCTATCACAAAAACCATTTAGCTGCCCAATAGGATAAAGATATCTAGATGTGGAGCTGGTGAAGCTGGGTTCAAATCTCAGCTCTGTTATTTATCACCTGTGTGAAATTGGCAAGAAATGTGCATAATCTAGACTTCAGTTTTCTTATTTGGAAAATGAGGGCATTGTACTAACTGGTTTCTAAGAATCCTTCCAACTCTAAATCAATGTTTTTATCCTAAAGTGTTACTGTTGGTACAGAGTGCTTAAGTGATTTGTCATTTGTCTTGGGTGACACTACTGAGGCAAGATTCAAATCTAGGTCTTTCTCACTCCAAATTCAGCTCTTCTCCACTTATGCTGCCTGAAATCAACAAGCTTGAATGGAGGGCATATCATAGGGAATCTGCATAACCTGTGTTCACTGCTAGTCTCTGCCTGGAGATAGACTGTAATGGTAATTCACATATATAATTCATGTATATCCCAGGAGGAACACCTTCAAAAGAAATTGGTATGAAGCTCTACCTCATTCTAGAATGAGTAGGTTGGCTTCCCAAGAGGGGTAAGGGACAGGGAATTTGGTCTTCTTTCTTCAGCTCAGTTGCTATAGACACAGATTACAAACACAGATGAGGTGTTAGTGTATTAACAAAGTGTTAACACCTTGTTATCTCTTTAGGAAGTGTGAATACTTCCCTCTGACTGAATCCCAAAGGTATTGATCCTGACCTGTGACAAGTGACCATTCTCCTTGATGTCTTTAAATGTCCAAGACTGCCAACAGTTTTTACCTGGGAGAGCGGCTAATAGAGGAAAAGGATAAAAGGATGTCATACCTTGTTAACACATTTTTTTTAACATACTACCACCTAATCATATGTGATTACATACAAGGGATAGGAGATAGAGTCTCCTTTATAGAAGTAAATAATTGGATCACACACAAAAAAATGCCTTGCACATAGTAGGGATCCAACACACAGCTACTGAATTAATAAAGGTTCATTTTTTGTTTGTTTGTTTAATATTTGTTCAATTTCTGCTAAATACTATATAAGATATAGCAAAGTCTTAGTGAAGTTTTAACACTTTGAATTTAAAATGATTTCTTTGACTTACTTTTAGATAAGACTAGAAAAGATGCTTATACAGATATTTCCTGTATGTCCAAGTAAAAATACGAAAATATATATTTTTTCTCCTTTAAACATTTGCAAATTTCACAGAAGGCTGCAATGAGAATATGCATTCATCAGGATAGAACTACTTCCAATTCAGACAGGTTTTGACATCAACCATGGGATATCTGAAAGGGTAAATTCAATTTACATGTGTCTGTTATCACAATTTTTCTTTTGAACGTAAGTATTTTAATGAAAACAACATTCATTGGACATTTAATGAACTATTTGAATTTGTTTAAAAGCCGTTTATACTTAATTTCAATGAATAAAAGACCATAACTCAAAAATATTTCTCCATATATATTATGGGGCAACTAAGTGGAAGAGTAGATATAGACCTGAGCCTGGGGTCAAGATGACTACCTCTAAATTCAGTCGCACACATTTACTAGCTGTGGGACCTTGGGAAAGTCACTTACTCCTGTTTGCCTGTTTCCTCACTTGTCCAATGAGCTGGAGAAGGAAATGGCAAGCCATTCTAGTATCTTTGTCAAGGAAACCCTGAATGGGCTCATTCAGTTGGACACAACCGAAATGTCTGTGTAACAACAAAAAGTTCATTACATCCTGAAAATGAATATTCTACTTGGATTTTGTTATTTTTTTCAAGGAGAATGGAGCATTTTGAAACATGTCCATTTGCTTTCATAGAATTAAGCATAAAAGTAAGTCTTTTCCCTAAGTTCCTCTGACTACCAGTATACAGAAGGCCAAGTATATTTCACTCAGAATAGATCCATAAATTCTCTCCTATTTTGTTGCACTGATTCTGTTCAGCTCTCTGTTAAGTTAATGTGTTCTTTGGAGATGTGACCCTGAAAGGTTAATCTCCAAGAGCAAGTTGAAATGGATCACTGAAAACATTGCATAACTAATTTTGGAGTGTGTTTGGCTGTTAACATTTTGAAGTCTGGCAATATTTTCTGCTTGAAGTGAAACCTCTAGGAGCTTTGGGGGCTGGTGAGAAGTGGACCCCAAAGCCAGGTCTTCTTGACTACCAGGTCTACTCTCTGTCCACTAAGCCATGCTGCCTCTATGGCTTCTTTTGTGTGGGTTTATCATGTTATTGATCAGTAGTATCTGTAGGAGTTTCTCTCCTAAATCAAGAGTATGGATTCCAGTGACATGTTTCATTGTTAGAAATTTCATTACTAGAGGTTGAAACTATACAGGCAACAAAAAAGTAGGATGAAATTGTTGTTCAGTCATCTCAGGCTCTTTGTGATCCCATTTGAGGTTCTATTGGCAAAGATATTGGAATGGTTACCATTTCCTTCTCCAGTTTATTTTATAGATAAGGAAACTGAGGTAAGCAGGGTTAAGTGACTTGTCCAGGGTCATACACCTCATAAATATCTGAGGCCAGGAAGATGAGTCTTCTTCACTTCAGGCTCAACACTCTATTCACTGTGTCATCTAGTTGAATAGTATAGTGTAGTAGAAAGGGAAGACCTAGTTCCCAATTCAATCTCTGCTACTTGTGAGCTATGTGAACTCAGAAAAATCACTTAACAGAGTCAGAAACACACAAGAAGTATAAGATGGGAAACTTGGTTAGATAGGTAGAATTTTACTCGGAAAAAAAGTTTTCTTTTTTTTTTTAGTGAACTGCAAATTTAATATGGTTCAACTGTGTGACATGGCAGCTTAAAAAATGCCACTTTAGTGTTCATTGAAGTGGACTTGGCCTTCAAGGACTGGCAATCTGTATTAATGTAAATTTCTGACAATGAAGTATGTTGTTAGGCTATGTCTTCTTCATTAAGAGAGAAACTGTTCAATCTCCCTCTGATATAAAGCATAATGGGGCATACACAAAGCTGCCCTGCCTGCCTCTGGCTGACCATAAGTGCTGGCTCAGCAATTAATGAGGTTATGCAATCTCTTAGTGTTTCTTGCTGGCTCTATGTGATTCAGCTGAAAGATGCAGGCTCTTTGGGGATGAATCTGCTTACAGGTTACTGAGCAGGAAGAATCAGTGTCTCGGTGAATCTTTAAAAAGAGAGTGAGTACCATCAGTTAGGGAAGGGCTAAATCAAAACTGACATATGAATTTAGTGAAATACTATCATGCCATGAGAAATGATTGAGAGGATGGTTTCAGAGAAACCCAGGAAGAATTGTATGCTACACTTATGCAGAATGAAATTAGAACTAAAGGTTGAAACTATATAGGGCAACAAAGAAGTAGGATGGCGTTGTTCGGTCATTTCAGACTCTATGTGACCCCACTGGAGTTTTCTTGCCAAAGATACTGAAGTGTTTTGTCATTTCCTTCTCCAGCTCAGTTTTTTAGATGAGAAAACTGAAGCCAACAGGGTGAAATGATTTGTCCAAGGTCACACACTGAGTAAATGTCTCATTTATATAATAACACTATTAAAAAACGAACAACTTTGAAAGGTGACTATGGAGAAACTCAGTTATCAAGTATGATTGTTGAGGATTACTAATTAAAAATATGACAACACCTGACAGAGGGGTGATGGATTCAATATGCAGAATGAAACATACATTTCTGGATATGGCCAGCATGGGAATTTGTTTTGTTTGACTGAGTATATTTGTTAGAAGAGGTTTTTTTTCTTTCTCAGCTTAGGGAAAAGGAATACTTCTTACAAGAGGTTTTTTCTTTTCTTTTCTTTCTTTCTTTTTCACCTGGGAAGAAAAGAAAATTTATGCTTGTTAATTGAAAAAATAATTTAAGGGAGTAACTTCATTCCTCAGTCCCTCTCTTTCTTTTACCTTTCAAGTGTCAAGATGAAATTTCTTTTGAGGTATAGGAGAGGGCTGAACCTTTTCTACCCTGGAAGGATGTTGACTCTTCCTGTGAGTCTTATCGAGCAGGAGGACTCAGGCTAGCTTAAGGCTGGGCCTCTGGCTACCTCTTCTGTTTTCTTTTTTTTTTTTTTATCCAGAAGGCATATTGCTACGCAGGTTGGATTTCGAAGAGTAGTGGCCATTGATGATATCTAGTCCCTAGAGAAATTTAAACAAATAGATGTGCCAAATAGGATGTATTAAGGTCAATCTGTATCTCACAGTAGGAGGAATTGGGAATTGCCTATTCACTAGTCACCATTTCTGTTCTGCCTCAGTGACCTTCACTGTCATTGCCCGCATAGCTACCATTTCTTTAATCTCCTCCACTGTAGCATTTGTCTTGGCAAACATATCTTCAACTGTTGTTACTTTTGCTGGTCAGTTGTTCCAGTCATATCTGACTCTTCATGACTCTAATTGGAGACAAGTATCATTTGGCAAAGATATCGGAGTGGTTTTCTATTTCCTTCTCTGGTTCATTTTTACAGATAGGGAACTGAGGCAAACAGGGTTAAGTTACTTGCTCAGAGATTTGATTCGTCTTCCTGACTTCAAGCTTGAAATTCCTTATTTTTCCTTTTTTTTTTCTGACAAGTCTTTCATAGAAATTCAAATGTCTCTGAGAATTGAAATAAATAGCTCCAACAAAATTTATACCTAATGAGTTTTTCTTTAAATCTATGCTAGATATAAAGTGACACATCCAGATTTCCATTTCACCCTCTAGCTGTCCACATCATCAACCACCACCGTTACCTTTGACCCAGCACCAAGAAGACTACAGCTCTCACATTTTATCCTGCTGGTTAAATCTCTTGTCTCAGACCTTTTGGTCTCTGCAAATAATGGTTTAAAAAAAACCCAGTATGGTAGAGCGTGTATAAATGAGTTTCATTCTCAGGCAATTTGTTTGCTGAGCTATAGCACCTCTGCCCAAATGGGTAATGGAACATTTTCATTTTAAAAGATGGAAAAGAGTAATTGGCACTCCTATTTTTAACTCTGGTCACATTGTCTTAATCCTGAATTGTAAAAACTGCTGATACATGAGTTTCCCCTATAATTAATAACATTATACTGTAAATCCAGCCATCATTTTTTACTGAGACTTGAGCAAATAGATATTCTCCTCTGCCTGAAAACATTTTAAATCTCAACTATATAACCAGAGTTTTAAATGCTTGTGGGAAAAACAATCAATTAAAAACAATTTGAAATCTGGATGTGTCACTTTATATCTAGCATAGATTTAAAGAAAAACTCATTAGGTATAAATTTTGTTGGAGCTATTTATTTCAATTCTCAGAGACATTTGAATTTCTATGAAAGACTTGTCAGAAAAAAATAAGGAAAAATATCCACTTCGAGTCTCCAAGGAATTCAGTCATTCTTTTAGCCATTTATTGGATTTTATATTGTATAGGAAAGGAATGAAGTAAAAGGCAGTGGTGCATTTCAAACAGGGAACCATAGCTAACATTTATATAGAGCTTTAAGTTTCCCCAAACAAAGCTCTTTTTCTATGAATTGGCCCAAGAGGGCTCTGATAGATTTCATTTCTCATTATACTGATCTGGTCTCCCTGGCCCTTGAGCTGGCTTGCCTCCTTTACTTCTGCTTTATTTGAACCAGTTCTTATCCTGATAACTGACAGCTATCATCCCTAAAGCTCTTAAGTCCCTGCCCTCACCCCTACCCCTTCTTCCAGGCTTCCTCTAATCATGTGTATGTGGTAGGATCCAACCTTTCATTAGTCTTTGAAATGACTTCTGTCAAGTTATGATATTTGTATGGTGTGAAGAACTAGGACCTCAACTCTGGGCTCCCTTTTGGTAGGGATTGGGAACATGATGTTGTGTGTAAAGGTCAAATTCAGACCAGTGAATATTTCCTAGGGCTTGAACTCTTCTGCCTGGTGAATGAGCCATTTGGCCCACTATAGCTAGCCAGCCCTGGCTGTGATCACATTCCATTCCATTCCAGCCATCTTCTTACCATTTGTCCTGTTACCCCTGTCCTGACAGTCATATCCTTTTCACTATGTTAAAGGTTTATAGGCATTGCTATTGGAAAGAGTATGAGAAATGGCTCCACTCACCATCCCTGGGACTTCCTAGATTAAAGTACATGTTACTGCCCTCTACTCCCTCACATGTGTCATTTCTTCCCTATTGAAAGATCAGCTTTTTGAGGGCAAGGATTGTCTTGGACTTGTATTTGAATCTCCAGTGCTTAGCATATGGTAGGTATTTAAAAATCCTTTATATTTATTTTAAAAGTTTTGTTGCTTTATGTTTGCGTGTATTTAAATTATACTTACAGATTACGCTTAGTAAGAAATCTCTTATAACAAATTAAAATATAACTAGAACTAAAAAATATACTGCTTTCATCTGAAAGGGCATGCAACATGTCACATCTGTAGCAACTTTTCTCATCTCTCTGTCTCTTTTTAAAAAGGACAAAAATCTATTTTCTAACCATCTCAGCCCTATCCCTTTTATATTAATTAATTCAATCCATGTGCTTCTTTCTGCCAGAAGCCCATGGCTTCATGACCCTTTACTTTCTCTGGCAGCAGAACATGACACTCCATGGGCTCCTTCTGACCCTGCAACCATGCACATTAGGGGTAAATTTTGTTGGAGCCATTTATTTCAGTGCTTGGAGAAGCTTCAATTCACTCTCTCATTAGCTCTCTCAAGCTGCAAGTCCCTAGGTTAACAAGATCCTTGTCTCTTTATTCAGGGGCTAACCTTATAGATGATACAGCTTCTCTCTCTGTCTGTCTCTGTCTCTATGTGCCTCTCTGTCTTTTTGTTAGAGTTGATGAATTGCAATTTGTGCTCTGTCTTAATCTGAGGAAAGACATATGAATCTGACACCATCGTGTCTTTAGAGGGGAGAATGGGGATGGGGATGGGTCATCTGACTCATCAGATGCCTCATATTTTAGGGATGGCCTAATCGGCAAATACACAGGAGGTCTGGATTCATACTGCATAGTCAAAGGGTGAAAATGCCTGGTGACTAATAGCACTGCCTCATCCATGTCAGTACCAGGCACCAGACGCCACCAGATGCCACTGACTGAATAACTTAAGCCAATATATATGGGATAAAATCAGAGTTGACTTATATGGGTAAAATGTTCAGTAAATCAAGGATGAAAATGATAGAGCCATAGTATCTCCCTCCAATGAATGACAGACTTAGCTATATATAATTGGCCTTTGCTGACGGAGATTTTATATGTAACTGTCTTTATTACACTGGACTTGGCCTCAGACTAATGCATTTGTAATGCACTTCCTACAGTGAACATGAGGGCAAAATTTGAAGAAAGCTACAGTGATTGCTGGCTGGTCAGCGCTGACTCAAAGAGCAGGTTTGAAAGCATTTGCTATCTTTGGATTTCCATTGAAAAGAAAATGGCACAATGATTTTTGAGTCTTCTCAAGTGTAATCTATGTAGAGATGTTGAACTCTGGGTGTACAGGCTGCCCTGAAAACTCTCCAGTGAGGCCAGCAGGAAATTGTAATATAATTAGGAAATGTTTAACAAAAGAAACAAAAATATGTGTTGTTGTTCAGTCATCTCTGACTCTTTGTGACCCTATTTGGGGTTTTCTTGGCAAAGATACTGGACTGGTTTGACATTTCCTTCTCCAGCTGATTTTACAGATAAGGAAACTGAGGCAAACAGGTTTAAGTGACTTGTCCAGGGTCACACAGCTAATAAGTGTCTAAAGCCAGATTTGAACTCAGAATCAGCCTTTCTGACCCCCCATTCCCCACCTGGAGGGCCGGGGCTCTAACGGCTGTGCCACCTTGCTGCCCATAAAATACATGGTTTTATGGTTTTCTAAGATAACATGGGCTTGTGGGAATCTATTTCTATTTGAGTTTGACATCACTGACTGAGAGCACAAATCCTAAGTGACTTGTACAGGATCACATAGCCAGTATACATCAGAGGAAGGATTTGAACTGAGGTCTTCCTGGCCTGAAACCAGCTCACTGTTCCCTATACCAGACTGTCTCTTATGTAAAGTTAATGTTGTTAATAAAAGTTTTAAAAGTCACCATTGGTTAATTCAGCAAAATTCATTTCAACAAACAGATTTGCCTTTCTTTGCATATCAAATGGTTTGCACCTAATTGTTAGCACCATGCTTGCTGACTGTCAGATTTATTAAGTGCCTAATATATGCCAGTTATTGAGCTGGTGTTAAGGATACAAACACAGAAATCAGCTCCTGTCCTCAAGGAGCTTATATTCTCCTCAAGGTATACAATACAAAAGTGGATAAGTAAGATAATTGATGGGAAGCTCTAGCACTTCAGTCTGGATGGAGGAGCAAGGATCAGAGAAGCCTCTGCATACCAGATGGAACTGGAGCTGAGCCTTGAAGGAACTAGGGATTCAAAGAAGGGGATTAAATTTTATTTGCATCAATAAAAGGATTATTTATATGTCATGTTTGTGATCAGAATCCTGCCAGGTCCTCTAGTGGGTAAGACATAGACCTTTAGCAATTCACAGTCTAGTTGAAGAAAGAGGACGAGTGCATTGGTGCTGAGAATATAATGAAATGTCCCTGAGCGGGGTCAATACTTGGCTGGCCCTCTTGTCTCTCTATACCTTCTCTCGGTGACCTCCTCAGCTCACATGGTATTTAATTATCGTTTCTATGTAGATGACTCATGGGTCTCTGTATCAGCCCTAGTCTCTCCGGACTGGCAGTAACACATCACATGTTCTTCTTCTTCTCTTCCCCCTCCTTCCTCTCTTCCTTTCTCTCTGTTGCTGACATTCTGTACTGAATGTTGTAGCCATCTCAAAATCAACTTGTCCAAAACAGACCCCGTTAACTTTCCCTTCAAACCCATCCTTCTCCCAAACTTCTCTCTTTCTATTGAGGGATCCATCTTCCTTCCAGTCACCCAGGTTCACAAGCTTGACGCCCACATTCAAAGAGTTGCCAAATCTTTTTTTCCTTCTCTTCCCACAACATCTCGATATCCCCCCTTCTCTCTACTCACACAACCCTTATCCTAGTTTAGGCCCTCCTGCCTTCCTCCCCGGACCATTGCCATAGCTTCCCAATTGTCCTTCTTGACTCAAGTTTTCCTCTCTCCTCTAGGCAGCTGCCAAAGTTGTTGTTGGTGTTGTGTTTGTCCTTGTTCTCGAAGAGGACCATGACATCAAGATGATGACCTGACTTGCGGCTGACTTTGATTGGAGTGAGGGAGGGCTGTGCAAGGTCACCAGCCTCACTTTTTCCTCCCGAACCATCTGGATCCAGTGGCCTGACATGCATCAGGATGACTGGAGATGACCCAGGATGCAATGGGAGATCCTGGCCCTTTCAGGTTAAGGTCTTATCACATTCTCACTTTGAGTGAGATACATCCATTCAATGAATAGCTTGTTTACTCAAGGGAAGACCCCTTTAATAAAAAAGAAAATCAAACTGGGAGGGGAAGAAGAGTTTCTGGATAAAAGGGAAAACAATTAGTTACTCTTCCTCTTCAACTCTGTTGGCTCTCTATTACCTTTATGGTCAGCTATAAACTCTTCTGTTTGACATTTGAAGTCTTTCACACTTAGACCAAACCTACCTTTTCTGCCTTATTACGCATCACTCCCCTTCATACACACTACAGTTAAATCAAACTGACCATATATGGCACTCTCTTTTCCCATTACCATACCTTTGCATTGACTGCCCCTGGGATGTCCTCTCTCCTTCCTCTTCCTCATAGCTTTCTTCGAGATTCAGCACAAGCAGCATTTTCTACAAGAAGCCTTTCCCTGAGCCCCTCAGTTGTTAGTACTTCCCCTCCACAACGATCTTTTATCTACTTTGTGTCTATTTGGCATATGCTTGTATTACCCTCCTACCCTCATGCTAGCTACATTGTACACTTCTCAAGAGCAGGACTGATTCATTGTTGTCTTTGTGTCTCCAGGGCCCACCTTAGACGCTGGCACAGTGGCTCAAAGGGAGCATGTTCCAGGAGAGGGCAGCCAGGGCAGCAAAGGGTCTTGAGATCAAGCCCTGTGGAGGATTGGTTGAAAGAACAGGAGTCGTTTAGCTTGGAAGAGAGGAAACTGAAGGGAGCTAAGAGGAGGTACAGGGCTCTCACATGGAAAAGGAATAAGGCTAATTTGGCTTGGCACCAAAGGTAGAAGTTGCAGTGTCAAGTTAAAGTTTGATGTAAAGAAAAACTTTTCAATATAGCAGAATTCCATAGGCTTGTCTCTCTCAGCGTGTCTCTCTCTATATCTCTCTGTCCCTCTTCCTCTCTCTCTCTCTCTGTCTCTCTGTCTGTCTGTCTCTCTCTCTCTCCCTTTCCTCTTCTCTCCATCACTCTCTCTCCCCTCCATCTTCCTGTCAGGTGTACAAGGACTCTTTGATTATATTGTTGGAGGTGGGCCTCGTAGCCTTACCCCATCCCAGCAGCAAGGCTGTGACATCAAGTAGCTAAAACCAGAGCTCACATAGGCTGTGACTGCCTCTTCTATTTTGTATTTATTTTCCTGATCACAGGTGACCAAACATTGATCTTTAAATGGGTCTGAGCTTAAAGGTGACCCTGGGGGCTATAAGAAGTCTGAGATCCTGGTTTCACAGCTGGGCCCACTTCCCTTTAGGAGGAACCCCTTGGCAACAACATCAGAACTTCTAGAAATATTTGTCCTGTTATTAGAATGCAAACTTCTTGAGGATGGGGATCATCTTACATTGATATTTGTATCCTTAGAGCTTAGCATAGTGCCTGGCATATAGTAATCACTATTTAAAAATGCTTTTTCATCCATTCATTTGTTCATTCACTCTTACTCATGTTTCTCTAAGTTTCTGTCAAGTATGCTGAGTTTAATAGTAGTTACAAAATACTTAATTCTGTTTTAAATCTTTGCCAGTATGTACTTGTGGGGTCTTTTGTGAAAGGAAAATAAATCCTTGTCCTGTATTTGATTTAGATAATACCTATATTACCTATAATACCTACTCCCCATTTTGGGAAGACCTTAAATGTTAGGCAAAGCTAAGTTTTAAGCATTTTTCTCTTGAGTCTCTGTGTAAAGAGAACAAGTATAAGAAAAGGAGCTTACCTCCTCTCCTTAGAGAGGACTAAACCCTGTCTAGGCCAAGTGTGTGGATCCAGAGCAAATAGGACCCGTGGTACAGAGGGAGTTGGTACAGTGTCCCAGCCTCTTGGGCCTAGCTGAATGTAATGGACTGTTTCAAGAGGTAGATGAGTTCCCTTTCCTGAGACATCTATAAGCAAAGATCGGTGGGGCATTTGTGTGTATGCTGTATAGGGAATTCTAAGTGAGCTGTTAGGCAAACCTCTGAGTTCTTTCCTGGCTCTCATGGTCTGTGATTCTGTGAATGTTTTCTGCTTAAAAACCAGCTCCATAAGCCGGAGACCACATCTTGTAAGACATTTGGAATTTCACACACAGTATCTGTTCTTGGATTCCTATGTGTATCTTGTGTAGTTCTGTAATCAGAAGACTCCAATATAAACATGTTTACATATGGGTCCAGACTACAAATTTAAAACAACCTCTTAGATAACTTCAAAAAGACTATCAGCTCATAAAATAACTTATAAATTCTTCCCATGCTCCCTGGAGAGTGGGATAGCAGGAAGAGCAGTGGTTTGGGGGTCAGAGGTGCTGCGTTTGGAATTCCTGGTCATGTGATCTTGGACAAGTCATTTCACTTGTCTAGTGTTCCATTTTCTCATCTCTGGTTTCTTTGAAGGCTCAACTCAAAAACCATCTCCTTCAGGAGAGTGTTGCAGTGAGGCAGCAGCAATGGCTTCCTCTCTGAAGTTGTCTTCCATTTCTTCTTTATTTATCTTATATTTACTGACTTCTGTAATATGCTCTGTCCCCTCTTTAGACTGTAAGTTCCTTGAAGGCAAGGACTAGTCTTTGGTTTTTATATCCCTAGTTAGCAGAGTGCTTGACACCTTTAAGTGCTTAATACATACTTATTGATTAATTTGTAAAATAAGAATACTTAGATTTCTCCCTACTTTAGAGGGTTACTTGAAAGAATATATTTAACAAATCTAACAAGGGTGATGAGAGGACTCCCCTCACTTCATCATCTTTTGGACTGCTGGAAAGTAAACAATATGTCTGTATTAATCTATTCAGTTCAATCACTATTCAGTAATATCTGATTCTTCGTGACCCCATTTGAGATTTTCTTGGCACAGATACTGGAGTGGTTTGCCATTTCATTCTCCATCTTATTTTACAAATGATGAAACTGAGGTAAACAGGGTTAAGTGACTTGTCCAGGGTCATCTAATAAGTGTCTGTGGTCAGATTTGAATTCAGGAACATGAGCTCCTGTTTCCAGGCCTAGGGCTCTATCCACCATACCACCTAACTGCCCTTTATCAATCTGAGCCTAAACCAAATGTCTTAGTGCTGCAGCTGGCATGTATGACCTATGTTGAATGAAAGTTTTTTCCCCCCAAATATTAAAGCTGTATGTTGAGTCCAGTTCCTTTCCATGTTTTCATCTAGACTTGAATCTGGCTCCTGGATAGAAAGGCTATGAGGTAATGGATGGACAGCTGGCCTCTGAATTCAAGACTGAGTCTGCTACTGGGAGACGATAAGCATGTTCCAACTCCTTAGTGCCTTGGGCCACTCTCTGAAATGAATTACTCTATCCTAGAGGGGAGATAGATTGCTTTTCAACAATGAGCTGCCAATTCCAACGAAATCATAAATCCTCACCAAATAAGAAGTGGGTTATGTAGTAGATTACAGACCAGGTGTGTTAGAAATGTATCTGATGACCCTCTGATGCGGTCTAATGGCAGTGTTGTTGGTTTTATTTTCCATTTTAAATGAACATTCATTGTCTTCTATAGTCTTACTTCTATTACATGCAGAGACAAGGAGGCCTAGAAATAAATGGGAAAAAATGGAGGGGAAAAAAGTCTAATCCTTTTTCTTTCCTGTTCGGAGCATAAAGTAGATAATTGTTCCTGGGATTATCTCTCTCCACCCTCCAGCATTTTCCTGGGCCTTTACAACTCTAATTTGACTTAATATAGTTCCTTTCCTGGGAGGGTGGGGGTTGGTTGTTAATTTGAAAGGTTTATTTCAAAGATAGAAGACATCTGCCATCTGTCAGTGTTGGACTAGGTAAGGTCTCTTCTAATTCTGCAATTCCATTTCCCCATCTGTGTCTAGAGTTGATAGTTCTGTGTTTTATCTATGGGTCCCATTGGAGCTTTGCCCTTTGAGTGGTCTATGCCCTTTGTTGGATGATAGTTTCTTCTGCTAAATCAAGCTGATATTCCTGGGTAAAAGCCCCCTCCCGCCCACCCCACCCCCCATTATTGTAAACTATAATGAATGGCTAGCTGCTGTAGTCTCATCCTGCTTGACTTTGTTTTTTTTAATTATAAAGTATTAGGCAAATAGTCAACAAATCATGCTGCCTCTTTTCCGCATGATGATGAATTGCCTTATCTAGTTTATATAGAGCTACGGGGAAAGGTTGTTACTTTTGCTATTTTTTTTTCAATTTAACCTGAGTCAAAACTGCTTATAATTAAAGCACCTCTGGGGATTTGGGAAAACCCAAGTCAAACTGGTGAGTGTTCATTCAATTTTTTATGATGATGAGCTTAAGCTGGTACAGCCCTGCTTAGCTTTCTCCATGTGGCAGAGGGGTAGTTAATCATTTTGGGTGTTTGATTAACTGGAGGCATTTTAGTATTCAAGCCTAGAATAATGAAAACTAGTTTCATATTGATTAGATTTCATTTGATTTCGGCCTATGCATATGGAAATGGGCAACTAGAAAATATATTAAAATATTAATTAAATATACTCTGTGCTCTTAACATTCATCATCCCTTTTTTAGTACAAACTTCCCTTTCCACTCCTTCAGGCAGATCAGTTGATTCTGAAAGGAGATACCTTATATTTCATCCAATTTCTTCAGCCTTTTGATTTAGTTTTAATTTTCAGGGAGTCTGTTACTTGGGTAATACTTTTCACTTTTCATCTTCCTCCTTTACTAAGCTGTTTATTCTTCTCCCATATGTCTCTAGAGCTCTCATTTCATTTATATCTCCTGTTTCTTATAATAAGACCTTCTGGGCAAGCCATAACTTTTTTTTGAGGTTCAGCCCAAAGTCATTGTCGAGTTTCTTATTCTCTTCCGCTAGGCTTAGGTCCTGGACATCTTGAATTCATAAAACTTCTTTACTGTCTTTTTGAGGGGTCAGGACTAGACTTTGACTATTCTTTAATTCACAGGTGGGATTGTGAACCTGGTACACACACACACACATGATATATAAATACATGTATGTAAGCATACACATATGTGTATGTACACACATATATACATACATACATATATTTTCTGAGACTCTGTTACTGGTTACTGACTTTCCCCTCTGCTGTTGTCTACTGTACACATAGTGATAGAAGGTCCTTTACTTGTTGATACTGTGGTACAGACACTGAGCTCATTAAAGCCCTTAGGGATGATTCAGATCTGTTGCTACAAACTTTCATAGACTTTGAGGCCTGTGGATTGATCTACTACTAATCGCCACCCCTTTCAGTCCTGAAGACCTAGGCCAGAGCTCTGGAGGCTTAAATGCCCTGGTCTCTCATCCCTGGAATCTCTGGTCCTCTAGTTCTCTGTTCCCTGCCTTCAGCATGTTTATGACTGCCTTGGGTCTTCCTGGCTGGGGCTCTTTGAGGGTATAAGAGTCAGAAAGTCTTCCAGTTCTAAGCCTGCCCTCCCCATGCTGTCCCTGTCTTTAGTCAGCATAAGCTTCCCACTGTTCCCCTTTTCTAACCCAGGATGAATGAAAGTTCTATAGTTTCTTTATTTCTATAGTTCTGCAGTTTCTTGTTTCTTTATCATTTTTCATTCCAACTCTCTTTTATCTTTTTTGGAGTATCAATGTAGGAACTGGATTGTTCTATTGCTATTTACTCAGTCAACTTATTTTGTTAGCTCCAAATTTGGAGGGAATCTGGACCTGTGATTTCATCTATGTAAAGAACCTTCTCTGTCTTCCTCCTCCAACTCACCTGTAATTTACGGCCTTAGAGAGTTACTCTGGGCACTCAGAGATTGAGTGATGACTTGCTACCAACAACTGGAACATATCAGAGGCTGGCTTTGAAGTCAGGCATTCCTACCTCTTAGGCTATCCCTCTGTCGGGATCCATTGTTGCTTTTTTGTCTAAAGAGTGCTTTTCTGTTATTCAATAATTTGATTCAAGCCACGTTAAACAATGTGTGCAAGACTCCAGGGACAAAAAGGAAAACAACAAGAAACAGTCCCTGTTCTCAAGGATTTTTCATTCTACAAGGTCAGAATATAACATGCACAAAGGAAGTACAAGGAAAAGAGTAAGAATAGACAAAATGATGAGATAAGGCTGCAGCATGAACTGAAAAACAGACTAAGCACTTGTAAATACAGACTCAGCTGGACTTCCTTTAGGAATAAAACTTAGCTAGAAACTGCACATTAGGGCATACTACATACATACTACTAAGGTCATACTATTCTTGGGTATGGAAGCACATGAGTATTTTTTACTTGTTGTTGAGTAGATCCCATAGACTAGAACTGGATTGTGTTCTTTCAGGGTATCATCTCTTAATGTCTCCGCATCTTTTTGATTTTCTCTCAAACAAAGACATGATCAAGATTCTGCTCCAAGTGAGCAACCCAGAAGAAAGAGACAAACCCACAAGTGTATGGATTGACCAGATGCATCAGTGTGGTTGGAGGAAGGATGTAGATCTTTTCAAAGCCATTGCAAATGGAGCCCAGAAGAAGATGACCTGCCCACAGCTCTGTGGATTGACTGTGTATCTACATGTTTGTAGAAAGAATGCAGAAGCTTTTGGGGCCATAGAAATAAAAATCCAGGTCATCAGTGGAGGAGCACTGTGACAGGGTGTGTAAGGCTAACTACAATAAACTTTTTGCACAAAATAGGAAGAGAGAAAAATAATCAGGACAAAAAACTGGCCTTTAATTTAGCCTGTGAGATAGAGAAGAATGTTAGCTTTCTCTTAGATTCCAGTCTACTTTTTGTCTCATGTGGTCCAGACTGTAAGTCTGTCGAACCATATTGTATGTCATTTACATCATCCCGGCAGGATATGATAGGATGCAGAGTAACCTAATTTCCCATGAAGGCTAGCAAAAAGCTACACAAAAGTCCCCTTGGATCTAGGGGTAGGGGGACGTTACTGTACTCCTCTAGGATTAGAGGATTTGTTCTGGAGTCAGGATCAGAGTTTGAATAATCCTTCTGATGTTTACTACCTACGTGATCTTGGACATGTCTCTTCACTTTCCCAGGTCTCATTTGCTTCATCTGTAAAATGGGAGAGGGATGACTTCTGAAGTCCCTTCTGTCTCTAAAGTATGATCCCTCCAAACCTCTCAGGTGTCTTTCTGCCCTGCCTGAGCAAATGTAGCATGGTGGATAGAGAAGTTTTATTTTGAGACAGGAAGGCCTTGGTTTAAATCCTGCTTCAGACACATACCTGACTCTAAGCCAAGGCACTTAACTTTTAGGTCACTGCACAATGAGAGGGTGGGGCTTGATGGTTTCTAAAGTCCCTTCTTAGTCTTACCCGGTAATGGTCTGTGATTCAAGGACTCTAATACTCCCCCATGCAATTGAATCCTTGATATACAAACCTATCCTACAACTAAAAGGCAAGGTGGGGGTAAGCTGGGGAGGGGGCTTCTGGGGTTACAAAAATCAGCCAGAAGATGGAGCTGTGGAGCTGAGGACCATGGGCTAGTGGGAAGGAATCATTTCCCTATATTATAAGCAAATAATAAGTAGAACCAAGAATCATACTTAGAAACCGACTTGGAGAGTCTTGGCGGAGACGTGAGCAGAGCAAATGGGGAGCAGATGGACTCATCAGAGGGTGTGCAGTCAAAGTTGGCTCTACGAGCTTCAAGGCTAGATGGGGAGAAACAAGATGGAAACCAGAGGGTTGCTGGCAACTCAGGGGTGAAGCTGTCTTTGCAAGGGGAACCCACTGAGTGGCAGGGAGTGGTTAACTAAGGCTTTTGAAATGCCAAGAATAGTTCCACCTCCTGCCAAAGGTAGATTGACTTGGCCTTATTAGGATTTCCTTGTTTAGGCAAATAATTGCACTTCTGTGGGCCAGATTGGGGGCAAAGCTGTCTGTCTGGGTTCACTCTCCCACCCCTGACTTGAACTGGGAAAGTCAGTTGAAGCTTCACAGAAGTCCTTATTATTTAGTTATGAAGGGTTTAATAGTTTGTTACTCCCTATGGGAAGGTTCTGAGGCCTAATAGTTACTTATCTAAGCCAGATCCTGGCCACACAGCACAATCTACCTGATCAAAGTAGTTAAGTGTTGATTCATTCATTGGGTTAATATCAACTAGTTGGAAAGCTTGCCTGTTTGCTCATTTTTAAATAGGGCACAGCAGGGATTTCACAAAACAAGTTGGTATGGAAGGGCAGATGGCCTTCCAGTCATATGGCTGGGTGATTGACCAACTGGTTTGTTGGCACACTCTTGTCTATTTGGCCCTAAGTAATTATGGGCAAGTTGCAAAAAAAAAAAAAAATCAGTCTGGCTGGTATCCAGAATGAAAATCTGGCCTTGCAAATGGCAAGGGAAAATGACTGTTGCCTACAGATAAATCAGAAGGCCTGGGATGCCAGCAGAAAGTCTTGTTCAAATAAAACTTAACTTTAAATATCATTTATTGCATCCTCAAAGCTTTCTAATTTGCCTTAGTTTAAGAAGAGTGGATTATGAAGCTTTGAGAATGTGCTGGTAAAGAAAATTAAGAAAAAAATCTGTACGACACGAAGAGAAAACGATTCCTTGTCCTACATTGGTAGTACTTTTGTAAGAAGGCAAGGATTTTCAGGGCATTTCTTATTTCAGATGGGGATACTGATTTTTCCCCCTTTATGGCCTCATTTTGGTGTGGAGCTTGAAGGAACATGAAAGTTTGTTCAAGTATAAGTCTGTTGATGAACTGTGTCTATTGTCCAAGGACCAGTTCAAGTCTAGGGAAGGTCATTAGCAGAATGGTCATTGAGTGATGAATTTTTTTGGTTTTGGAAATTCTCAGAGCTATAGAGGACATGCTATCAGTGTCTTTCTGCAGAGGGTCTATCCATACGCATACAAGTTTTCAAAGTGTTGAGGTAAAGGCATTTTATATAAAATGTAAGTAAAGATATTATATGTAAATAAAGAGAGGTGAAATTATGCTGTGATTTGGAGTAAAACTCAATTGACCTTCTAGGTACATGAATTTCTTTGTTAATGAACAGATGTCCCAATGGCATCCTTTGCTAGAGGTAGCAAAACTATAGTTGGCATTAATCAGGACATCAATCAATCAAATCTACAAATTATCTATTTATTAAGTGCTATACTTAGAAGTGTTCAATGATTCTTCATTGCCCTTAGGATAAAACAGAAACTCCTCAGTCAGTCAGTCAACACATATTTATTAAGGGCTAACTGTGTGCTAGGTACTGTACACTGGGAAAGCAAAGAAAAGGCAAAAACAGTCTTTGCCCTCAAGAAACTCACATTCTAATGGGAGCATGGACTGTAAGAAATAAATCTATCACAAGTTATCTTGTGATGTTTCAGCAATCAAAATTTCCATTCCTTTGGGCAGAGCACCTGCAGGTAAAGGTATCATACCATATGTAGACAGAAGGAAGGGAAGAGAAGGGAAAGAAAGAGAAGAGAGGAGGAGGAGGAGGAGAGAGGGAAAGAGAGAGAGAGAGAGAGAGAGAGAGAGAGAGAGAGAGAGAGAGAAAGAGAGAGAGAGAGAGAGAGAGAGAGAGAGAGAGAGAGAGAGAGGGAGGGAGGGAGGGAGAGAGAGAAAGGGAGAAAGAGGGACAGAGAAAGCTCTGTGTTGTCCAACTGGTCAGTTCCAGTTGGGTCACCACTGGAGCAGCTCTTTTTCTACTCATAGAGGTTGTTTGCCCTTCATTCTCAAAGAGGACCATAACCAGGGAACTGATGCTATGATATGCAAATGAATTGGGTTTCAGTGAGGGGGGTGCGGAGAGCTATACAAAGTCATCAGCCTCACTTTCTCCTCTGGAGTCATCTGGGTCCAGTGGTGAGATATAGGTCAGGATGACTAGAGATGGCTCTCAAAAAGAAAAGTACTGATCAGCTGGGAAAGGCCCTGTGAAGGAGGGAGTACTTGAGCTGTCTCCAAGGAAGCTTGAACAAGGTAGAGGTCAGAAGGGAGAGCATCCCAAGCATGGGACATGAAATAAGGTTATGTAGAGTGTGTGTGTGTGTGAGAGAGAGAGAGAGAGAGAGAGAGAGAGAGAGAGAGAGAGAGAGAGAGAGTGTGTGTGTTTTGAGGGAAACAAACTATGACTTCAGATAACGTGAAATAATCAATTGTGGAAGTTGACACACAGAGAGAAACAGGAGAAGAAGAAGGAGGAGAAGAAGGAAGAAGAGGAGAAGGAGGAAGAAGAGGAGAAAGGAGGGAAGGAGAGACAGACAGACAAACACTGGCATTTAATAGGCAAAGTCCAAAGTCATTCCAAGAAATCAAGCTAGGGGTAACAAGCTAGCTGGAGTCTTGGAGTATGAGGCCAATAGGCTGGAGTCAGGAGGACCTGAATTCAAATGTGGCTTCATTTGTTTACTAGACGTGTCCCCCTGGGCAAGTTACTTAACCCTGTTTTGCCTCCTTTTCTTCATCTGTCAAATGAGTTTGAGGACACAGAAAATCACTGCAGTATCTTTGCCAAGAAAACCTCCAATAGGGTCATAGAGAGTTGAACACTGACCAAAACAACTCACAGCAACAGTGTTAAGTACTTTAGTCATATTTACAAAACACTTAACAAATATTATCACAATTGATCTTCATAACAACCCTGGGAAGTAGGTTGCTGTCATTGTCCCCATTTTGCTTTTGAGAAAACTGAGGCAGACTAAGTTTAAGTGACTGGCCTAGGGTCACATAGCTAGTAAGTGTATCTGAGGCCAAATACGAACTCAGATCTTTGTGATTCTAGGCCAAGTGCTTTATCTATTGTACCACCTAACTGCCTTTGCTTCCAGCACTGTTTCTATGTACCTTGCTGTCTCTACTTCTGCATTGGATCCCTACTAATATCTCCTTTTGTGACTTCATTAATATAGGGAATATAGTTTCATGAAGAAACTCCCTCTGTCAATGCATATGCATACATGTACCATAGTCTTAAAAGGTTGCTTGAGGCACTGAAGTTAAACGACTTGCCCAAGATCACACATGCATTACAGGGAGAATTTGAATTCAAGTCTTCCTGATGCTGAAGCCAGCTCTCTGTTCATTGTACCAAGCTGCCTCTACATTTAAGGCATTTAAATCAACAACAAAATACTGGCAGCATGGTATTGTACAAAGACTTTGATTCAAAGGCAGGAGCCCTAGGTGTGAATCCTCCCTGAGAAAATTGCTAGCCATGTGGTCACAGGAAAGTTGTCTCTTAGTCTCAGTTTCCTCATCTGTAAAACGGGACAATAATTCTTGTACTATCTATCTGACCAGGTTGTTATGAGAAAATTGGAAAAAATATTAAAACCCTATAAGTATTATGATTATAATGAAATGTCACTATTATTTATTTCCCATTCTTTTAAATCTTGCGTCTAAGATAATTTGTAATGTTTTTGAACATATGATCAATTTGTTATTGGAAAATTTTAACTTCTCTATAACCACATGGATCATTTTGTTAAAGAATTCATTGTAAGTTCGTTTCTTTCAAAAACCAAGTTCTGTACTGCCTACTTTGTAATTACTCTTTTCTCAATTCCTTTTCTCTTGATTGTGAACCATTTGAGTAAATAAGATTTTGTATAAGATAATTTAAGAATAGTGACAGAAGTAAATGTTTTCTTCTCCCATGAGACATTGAAGTTAATTAGAGAGAAATCGTGGACTCACTTCATCTCACTCCTGCTGCCCCCTAATATGTCAAAGGCTCTAGCACAGGACTAACCCCTGGTGGAAAAGACACCAGTGAGGAATTGATAGTAGCAGCCACCTGTTCCTATTTCCTCCTGAACAAATGTGCTTAAGCTTTAGATATAAAATTTGAAAGGAAAGGAAATGCTAAAAAGTAAACACTTTTCAACTGCTTACAAATCATCTTCCTCTTTACGTTTTATCTTTCATAAATACAGACAGCCACCCATTTACAGTCATCTTTCCTCTTAAGCAATGAGGAATTCCTAAAGGAAAGAAGAGACATTAAATTTCTTTTAACTTTGCTCCTGATTACTGTCAAGTTCAAATTGGGTCATTGTTCATTCCTAGGTAGGGGTAAGAATTTTGTAGATGAATGTGCCAAGGGTGGATCAAAGTCCAGATGCTTTACTCAGTTCCACCCTTCTGAATTCTGTCTTTAAATAAAAAGCAGAAAGGAAACAAATGAAGGAAACATGCATAAATGAAGCAAGTCCAGAACAGATGGAGTTAAAGTGTTAACTGGCACTTTAAAAAGAATTTAGATTTTGATGTTTAGTAATAAAATAAATGTTGAAGTTACTCCAGGAAATACGGAGATTGTCAAAGTAGTTTTGACAAAGAGGCATCAATGAAGCTAAGTGAGGGATGGCATCCTAGCATATGGCTTATTGTCGTAGTCAAGCTTTTCATGAACTTGGACCACCAATCTGACCCCTGAGACTAAGCACAAAGGAGAAAAATGAGATTCTAGTTACTTTCCCATTGGCAAGAAGTACAAGATTGTTGGCAAATAGCTTTTGTAATGTTAGTATCTTCTTAGGCATAAAGAGTATTAAAAAACAAAAATCCTCCACCATCCCAATGTTAAAATAACTCCATTGAAAGGTCCTAACAATTACACATTTGGAAGGAGAGGTATTTTAAATTAGGATTGCCAACCAAGCAGGTATGTGAGCAGTAGGTGGCAGGTGATATAGAAAACAGGAAAATTGTGGAGAGCCTACTAGATCCCATATTTTGTTGTGTATTAACTCTTTCCTTATTCCTATTGCCTTAATCCACTGCAGAAGAAAATGGCAAAGCATTTCAGCATCTTTACCCAGAAAACCCTATGGATGGTATAGGAGTGATATGGTCCACAGAGTCACAAAGAGTTGGACACAATTAAATGACTAAACAAGAACAACTCTTTAATTTATTAGTGAGGCATTAAGAAAATCAGTTTTACCCATATGATTCAATTAAGAGAAGAGACATTTGCCAATTCTCTAGTTATGGAGTAGAGGGGACTGATCAGGATTCCTGTTAAGGCTGTTGGTAGTAAGGAGAGGTGAAAGGAGAAACTTGAGGCAGCATTTTGGAGTACAAAGAACACTGCTTTTTTTTTTCAGGGGTATTATTCTACAGATGTTGGTGCCTCAAATTTCAATTCAATTCCATGTAGTCCATATTTATTAAATGACTATTCTGTGCTAGATGCTATTTTAGGTGCTTTGGATACAAAGACAAAACCCCAAATGGTCTCTGTCCTCAAGGAGCTAGTGTTCCACTTGGAGGAAACACTATGTAAATAGATCAGTCAATACAAAATATACACAGAATACATATAAAATAATTCGGGGGGGGGCAGGAGAAGAGCCCTAACACTTGGGAGGATCAAGAAGGGTCTCATGTAGATGGTGACATGTTAACTTAAAAAGGAAATTTAGACCCTTTGCTCTGAATGATTTCTTTGCTATTTAAGCAACTTGACTAATTTATGCTTCTAGAGTACAAAGTCCACAGTAGTTATTTGTGCAAGTGTATGCTCTGATTTTTGTCCTAAAATGGAAATTGTTTCTTTTGGATAACAAATTATGTTGAATGAATGAACTTTCAACCTTCTTCAGAGGCACCTTTTGTAGAATATAGATTGAGTTTTTCCTACTGAGTTTCTCTGAGTCTATAATATTCATTCATTTTTTTCTCTCTTTACTCATATTTTCATTCTCAGTTTTTGGAGTGAGATTTTATATTTGGGCCATGCGTTGGCTAGGCTGTGGTTGGTCTTGTGCCCTCTGTACTGTGGACATTACTGCTGTCATTCTGTTTGGGGCTCTGCTGTTACTGAGGATCCATCCTCTGCTTCAATTCCTGGCTCCTTTCTAAATTTTTTGGTGGTCTGGTGTATGGATACTGGCCTCGGCCCATCTCTGTTTAGCATATAATAAGTGCTTAATAAATGCTTATTGATTTTCCCCCAATTAGGAGCTGGTTCTTTTCTTGTTGTAGTCCTGACACATCTCATTGGATGATAAGAGATCTCCTTGATTTCAGGTCCTCTTCAAGCACTCCCAACATAGGCACCCAGTCACTGAGTTGGCCTTGTCTCTTGGTGGGTCTTCTAGTACTCTGAGAAGTCCACAACCTGGAACTATTGCCTTTCACAGTAACCTATGGAGATTGGTTCTGTCTCCTGTTTTTAATCCAGAAGCTGGGATCTGACATCAGGCACATTGGCTGGAACTGGCTCTGGTTTCCCTGATGGACCCCTTTGCCAGTCCTCTGAGTTTTTAGACATACTAACTTCTCTGGTGGGACCCTGTTCCTAGACTCTACTGGCTTTTGGCTTGCAATTCTGGCTTAGATGGAGAGATTTTCCATGTTGGGAGTTGCTTTCATGCAGATGAAATCAGAGCTCCTTCCCTAGTCATCTCATTTAAGGACAAGAAGAGATTAGGAAAATGAAAAGTGTTTATGTCTCCTGAGAGGTACATGTCTGAACCCACAATGCATGAGGCTTATATAACCTCTGTGCCTATTGAGAAAACTGATGTCAGAGCTTCACAGATCAAGCCCTCTGGCTTCCATCATCATTGTCCCTTTTCCTCTCTTGGGCAAGTTTCCCAATAAAATATTCTTGTTGGTGGAATGTCAGTGCCAGCTCTCTACTCATCTTCAGCCTTTGTTCAGCTTGGAATGCAGTGGGTAAAGTTTCAAGAAAATCAGGCAAAGTAATTTGTGCACTATGTGATGGTAGAAATTCCATATGGTTTCTGTCTAAAAAAAAAGCAATAAAAGCTCTTCCTTCTCTCTGCTCAAACTGGGTGATTTTTAAAGCACAAGCTTGTCTTGTGGTAACTCTCTGAAGAGGGGAAGTGTTTTAAAAGATCTCCTCTGGAAATGAAAACGTTATTAAAGATCTAACTTTCTGCTTGCGTCAGCTTATATGACCATATAATGAATGCCAGCAACCATTGAGTAAATGCTGTACTACTCACTAATGGCGTATTCGGCCACTGTTCAGACTTGCAGTTGCTGCTGCTCTATTCCCCAAATATCACCCTTGTTGCCATGCCATAATGCTACCAAATTATATGAAGAAAGGACATTGATTCCCTCCAAGTCATGTTTTACCTCTAAGTAATAGAAACCAAGATGCAATGAGAATCTAAGGAAATTGACCCTATTGTGCCAATGATAACCCTGTCAATTTGCAAGGTCCCTGAATCTCTTTTAATAGCCTCCCCTTTGAGTTCCTGACTATAATGCCTTTGAAGTGAATGGAACAAGAGAAAAGGATGCAGGGAGAAGCATATATCCTTACCGACCTTACCACCATAGTGATTTTTTTAACCTAGATTTTTATTTCATTTTTCAATTAATAGGCATTTCTTTCCCTCTCCCTTCCACTTCCTATGGGGATAAAACCAAAATGAACATACACACACATATGTATAATACACACATATCTACAAATACGTCTCTTTTATATACATATATATTCATTTATGCAAACATATACACATGCATGTATTTTATATACATATGCCTATATTTAAGCATGACAGATCTGAAACTGTTTCCTTCCTTGTTTCTTATCACTTGATAATACTCATATTCATATACTATGTGTTTAGCTGTTTCCAAATTGATGGGCACTCTCCTCGTTTCTAGTTCACCACAAAGAGAGTGATTAGAAACATTTTTGCACATGCCTATGTATGTGTGCATATAAATATATACATATATGTATATATACTATATTACTTTTTCCTTTCTTTGGTCTTTTTGGGGGTTACACTTTACTCCCCTGAATTGTGATGCTTGCCACACCTCCTGTAGACATACCCAAAGAGGTTCAAATTAGATGTAACTGCCAGACTAAGGATGGTGGGTCCAGTTCCAGTTTATTCCTCCTGGACTAGTCTGTGATGTTTTTAGATGGTTATTTTGTAGCTAGTACTGAAGCTGAAAGTAGAGAAGAACCAGAGTTCTAATACACCTCTGATAAAATTCTGATACACCTCTGATATAAGCTGAGTGTTCCCTGGGCAGTTCTTAAACCTTTTTGATCTCTAAATGGGGAGAGGCAGTGTGGTATTGGATAATCCGTCTGTCAACCCATCCATCAGTTATCAACCATTCATTAAATGCCTCCCATTTACTTGGCATTGTGCCAAGTGCTGAGGCTACAAATACAGAGTGAAACAAATCCCACTCCTAAAAAGGCTACATTCTTTCAGCTGAGACAGAACAAAGAAAATAAATACAAAACAACACAAGGTATATAGGGAGGGAAGGTACTGATGGATGGTGGGCACCAGGTCCTTATGCAGATGGTTGTGCTTTGAGCCGGAGCTTGAAGAAAGAGGATACTCTGAGGTGGAAGTGAGAGGGGACTACATTCTAGTAACAGGGGAAGGCTCCAATGTCCAGAGACAGGAGATGGTATATGAAGATCACAGAAGACAATTTGTTCAGATTATAAAGTAAGGGATGGGGAGTAACAATATAAGGAGGGTAGAAAGATAAGGGCTAAATTGGAAAGACCCCCTGCTTAGGGGTTAGCCTAGATCGGTATTTCTCAAACATTTTGGTCTCAGGATTCATTTATACTTTTAAAATTATTGAGAACCTCCTACCCCTACAACTCCCTTGCCATCCTGAGCTTTTGTTTATGTGGGTTACATAATTGAATATTCACTATACTATTATGACTACCATAGAGTTATTATGAAAATAGTTTTGACCTCACAGACCCCTAAGTGTCTTGGGACCTTCAGGAGTCCTCAGACCATACTTTGAAAACCCATTGTCAGGATGATTTCTCAGCTCTCTTCCAGTAGTAAATCTATGGTGTTCCTGTAGAATGCTAATGTTGATTGAATTTTGGAATTTAGCACAAAAGGCACATAACAAATGTTTACTGACTAACATCCCACCTGTGCAGATTACACAAGTATACGCATAAATACAAAAATCACTATATTGGAAGGGTCTGAAGAGGTCACCTGCTGTCAGTCCTCTGACTTCATACATGAGAAGATTGGGACCCAAGGCCTATAAAGTGAGCAGTCCAGAGTCACACGGTAAGCTTCAGGGTTCATTGCTGAACCAAGAGTCCCTAATTCCAAATCATCACCCTTTCTACCATGTTATATTACTTCCAGATTTAAGGCCTTCAGCCTAAAGCTTGTGTTATTTTCTTCTACATCTAAGGATTCACAGAGAGGATTCATTCATTTATAGATACACACACACACACACACACACACACACACACACACATTACAACTAAGATAAAGAAAGCCCTTTTAAAGAATAAAACAAAAATAGTGATTCCAACAGGTCAATTTTGAACAAAATAGGTAGTACTTTAAAATGCTTGAGAAATATGTCCATCTGCAATTTAGCTGAACCCAGGCTTCCTTTATCTTCATTAACAAATCAAAGATATGATTCATTTCACTAAGGAGATGTCTTGTGTAACCTCTTTAACTCTCCATGTGAAAAAAGGTAATCTGGGCTACAGCCATGGTCTCATTAAAGAACAAGGGGGCAGCTGATGGCTGATGTTCATGGCCAACAATGCTATTTTGGTTGCTTAGCAACCAAAGTACAGTTAGAGCTGATAATGAGGTATGTGAGTGGGGGTAATGATGGTGATACGTGAGTCAATGGAAATAGCTCTATGTCAGGTGGGCAAAGAGGGATTTTAATAGCTCCTAGATTCATATAACAAGCATGTTCATTTGTTTCCTAGGGATAGAGACTAGACCTCTGATTTCATCAGTGAAAGGAATTCCAAGGTGAAGAAACTCCTATCAGTGCAGATCCGTATATTTCCTGCAACTTAAAAATCTTAAACAGTGTCTAGGGTAGAGTCAAATTCAAATAGAAATAGGGGGAAGCATAAAACCCTATATAAGGATCCCTTCAGGCTGCATTTTGACTTAGAAAACTGTATATTAATATGATCTATTTTATTTTATTTATTATATGTTAATCTATTTTGGGTGCTCAAGAATGTTGGCTCCCCTTATGTATTTAACTCCTCTGACCTTAGAGCATTGTGAGATTTAGTTTGCCCAGTCACAAAATCAGATTTTGAAAAAGGCAGCACTTGAACCCAGGACTTCTTGGCTTCTGGGTAAGGGACCCTTTCCTGGTTCTCTGTCTATTGTAATATGCTATCTCAATTTATTTTATGACTGGGAAAATTCATGAAATTCAGTAATGAATAGGTATCTATATTTACAATTTCGAATGCAAGGAAAATGCAATCTTCTCATTTAACATAATGACTGTTGCAGAAATTCAGAGTTTGAAATAGAAGGGCAGCTTTCTTGACATGCTGCTGTTAGACATTGCTGCCATCGTGTGGCTAGTGTTGGAATCTTCAACTAGAAGGGTAGGACAGGTGGTGTGAGAGGTGGGGAACCTGCATTCTCTGGGGCCACAGGGATTTGTTCTGTGAAGTTTAGATTTAGTCAGAGGGGTGTACTTGAGTACCTAGAGGGTCACAGTTTCCCCACCTCTGGTATATGGGGTCTTCTATTATCATCCATCTTGGGAATTGGCCTTCTATTTAATTATGTCTTGTAACAATCATGAAACCAAAGATTCAGAGTTAAAATGGGCGTCAGAGGTCATCTAGTGTACCTCCTCCTGCTCCCATTTTAAAGATGAGGTAATTGGAGCCTGGACACATTTAGTTAACCTAGCATCACTTGGAGAGTAAGTAGCCAGGATGAGATGTGAGTACAGATATTCTGATTCCAGTGTGGTTATTTTCCTCTCCAAGGGAAAACGTGACAAAGTAGATAAGAATATAGGACTTGGAGTAAGGAATACTTAGGAAGGGGATGTCTTTTGCCCATGCCTAGGTCAGTATCTGGCATACAGTAAGCATTTAATAAATGCTCATTGACTGATTGAGTTCAAATCTTGACTGGGATGTTTCTGTATGATCCGAAGTCCTAGCCTTAGCTTCTTCACTTGAATGTAAAATGGGGTTAATAAAAGTACCTCCTTACAGGGTCCTGAAAATCAACTGGGATAACATCTGGAAGGCACTCTGCAAACCTTAATGCATTCTATAAATGCTAAGAGCTTTTGACCCATTGATGGGTTCAAAGTCACATACTCAAAATTGATCTTTAAGATCATCAGGACTTGAATCCAGATCTTCATGGATTCAGGATCAGGAACCCAGCTGCCTCTCAATTTGTTTTATGATTGGGAAAATACATGAAATTTCAGAATTGAATAGATTTCCCTATATGTTTTCTAATTTTGTTGTTTTATGCCGGACTCTTGGAGATTTCTTGGCAAAGATACTAGTTTGCCATTTCCTTCTCCAGCTCATTTTACAGATGAGGAAACTGAGGCAAACAGGGTTAAATGACCTGCCTGGAGTCATACAGCTATTATGTATCCGAAGCTAGATTTAAACTCAGGAAAACAAGTCTTCCTGATTCCAGGTCCAGCACTTTATCCACGATGCCACCTATTTAAAATGTATGTTTTATTCTCCATTTGAAATCTAACACAGCTCTAGCAGAAGGTGGGCAGTGTGTTTCATCTTTAGTCCTTTGGACTTGGGACTTATCATCAGAACTCTAAGCTTTTAAAAATAATATCATCTCGTAAATTGTTCTCCTAGTTCCATTTATTTTGCTCTGCATAAAGGTCCCAGTTTTCTTTGAAATTTTCATCATTTCTTATGGCATAATACTATTCCACTACATCCATGTACCGCAATTTGTTTAGCTATTCCCCAGTAGGTGGGCACCACCTTAGTTTCCGTTTTTTTAACCTATTATAAAGAGCTGCTATAAATATTTTTGTACAGATGGATCTTTGATCTCTTTGGCAACATAGGTGTAATAGTGATATTAGGAAGGAAAAAAGGATGCAAACATTTCTTAAGCACTTACTATGTTTTAGGCCGTGTGCTAAGTAAGCACTTTATCAATACAACCTCATTTCATCTTCATAACAACCCTGGGAGGTGGGTGCTGTTATCACCCCCGCTTTACAGTTGAAGAAACTGATGCAGAGGTTAAGTGACTTGCTCACACAGTTAAGTATTTGAGACCAGGTTTGAACTCAGGTCTTCCTGACTCAAGACTATCCACTGAGCTACCTTGATGTCCCAAAAATAACTGGTCAAAGGGTAAAGGTTCAGTTTAGTGACCTTTGGGGCATAGTTCCAAATTTCCTACCAGAAAGAACGTCTTTTTTTTTTTTTTACACTTTTTTTCTTCCATTTTTGTTGAAACATCCTGCTCTGGCAGGTCCTTCAAAGTTGGGAAGGCACCTAGTCTGAGTTCAGCAATGGACCGTGTGTTTCTCTGCGCACCTTGAAAAGTACAGAGTATTGGCAACTAGTTGGCAAATTCTTTTGGTCATTGTTGCTCAATTGTTTTGTCACGTCTGACTCTGCGACCCCATCTGGGGTTTTCTTGGCAAAGATGCTGGAATGGTTTGCCATTTTCTTCTCCAGCTCATTTTACAGAACTGAAGTAGACAGTTGAAGTTGAAGTTGACTTTACCTGGTCATACAACTAATAAGTAAGTGCCTGAGGCCAGACTTGAACTCAGGAAGATGAATCTTCCTGACTCCAGGGCTGGCCCCTCTATCCATTGAAACCTGGCTGCCCTTTCCGCCCATATATAATCAGACTCAAATAGGTCTAATAAATGTGATTCCCTCCAATGTTGCAGATCAAAACCCATCCATGGCTGTGCAGGGAAATTTGCCACAGGGGTTCCAATCAGGGCATGCAAAGCCTGTCTCACTTTCTCCTCTCATCTTTTGACCATGGAAGCTCAATAAATTTTTTGATGGGTTAGGAATATTTTGGTTCTCTAATCAGTGAACCATGGTTCACATCTCACCTTTGTTGCTCACCACTCGTGTGACTTTGGGCAAATTACTCTAAGTGGTCTTTCTGGGCCTTAGTTTTCTCATCTACAAAATAAAAAGATTGGGCCAGATAGGCCGTAAATTTCCTTCCAGCTCTATCTTTGCTAACGGGCCAGGCTTGACTGTCTTGAAGAAGTCCTCTTCCACCTCTGGTCTATAAGGTGCAGACCTTGCTTGATGCAACTATCTTTGTAGCTTGCTGCTTAATTATACTCCTTGGCTGCCTCTTTCTGGTTCTGGTCTTCCCTTCTTCTAGCTAATCAAGCAAGTATTCGCTGAGCAACTGTTGTGGGTCTTAACCCATAACTATCTAAGTTATTCTAAGAAATTCCAGTATGAGTGAAACTGATTTCTGAAACATTTTGTTTAGAGTATGGAACAAGCCTTGTTGGTAGGATTCTTTACAGTCCTTTGTGGTCTTGCTTTTGCTTTTGAACAATTGTTCTCTAAGACAATTAGATGAAAGGAATAAGGTGTTTTAAGACATAATTGGAATCATTTAAAAAATATTTCCATTCTAAAAATAAGTATAGGTCACATAGGTCAGAAAGGTTGCCAAGTAGTCAACAATGAGGTTCTCTGCCTTTGGTGGGCTTGGTGATCCACTAGGACTCTCCTAGCTAACTTCTGAGATGACTTAATTCAAGAAGATCCGAGTTCAAGGCCTGTTTCTCAGTGCCCTAAGCAATTAACTCTCTAAGTTGCAGAGTGGATGCATTGATGGAGGACTCTTCTCATCTGGATGTCACCATCCCAGTGAAATTACAGGTCCAGCCCAAACAAAAACCTCATCAGGACTCACAATCAATAAAAGTGACTGTAGAAATGCTTGCAGCCATGAAATCACAGATCTTTTATAGTACTTGAGTAAAGGTAAAGGGATCATTCAAGTTGGAACTCTGCCCAACATTCCCCTCTAAACAACTTTAAAATCAAATTCTAAAGCAGTATAACCAATGAAAGGTTGTGGTGAGATGTTTTTCTGGCCCAGGACAATTTAGAAGATCAGAGGGAGAAGTTGATGACATTGAGGTGGGGGCTAGCCTGTAGCACACGAGGGCTAAGACTAGCTGTGGGCCTTGGAGGAAGTGATGGTGGCAACAGCAGTATAGGGAGCTCTGACTGCTCAGTAAGGGGATTGGACACCTGGGCAGAAAGAGATTAAAAGAGACCCCTGTTCTAGCACTATGCACAGGAATGGACCCCATTTGGCAACTCCATTGTCCACTATCTAGTTCTGGGTTGCAGAGGAGTGCTTGTGGTTGGGAGCAGAGGCCCTTCCTGAGTAAGGAGTAGAGCCCAGATCAAAAGTGAGGTGACCATACTTCTCTCCAGATCGTACCACTTTGGAAGTATAAAAATCTTGCAGATTCCTTCTGAAAATAGCAGCATGAAAAAGCCTCAAGCCTGGGACAGTGACTTTCCACCCCTCAGATAAGCAGAAACCAACTTTAACACAAAGGTTGGAGGAAAAAAATAAGACTGAAAAAAATGGGCAAATAAAAACAAAAAAAGAACCCGATCATTAAAAGCTACTATGGTGAAGATCAAGACACGAACTCAGAAGATAAAATGAAAATAAATACAAGCAAGGCCTCGAAGAAAAATGCAAATTAGACACAAGCCCAACAAGAAGCTAAAGAAAGAGCGAAAAAAAATTAAAAAATCAAATAAACACACTTACAAAGAACTTACTAGTATGCCTCTTAAGAATTAGTGATCCCATTCAACCTCAAATGAAGGGCCAAATTAAGGTTATACAGTAAGTGGCAGAGCAGGGATTCTAACCTGGGGTCCCTAGTATTAAAATCTAGTCTTTTTTTTTTTTTTACTATACTACAATAAAATTTGAATACCTGAAAGGGAATGGTAACTGATTTTCCATCACATTAGGAAAAACCACACAAAACATTCGACAAAAATAAATACCCACTACCAAACCACTTTTTGCTTCAAATTTTTTAATTGCTATTTCACAAAGTTGAATATTTTTCTAGAAGAATTACAAAAAAATCAGTGTGCTTGTAGTAAATAAAATTATATGCAGTTATAAAGGATAGCTACAGAGAAGGAAGGAAAGAGAAAAGATATGAAGAAAGTTACAAGCAGCAACAACATTAATAACTATAGAAAACTAGCAGTGCAGTAATATAAACAAGCAAGCAGCTTTACATGGAGGGAAGAAAAATACAGCTCTTTTAAATATAGAAATAGCACCTTTTAAAAAGAAATTGAGAAATGTAAACTTGGTCGATAGATTCAAGTATATAAGCTACGTCCCCAACACTTGTACCAGAATGGAAGGGTTTCACAAACCCTGGGCCGTGTGTGCACCTTCCTCAGTGCAAATACAAAGACTGCATTGTCCTAGCAGCATTGCTGACATTTTTTTCCTTTTATATTATACAGTGATAGAGTCTAGATTGCCATTGCTTTTTCACTATGAAAAAAACCCAACTCCCTCAAATTGAGTTCAACAGCTCAAGTACTAAAAGGTATTCTGTTGGAGGCACTGTTCCCCAAAGTGAAGACCTCTGTGGTCTCTTTTATCAAGCCCACACATTTGTTGGATATTTCAGGAATCACGTTCTGGAATTAGGTTGCCAAGTATGGCTATCCCTCACGAGAGATATGGGATAGGAGATTCTCAGGATCCCCCAAGATCCAGGCATCCTTCTTACATGTTGTATCCCTTGTGGTTAGAGGCACACCATGCAGGAAAGAGATACAAAAGGAATCAAGAAAAGATACTAAGTGGTGAGTTTCCAAGTAGAGGGGGAAGATTGGGGGGAACAGAGAGAAGGAAACAGTTTTAATATAAAATATAGGCCATCTCAGTGAAAATGTTAGGGAGAAAATCTTATACTTGGCCTATGAGATAAACAAACTTGTACCCTGTACAGATTTACAGTCTGTATATCACATTATCTACCTAATGATGTCAAATCATTATCTATTAGTTCAGGTTCATTTCTCCCTCAATCATTGGTAGGATAGATACTGAACCTGTGATTTCATTGAGAAGAAGCTCCCTAGAGGAAGAGATTCCTTCTACCTCTGCAGTTTGTCATTTTAGAGAGCTGTCTGCAGCATGGAGAAATGAAGTGACTTGCCCAGGTGTCACACACCCTGGCCCTCTGCCTGCTACACCACATCGCTCTCTCTCTCTCTCTTTCTTTCTCAAGCACTTGGGCTCCATCAGCCTCCAGGAGTTCATCTTATTTCTCATAACAACAAACCTGTTGCTTTCTATTTATTCGTTTAGCTTCTAAGAGATATTCAAAAGAGGGAATAAAAAAGAAAAAAAGTATCATGTAAACTTTAAAAGTGTAGTGTCCATAATACATTAAATTAAAAAAACCTGGCATTTTTACTTAATGAAGCCACCTACCTTGAAGGCTTTAAGATTACTATGACTTTCCTGTTTCATTTAGTAGAATGAGAAGGACTATTTGCTTTTTGTCTCGGTATCTCTAGCACCTAATGTAGTGCCTGGCACAGGATGGGCACTTAATAAAGGCTTGCTGAATTGGATTGGTTAATAAAAAGCTAATTAGACTCCCAGAGTCAGTTAAATTAATATTTTAATTCTTTTTTTTTTTTGGATAACATTTTATTGGGACCAGGTTAGGGGACTCTAAATATAAGATAGTAGGGAAAAGGATAAATCTATTCTAAAGAGGGAATGACATAAATACCAGCACATTTAGCAATCAGCAGCACCGTTCTGGGTATCTTTGTACTTGCTACATCACAAAGTTACGTGACTGATCAGAGGAATACAGTAGAAAGGCACTTGGACTACTGTTTACGACAATATATTCAATACCTGTAAACTAACCATTCTTACTCCTCCAGAATACCAAACAACGCTTGTCTGAGTACTCTTAGATGCTTAATTACAAGGTACCTATTCTCTCCTTTACCCCTTGCAAGAATAAAGAAATGAGTCAAAGAAGAGTGCTGGTTTTTCCTACACCAATTTAAATTTAGCCATCTTAAGTCATTTTACTAATTTAGATACCCGGCAAAACACCCCAAGTTTTCTCCCCTCAGACCTACTCTACAAGGAAAATCTCTACCTTTCTCATTTGATCTTAGGAGAAAGTGCTAGAAAGAATTTTCACCCAATCGTTTCACTACATTTCACATTGTGGTGGTGGTGGTGATGGGGTGTGGGTGGGATGGGATTGGTGGGAGGAGGGAAGGAAACTGAAAATATGGGATTTGAAAACATAGCACCAAAAACTAACTTTTCACATGGATACTGGGGCACTAACTATTGCCCTCCTGGTTTCATCTCATTTCTTACCTGCATAATAATGAGAGTACAATTCATTTATACTACATATATTATAGTATGTTCTTCACAGTTATTCTGGTCTTAACATTTTTTCACATGTATACATTCATCCAGAGGTGATTAGGATTTTTAAGTATAGGGCAAATTACAGAGGAAATAGTATTAACATTCAAGTAGTCATGCCCTGAGAAAATCTGTTTTTCTGGAGTTGTAAACTTTTCTTTTCTTCCCACTAAGTCCCATTTCAGAAACAAAATAAATAAGGAAATAGAATGTGTAGATGATACTTTAACTGACAGAGACTCAGAGAGCAGTTGAGTTTTTAACTGCAGAAAGTAATTGGTTTTACCACAGATTTACTCAGGCTAAGTTGAGTCTATGTAAAGCAAGGAATGATTACCCTAGTTAAGTGCTAGACAGCTCACCTTTTCCCAAACCACAAGACTCTGGTAGCCTCTTCAACTGACTTAAGAGCAAGAAGACATTGAAATCACAACTGTGAGTCAATGCCTTCCCTGCTGCATAGTGTTTGAAACTTCATGGCTGTTAAATGAGCAATTAATAAAAAACTGACTTTCAGGAATACAGATGTCTTGAGAGAAGGGAGAGTTAACAGGACTAGTGGAGGAGAATGGGAAATGATACTCTTAAGCTCTACAGTATAAACAGCCCATTAGGGACTAGCATGCCCCATGTACCAAGTACATGGTGGATTTCCCCATTCCATTTAGCCATGGTACAGTTAATCATTGCTGCCACTGGGTATCTGTAGTCTCCTCTGGGCAGAGCTTAAATTTCTTTGACTCCCTTCGATTTTTCTCCAAGTCACAGGTTCTCCAAGGCTGCCAGGAGTTTTGAAGAAGGTCTCATAGTATGGCGGCCGGATACTCTTGGGTGTCACTGGGCCCGGTGACTATTTAGAAATGAGAAAAAAGAGTCAAGTCAGATCATAACCATCATGGTGCAACATGACCTATGAATCAGAATGTCAAACCAGTCTCCCTTATACACTAAGACTTTTTCTTAATAGGAACTAGCCTTCAAAATCTCTGAATAACTTGCTGAAGGTTTTCCCAATAACTCTCTTGTCTAGAAAAAAAAAGCAACCCCCTCCCCTACCACTAGAATTAGAATAAATCAGAATGAAGAGATAGCTAGAACATAAAACTTGCTCTCAGTTTCATTTCTCATACACGTGCTGCCTCCTCTAAAACCCTAATTTTTAATCCCTGGGGCCACTTCTACTCTTCATTAGTTTGCTTTTGTATATTCCTGTGGCTGGTATGGTTGAAGATTGGGGTTGATCCTTTATTGGTGAGAATTAGGAAGAAACAATACGAAAATATTGGGAGCACTGCAAATCTATGTGCATATAAACTGAGAAGAGTTTATGGTGGATGCAGGGAACCAAATAAGCTTTATACTATAATTCTGACAAATCATGACCACTTGAAAGAAGCGGTAGATTTGAAGTCCTAAGACCCAAAGTTCAAATTTTGGCCCTGCCACTTAATAGCTATGTGATGAAGCAAGTGACCTCAACCTCAGTTTCCCCGTCTGTAAAATGAGGATGACTGGAGAAGGATCGATCTCATGGTGGTCTTGTAGGTAACAAATGAGGTAATGTACTCAGAGCACTTTGCAAACCTTAAAGTGACATGTATATCTGTTGTGTGAGCTGCAGTTATTACAATTTTCTTAAAAGCACGCATCCAAAGTATTACATGGAGGATGGGGCACCTTTTAAAAACTTTTACTTTAAACAAAGTACCTCCACAGTATACTATCTTGGAACCAGTAGGTGAGACTAGTGATCTCTTCCATTTATACAGCATTTTAAGCTTGGCAAAATGTTTTACATACATCACTTCATTTGTTCCTCACAACCCTGTAAGAGTAGGTGTTGCTGTCATCTCCACTGGACAGATGAGGAAACAAAGGTCCAGAGAGAATTGACTTGATGAAGGTCATACAATTATTAAGTATTGAACCCAAGTCCAGTTTTCTGTCCTTTACAAGATATAATTAGGGGTAAGTGGTATACAGGGATCCTACTCTGGTTCTTGAAGGCTATGCCAGCTCTCACCCAAGTATGGGCCTAGGGACAGACTTCACTTAATGTCTCCAGTCCCAAAGACTGACTTAGCTAGACCTTCATCACTTGAAAGCTGGCCAATGGATAGTGTTGTGTTTTGAACGTGGTGACCCATACTACAGATAAAGAAATCAACCCTCAGTCCTGGGCTGCTGTCTTCTGCTTTTACCATGATAGTAAAACCAGAACGGTGGAAAAGAGGGTAAAAGAGGCTAAGAATTCCACAATTCTGAGACTGTCTCAATTATTTTATTATTAAAAATGCTGATACTCAATATAGAAGCTTTATCTAGTGATCAATGAGCTGCCATACTACTGAAGGAATCCTCAAGACCTGAGTTCAAATCCAGGCTTATATATAATAGCACCAGGGTTGTTTGGAGGACCAAATGAGATAGTAAAGTGGTTAGCAATGGTGCCTGGCACCAAGTTAAGTGCTACATATATCTTCGCCATTGTTACTATCACCACAATTGCAGAGGGACAGGTAAGTGGCAGGGCCACAATTTGAACTTTGGGTCACAGGACTCCAAATCCACCACTTCTTTCAAGTGGCCATGCTTTTTCAGAATTATAGTATAAAGCTTATTTGGTCTCCTGTGCCCACCGTAAACTCTTTTCGGTTTATATGCACATAGATTTGTAGTGTACCCAATATCCATCAAGGTGACAGATGCTCAAGTATTATACTCATAGCCCTGAAATACTTAAAACAACCCACCAGAAGGCCTCTACGCCACAAAGTAACTCTCTGGTGGATCGTTTAGATTGTGAGAGAGACGTGAATGAGAATTCTATGGGGGGAGAAAGTGTGAAAGACTTGGGATCTATATTGGTGAGGTGATGGGAACACAAAGGGTGTTGGACTTTTGAGTCAGAGACTGTGGGTTCAGATCCAGGCTTTGTCATTTATTGCTGTATGACCTTGTACAAATTGCTTCATCTTTCTGGGCCCCAGTTCCCTCATCTATAAAATGAATGGGCTGGACAAGATGATCCTGATTGTCCCTTCTGTCTCTCAAGCTACAATCCTACAAATGGTAACACATAAGTATATAAAAGCCAGAGAGGTAACCTACATGGGGTGGTGGGTGGGGGTGTATTAGATAAGCAGCTATACTTGGGTTTAGGAAGAGCTAGGTTCAAATCTTATTCTCAAGAGACTCCCTTGTTGTATGACAGCAGGCAAATAATTTAACCTCTCTAAGCATCAGTTTATATATCTATAAAATAATGGTACTGGTCCCGATAGCTCTAACTCTATGATTCTACGAACAGCATTTGTTGGCATGGCTGACCCCAGCCGGGGTCCTGACAACCTCCCTCCAGAAGGTTCACAGGAAGACAACACTTGTTTCCCCTATCTCTGAAAACAATAGCCTTTCTGTAATTAAAACTGTTCATTATTAATTAATGTACAATTAATGTATATTAATGTAAAAGTGTACCTTACCTGGGGTAATTTCATAATTGTTACTGGATGACCCATGCAAATAGGGGAATCTGGCGTGATGGTACTATGGGATCTGGACACCCCTGGGCTTAGATGAACTGGAGACTGGCCTGGATGTTGTGGTTCTGTGGAAGGGGCTTTTGACGTCTTTAGATTCACCACATTGCTGCCAACGAGAACCTGACTTGATGATCTGAGGCCTGGCAAGCCAAAATTCACTGGGCCAGAAGAAGGCACTGGACTGTTGATTGCCGGAGAATAGAAAAAAGGCATCGGGGCCAGGGCTGTAGATGGCACAACCATGCATGGAACGTGGAGAGAAGTCAACTGACTTGGAGATGGTCCAACAGCATTGGCAGCCTGGTGGGCCGGCAGCAGGAAATTAAAACCATTTAATCCTAAAATAACACAGGAGAATTAGTGCTACTTAGTATTCAGAGAGGCACAAAGAGGCACTTTAAAGGAGAACAGGAGGAAGGGATTCCACCAAGGAGATATGTCACAAGATAGGTCGATTACAGGTGAGGACAGATAGGCAGCCAGCATTATCAACTTTTCGTGATTTTAGGAGAAACTGAGGAAGGCTTCCACTCCTTTGGGTGGATCCCTTGTGGTGAACTTATGGGAAAAATGTGGGTAGGATCTGTATAAAATGGGCAGAAATTTGCATTGCTGGCATGAAGTCCCAAGTTGGTAACATCTCAGATCTATCTAGAGGCAGTTAGGTGGTTGCTCAGTGAATAGAGTGCTGTACCTGGAATCAGGAAGACTCAAGTTCAAATCTGGTCTCAGATAATTACTAGCTGTGTGGCCCTAGGCAAGTCATTTAAGCTCTGTGGGCTTCCATTTTCTCAACTATAAAATATGGATAAATAACTACACCAAGGGTGTTATGAGAATTAAATGAGATATTAGTAAAGCCTTTAACAAAGTACTTGGCACATAACAGCTGCTTAATAAATGCTTCCTTCTTTCACCCTTCCCTATTTGAGTATTTCATATCAGCCCAAATGGCTCAGGAGGAGAAAGTGAGGCTGGTGACCTTGCATGGCTCTCCCTCACTCAAAACCAAGTCAAGTGCAAGTCATACCATCATTTCTCTGATGTCATGGTCCTCTTTGAAAATGAAGGATGAACACAACAATCTCCTATCAAAACAGACTTGATATAAACACAATTACAAGACACTTTTTGCACAAATAAAGTCAGATTTAAGTAAGTGGAAAAACATCAGTTGCTCATGGGTAGGCCGAGGTAATATAATAAAAATGACAATTCTACCTAAATTAATTTACTTATTTAATGCCATAGCAATTAAACTATCAGATAATTATTTTCTAGAGCTGGATAAAATAATATCAAAATTCTTCTGGAAGAACAAAAGGTCTAGAATATCAAAGGGACTAATGAAAAATGCTAGGGAAGGTGGCCTAGCGCTACCAGATCTCGAATTGTACTATAAAGCAGCAATTATCAAAACCACTTGGTATTGACTAAGAGACAGAGGGGTAGACAAGTGGAACAGACTTGGCACTCAAGACACAGTAGGCAAGGAATATAGCAACCTCCTGTTTGATAAACCCAAGGATCCCAGCTTCTGGAATAAGAACTCACTGTTTGACAAAAATTGCTGGGAAAATTGGATAACAGTGTGGCAGAAACTAGGCATAGACCCAGACCTGACACCGTACACAAGAATAAAGTCCAAATGGGTACATGATCTAGGTATAAAGATTGATACCATGGACAAACTGGAGGAGCACGGAATAGTGTATTCATCAGATTTATGGAGAAGGGAAGATTTTTTTTACTAAAGAAGAGACAGAAAGCATTATGAAATGCAAGATGGATAATTTTGATTACATTAAACTAAAAATTTTTTGCACAATCAAACCCAATGCAACCAAAATTTGGAGGGACATAGTAAATTGGGAAAGAATTTTTACAGCTAATCCAGGGGATAAAGGCCTCATTTCTAGAATATATAGAGAACTGACTCAAATGTACAACTATACAAGTTATTACCCAATTGATAAATGTTCAAAGGATATGAACAGGCAATTTTCAGAGGAAGGAATTAAAGATATCTATAATCATATGAAAAAATGCTCTAAATCACTTTGATTAGAGAGATGCAAATCAAAACAACTCTGAGGTACCACATCACACCTATCAGATTGGCTAACATGACAGAACAGGAAAATGATAAATGTTGGAGAGGATGTGGGAGAGCTGGAACATCAATTCATTGTTGGTGGAGCTGTGAGCTCATCCAACCATTCTGGAGAACGGTTTGGAACTATGCCTCAAAGGGCTACAAAAATGTGCATACCTTTTGATCCAGCAATATCGCTACTAGGACTGTATCCCCAAGAGATCACAAAAATGGGAAAAGGTCCCACATGTACAAAAATATTTATAGCAGCACTCTTTGTAGTTGCCAAAAATTGGAAATCAAGGGAATGCCCATCAATTGGGGAATGGCTGAATAAATTATGGTATATGAATATATTGGAGTACTATTGTACCATAAGAAATGATGATCAAGAGGACTTCAGGGAGGCCTGGAAGGACTTATATGATCTGATGCTGAGTGTAAAGGGGCAGAACCAGGAGAACTTTGTGTACAGTAATGACCACAGTGTGTGAGAGTTTTTTCTGGTAGACTTGAAACTTCGTAATAATGCAAGAACTTAAAAAAAAAAAAAGAATTCCTAATGGTTATCTAAGGCAAAATGCCATCCACACTCAGAGAAAGAACTATGGAATTCATTCACAGAATGTAGCAGATCATGTTTATGTGTATGTGTGTGTGTTTTCATTTGTTATACAATTTCTTCCATTTATTTTAGTTCATCTACATAGCATGACTATAGTGAAAACGTACTCAATAGGAAAGTATTGGGGAGGGAGCGGGGTGGTAGGTGATAGGTGTGGGAGGGGTAAAAATCTAAGTTTTATGGTAGTGATTGTAGAACATTAAAAATAAAAAAAAAAAAGACTTGGATTCCAGTTCTAAGTGATGATCTTAATGAGCATCATGATCTTAATCTTCTCTTTACATTTTAAGACTCACTTTCCTTATTTCTAAGCAAACAAACAAAAAACCCCACCAAACCCCCAAAAAACTTATGGTGGGAGGGTATCTGACTGATGGCCTATAAGGTCTCTTTGCTGATCTATATCTATAATCCTAAACTCATTTTCCTTTTAGCCCTTAGAGATGGGAAGTTAAATATAAATGAATTACTTAAGAATTTCTAAGTTAAAATAATGTAAGCAGATATTATAGATCTCTACTCAAGTCTTACTTTGATAGGTGGAAGCACAGAGGTGAAAATCAGTTCTTGGGGGCTGGGTCAGTGAAATGAAAGGTCTTACCAAGGTGAAAAGGCTTTGAGAACAGGCTAACCAAGGACCATCTGCTTATGCTCAGCAGATGAGCAGAGATGACTAAAAAAGGTAAATGGACAATTGTTGGAGAGGCTGTAGGAGGACAGGCACACGAATGCACTTGTTGGTGCAGTGGTGAAGGGGTACCACCGTACTGGAAAGTAACAACAGTAAGAGTTGGCATTTACACAGCAATGTGCTTAGAAAGCACTGAACAAATGTGTCATCTGAGCCTCATCACAACCCTTGGGAGGTGGGTGCTGTTATTATCCAAATTGAGTAGACACTAGACAAGTCATTTCCCCAGGGTCCCCCAGCTTGTGAGGCTAGTTTGAACTCAGGTTTTTCTGACTCCAGGTCCAGTACTTTCTCCACTGGGCTACTCAGTTGCTCCTAAGTAGAATTTGGCAAGAATGTGTGTCTGACATCTGAAGGAACAGTCCAGATAAATCTGGAGATGGTCATCCCTGAGTTAGGGATGAATTTTTTGTTCACTGATAAAGGATCATGCACAGAAGTGGAGCCAAGATGGGGGATTAGAGGCAACCCAGCTGAATTCTTTTCAACATTCTCCTCCAACAACTTTAAAATGTCTCAAATCAAATTTTGGAGCTGCAGAGCAAACAAAAGGTCAAAGGGAGACATTTTTATGGCCTAAAAAAACTTAGAAGGTCAACAAGAGAAGTTTGTGACACTGGGATAGAGGCCTTTCTAGAGCTCACACATGTGTTGGCAGCAACAGTAGTCAAAGAAGCAGCAGCAACAGCTTTGGGAGCTATCAGCCTAGACATGGGAAGGTTGTGAGACAACTAGTGGGGGAACCATTCGCTGGCACTGGGTACAACTGGCACTGATGGACCATTCTATTGCTTATATGCAGTACTGGATTGCAGGCAGACAGGAAAGCTGGAAGTCAGTCACAAGGGATCAGCAGCTCTGATCATAGTCCCAAAGCAAAGAGGAGCACAAGTGTTTGCAGCTGTAGGGACCTAAGGGTCATTCCTGGGTAGAGACTAGAGTGCAGACTGGGAGAGAAATGACCAAATCTCTTCCAGGATCACACCATCTTAGAAGAATGAAACATTTGTAGACCCCTCGAACTAAGCTCTGAAAACAGCAGCATGAAAAAGCCTAAAGCTTGGGACAGTGCCTCCACACCCTGAGGTGAGCAAAGCCCAACTTTAAAATAAAGTCCAAAGTCAAGAAATAGGCTGGGAAAAGGAGCAAATAACAACAACAAACTAGTTCATAGAAAGCTACTATAGTGACAGGGAAGACCAAGATATAAACTCAAAAGAGGACAACAGCTACCAAAAAAGCTTAAAAGAAAAGTGCTAACTAGACCTTAGCCCAATAAGAATTCCTGGAAGAATCAAATAAAGAGATAACAGTAGTGGAGGAAAATTAGGAAAAGAAGTAACAAGGAGGCAAGAAAATTATGAAAAAAGAATTAACAACTTGGCAAAGGATGCTCTCCAAAAATCTGAAGAAAAATAATCCCTTAAAAAACAGAACTGTTCTAATGGTAAAAGAGGCACAAAAATGCACTCAAGAAAAGAACTCCTTAAAAAGCAGAACAGACCAAATGGAAAAGGAGGTGTAAAATCTCACTGAAGAAAATAATTCCTTAAAAATTAGAATTGGGCAAGTGAAAGTTAATGATTCCTTGAGACATTAAGGAAAAAAATCAAAGTCAAAAAATGAAAGAAAAAAAAAGAAAATGTGAAAAATCTTACTGAAAAACAACAACAACAACAGGAGACCTGGAAATTAGGTCGCAAACAATCTAAGAATTACTGGCCTGTGGGAAACAATTTTTTACAGCCATTGTTTCTGATACAGGCCTCATTTCTAAAACATATGGAGAACTGAGTCAAATTTATAAAAATCACAAGTCCTTCCCCAATTGATAAATGGTCAAAGGATATGAACAGGCAGTTTTCACCAGAAGAAATTAAAGTTATCTATAATCATGAAAAAAGCTCTAAATCACCACCGATTAGAGAGATGCAAATTAAAACAACTCTGAGGTTCCACATCACACCTATCATGTTGGCCAACATGACAAAACAGGAAAATGATTAAATATTGGGGAAGATGTGGGAAAATTGGAATATTAATGTGTTGTTGGTGGAGTTGTGAACTGATTCAACCCTTCTGGAGAACAGTTTGGAATCATGCCCAAAGGGCTGTAAAACTGTGCATACTCTTTGATCCAGCAATGCCACTGTCTGTATCCCAAAGAGATCATAAAAAAGGGAAAAGGAACCACATGTATAAAAATATTTATAGTGGCTCTTTTTGTGGTGGCAAAGAATTGGAAATTGAGGGGATGCCCATCAATTGAGAGATGAATAAACAAGTTGTGGTATATGAATGCAATGGAATACTATTTTTCCATAAGAAATGGTGAGAGCAGACAGACTTCAGAAAAACCTGGAAAGATTTGCATGAACTGATGCTGAGTGAAGTAAGCAGAACCAGGAGAACACTATACATAGTAATAGCAACACTGTGTGATAACTGACTTTGTTAGACTTAGCTCTACTGAGCAATGCAGTGATCACACATAATCCCAAAAGATTCATGATGGAAAATGCTATCCATATCCAGAGAAAGAACTATGGAGTCTGAATGCAGATTGAAGCCTACCATTTTCTCTTTTTTTGTTTTCTCTTTCTCATGGTTTTTCCCTTTTGTTCTGATTCTTCTTTCACAACATGACTAATGTGAAAATATATTTAATATGACTGTATATGTATATAGCCCATATCAGATTGCATGCTATCTTGGGGAGGGGAGAAAATTTAGAACTCGAAATCTTATAAAAGTGAATGCTGAAAACTAAAAATAAATAAATGTTTTTTTAAAAAAAATTACTGACCTACCAGAAAGCCATGATTAAAAAAAAAAGCCTAGATATCATTTTCAAGAAATTAGCAAGAAAAATTGCCCCTGATATATTAGATCCAGAGGGTAAAATAGAAATCGAAAGAATCCACTAATTACAACCTGAAAGACACCCCCAAAATGAAAGCTCCCAGGAATATTACAGCCAAATTCCAGAGCTCCCAGGTCAAAGAGAAAATACTTCAAGCATATAGAAAGAAGTAATTCAAGTATCATGGAATTACAGTCAGGATAACTACAAGATTTAGCAGCTTCATGTGAAAGAAGTAGAGGGAATGGAAAAAGATATTCTGGAAGGCAAAGGAGGTAGGATTACAATCAAGAATCACTTACCCAGCAAAATTTGAGTGTAATCTTAGAAGGGGAAAAAAATGGATATTTAATGAAACAAAGGACTTTCAAGCATTCCTGATGAAAAGACCAGAGCTGAACAGAAAATGTGACATTCCAACACAAGACTCAAAAGAAGCATAGAAAGGTAAACGGGAAAGCATCACCATAAGGGACTCAATAAAATGAAGCTGTTTACATTCCTAAATGGGAAGATGACACATGTAACTTCTAAGAACTTTATAGTTATTAAGAAGGAGTCTACACAGACAGCATGAATATGAGTTGATTATGTTGGAATGATCTCCAAAAAAATGAAAGGGTGGGAAAGAGGCATGTGTTGAGAGAAAAGGGAAAGGAGAGGTGGAATGGGGAAAATTTTCTCATATAAAAGAGGTGCACAAGAAAAAGCTTTTATAGCATAGGAGAAAGCAGAAGAAAGAAAGGTGGCAGGCAGTGCTCAAACTTCACTCTCACCAGAATCAATTCAAAGAGGGAAGAACACATACACATACACACACACACACACACACACACACACACACACACAGAGTGTTAACATAAAGGATTGGAGCAGAATCTATTATGCTTCAGTGGAAGAAGAAAAAGACAAGGGTATAGATCATGATCCCAGACAAAGCAAAAGCAAAAACAGACCTAAATAAAAGGGATAATCTGGGAAAACTACATTTTGCTATAAGATCCATAGATGATGAAGTAATGTAAAAATTTTTTAGAGCAAGTTTCTCCAATAAAGACCTCATTTCTCCACTATATAGTGAATATAAAACTGAGTCAAATTTATAAAAATAAGAGCCATTTCCCAATTGATAAATGGTCAAAAGGATATGAGAAGGCAGTTTTCTGAAGGAAACAGTAAATCACTCCAGTACCTCTGCCAAGAAAATCCCAAATGGGATCATCAAGAGTTGGACATGACTGGACAAGAACAAGGAACTGGAAATTGAGGGGATGTTTTTCAGCTGGAGAATGATTGAACACATTGTGGCACATGACTATGATGGGAGTACTATTGTGCTGTGGGAAATGATGAGGAGAATGGTTTCAGAAAACTATGGCAAGACTTATATGAACTGATGGAAAGTGAAGTTACAAGAACTGGGAGATCACTGTGTACAGTAACAGAAATGCTCCAATGAGAAAGACTTGGCTACTTTGATCCATACAAGATCCAAGACAATTTCAAAGGACTCATGATGAAAAAATGCTATCCATCTCCAGAGAGAACGCATTAACTGCGTGAGTGCAAACAGAAGTATAATTTTCTCACTTTATCCTTGCTTTTTTTTTTTTGAAATGTGGCTAATATGGAAATGTTTTGCATGATTTCACATGTGTCACTGATACCATATTGCTTGCCTTCTCAATGGCTTAGGGAGGAGATGAAGGAGGACTTAGAAATCAAAATTTAAAAAGAAAAGAATGCTAATAGTACACAGTGAATAAAACAAGTTAAAAGATCGTGCACCAAGGCTAAGAGGGACTGCAATCTGGCTCAGCAGGAAAATGCCCATGTCAGGCAAGCCTCAAACTTTCTTAAAGTCATGAAAAATAACAAATACCCAAGTCACAGATGTGGAAATTAAGGAAAGTTAATGAGATATCTTGGCAAGTGGAACAGTTTCAAGTTCATTATTTGTTCATCTTTCAGAAACGGGTTTCTAGAAAGTCTGGGCTTTAATGTTAGCACAGAGTAGTGTTAAATGATCTCATTATGTTGTTTCCAGAATGTGTCCTGGGTCAAGAGGGTCTATCAGAAACGTTAATGATTAGCTAGCATTATTTGCTAGGATAAGGATTATCGGGGGGTGGGGGAGAGACTTTTGGCCTTGAGGCCTCTTGTGGCCCTGTAGGACCTCAAGTGAGGTCCTCTGACTGAATCCAGTTAGGATTCAGATTCCCACTGCTGGATTAGATAATTCAGTTAAGCTTTCTACAGAAAAGAACGCAGTACCTCGCATATAATTAGTGTTTAATAAATGCTTGTTAGCTAACTGACTTTTCACATCTCATCTTATTGATCTGTTCAGTATCTTTGAAGCACAAGCTACCATTACCTTAATTTTAAAGGTAGAAGAAATGTGGCCTCAAGAGGTTATCACACATGATTTGGAGTGGGAGGGAGGTCAAGAGATGATTTGCATCTCAGGCCACAGACTGACCAGTAACCTAACAATCCTGTGGTGACACAAATGAAATTGAAAAAAAGATCAACCCGTCAGCTTAAGAGATATGAACATAAGAGACACAAAGGTTTCTAGAATGTTTTCCTGTTTCTTACCAGGTGCAGACTGAACATAAAAATATTGTGGCTGAGACCGATCTTTGGTATTTTCTTCAGAGAGGTTTTCTCTTTCTTTTGAAGGCTTTTCAATGTCTGCATTTCTCAAAGGATTCCTCCTCTCAGGGGTAGCAAGGCACTGGATCGTAGATTTTCTTGCTGCCTCCTCAGCAAGGGGCACTTCTGAGCACCCCTGAAAAGCTTCTAAGGGCATGGGGTCTACACTACTAATACCCCTGGGACAGGCAGCATCAGTGGGGTCTGTGAGTTTCTAAGCAAAATCAAATTAAAGAACAAATATGAAAGTTAAAAAACAAAGCAAAAAAAACCACATAACAAAAAACAAACAACCAGTCTACCCCCTCTTCCTAGGTCTCAAAACACAGCATTAAAAGTGAAAACATTTTTGCAACCATTTGCACTTTGTGCTAACTCGGCAGTGGGTCAACCCTGTAGTTTGATGAGACACCATTTACCAAAAATGTGGCAAAAATGACAGGGAGCATTGTGTGGTGAACAGAGAGCTGGCTTTGGATCCACAAAGACAGAGGTTCAAGTCTCCAACTCATCTCTATTTTTTTTTTAACAATAATGTTCAAATTGGCTGTGCCTTTTTAATGATACAGTGTAAGTTTTACAATAGGGATAGGAACTGAACTGGTGATTTCTTTGGTAAAGGAAACTTCTTCTACCAACATAGAGTCAGCACCTTCCCTACACTTATAGATTTAAGAGTTGCCTAGAAAAGAGGGAGATTAAATTAAGCCTTGGGTCACACAGACAGTATGTTTCAGAGGAAGGAGATGAACCCAGGTGTTCCTAGTTCTGAAGCCAATTCTCTATCCATTAGGTCACAGTAACTGCTCTTCCCTTATAATAAAGTAATCCTAATAACATATATAACCCATCTTATGCTGTACGTTACCCTTTAACTCGGTTAAAAGAGATTGTCCTAAATCTTGAGTTTTTTTCAAGCAACACACAGACACACATTTATATATGTGTACATATATATGTGTGAATATATGTCCACACAGAAAGTATATGTATACATATACATGGATATCCATATATGTATGCATGCACATATAACTATGTATTGGCACACATATACTGTGAGCTCCTTGAGATAGTGTGATAGAGATAGCATAGTCCTTGAGTGTTTGGCACACAGTAAGCGCTTAATAAATGCCTGTTGATTGAATGACATTTAATTCTTGGAGGTCACTTTGCAATCTCCAAAATCTTTCCTTCATTTTTTATTCTTGGAAAATTAAAAAAAAAAGAGGTGAATCAGAGTTTTCCTTTCAAATATTCATGATCCAATTTCACAGAATCCCAGACTTAGAATGGATCTCACTGGCTGTCTGTCTACATTAAAAGAAACCTCTCCTACATCTGACCAGGTATTGTGCAGTTTCTTGAAGGGCCTCCCACCTGAGGCAGTCCATTTCACAGGTTGGCTCTTAATACTGGGGAGCCTCCCCAATGTCAGGCCTTTGTAATTGGTTCCTTTGTACCTTTTGCCCCTTGCTGCTGGCTCTACCTTGGGGGTGCTAGCAGGACAAACTCAATCCCTTTTACAGCTCTTAGGCTCTCTCTGACTTTTCTCTAAAGGTTTTTCTTAAAAACTACTCTCTGGCAGTCTCTTGAATAGTGGATCATCTAAGCACCAAATTTAGTTTTTAGGAAAGGAGTTGTTTAAAAATAGGTTTTTAAGGAAGTGTATTTAAGCTCCAACTATACAAGGGACATGTAATAACGTAAAGGCAGATAGGTCTAATTACTCCTTCCCTCCCCTATGTATTCCCTTGCCCCCTTTCCAATATAAAGAAGTAGCTTATTCATTTCTTTGGTTGTTAAAAAAAATCTTCCAGGCTTACAAGATGGAGATGGGGCCCTCCCTCTTTCTTTTACCTTGGGCAACACCAATGAGAGTGGGCCATCCTCAATCTCCATGCTTTGTCTCTTAGCAGCTGGCTCCTGAGCTTCCTGAGGCCTGCGCTTGTGAGAGCTCACAAGGGGGAGGGCTGACAGTTCTGCGGTCGTGGAGGAAGAGGTCTGTGACCCCTCAGGAGTATCACGGCCCTTTTCTGGTTTGGGGTGACCTTCCTGGAGGCTGCCATATAGCATGAAGAGAGAAGCAGAGGGAACATAGACCAAAGGTTGATTAGGGAACACAGCGGGCTTCAAGCTCTCTGCTTTGGAGGATGTGGGAGTGGGTATGAGAGCCACATGTCCATCAAGACCATTCTGCAAATGAACTGATGACAGATCTCCTGGGGCAACAGAAAATACTGGGTGGGATAATGGATGAAAGCAATATTCTGAGTCCTGAGGATGACCTGGGAAAGGAGGAACAGGGTCGTGCTTGCCTGATGAATGGATCATCTTTTTACTGATATATCCCTGATTCCTGAAATAAAGAGGAAAATGATTACTTTAATGTACATATGTAATGACATAGCCATGACATGCTCCCAGTGCATGAAATCCAAAAAGAAATTAAATTTTGGACTGCAGTTTTTTTTTGGGAATAATAATTTATCATTTTTGAAAAATAAATTTTATTAATTTTTTTTGTTTTGATATCACTTACATTTCCCACTGTAGTCATCACATTCAACACATGTGAATGTGATTTAAAAAAAATTAACTGTATTTCAATATAGTTTCTTTTGTATTTTATTTTATGTATTTTAAAAATATGATTCTGGGAAGTGGTTCTTAAGCTTCATCAGACTGCCAAATGGAGACAGGACACAAAAAAAGGTTAAGAACTCCTGCTTAAAATAAAGAAAAATAATCTAAAATGAAGAAAAAGAGCAAGAAAAAGTTTTATGAAACTAACCAACAAACTGACTTTATATGCAATACTCCACACCAACAATTCCACATTTTTGCAAAGAGAGGTGTCTTCAATGATTTATCTTGAAGTTTTGCTCAGGCTAATGTTAAAAGTTTTAGGGGGCTAGGTGGAGCAGTGGATAGAGTGCTGAGCCTAGAGTCAGAAGACTCAAACTTCCTGAGTTCAAATTTAATCTAGCTGTGTGAACCTGGGCAAGTCACTTAATCCTGCTTGCCTGGATTTCTTTATCTGTAGAATGGGCTGGAGAAAGAAATAGCAAACCACTCTACTATCTTTGCCAAGAAAAGCCTAAATAGGGTCACCAATAGTCAAACACAACTGAAAACGACTAAACAAAAACAATATTAAAAATGGGAAGGAACATGGTGTAGTGAATATAGAGCTCGCCTTGAGGCTGAGAAGATCTGAGTTCAAGTCCTGCCTGTCATACATTATGGCCATGTGGCATATCACCATCTTTCAGTGCCTCCGCTCTCCAAGACTGTAAAGTGCTTGGCATGTACTCATCTGAATGAGAGGGAGTTCCTCACTAGGACCAATGAAACCAAAGGTCTGCTAACAAAAGAAACTAAAATAAGTTTGCCAATACCCCAGACAGGTTGTCGTTGTTTGTCCTTCATTCTCAAAGAAAACCAGAACATCAGGAAGATGATGCCGTGACTTGCAAATGAACAAGATTTAAGTGATGGGGGGCTGTGCAAAGTCACCAGCCTCACTTTCTCCTCTGGAGCCATCTCACCCAAGACTAAAGGCAGGGAAAATGTCCCCGATGTGAGCTGGCATAAAGGAGCTCATGCTAGATTTGGAACATGGGGATCTGGGTTTGAATTCTGGCTTTGCCCCTTGGTGACTGTGGGTGAGTTTAATTGATTTCTCCAGGTCTGTTTATTCATATGTAAAATGGGGAGTGGTAGACTAGGTGACCTCCAACTCTATGATGCCACGAGTTGAGTTCAGAAGACTCTCTCTATCCCACTTCCATACCAAAATAACAACTGGCCTTCACAGGGTGATGTTCTGAAAACATGATCTCACTTGAACCTTCTGACCCCTGTGGCGGTGTCACCAGCTCCACCGTCCACATGAGGACACTTAATGACCTGCAGACGGTCAGAGAGCTGTTCTGTGCCACAGTCAGCATCTGAACTTGTCTTCCTGACAAAAAACCTAGAATGGAAAATACATTTTTAAGGCTACTTACTGCGAATGTTCATCTATTTTCTGCCTGGAGGCAGTTGAGAGGTTGACTATTTTCAAGCCATATTCATCTGAACCTGCAAAGCAAAGAGGGAGGTTTATTATCAAAGCCTGAGAAAGGCTTCTTACACAACACCAGTGAGACACCACTAAACAATCAGAATCTAACACTGTATCATGGGAGCACTGTGGCTTGGGAGATGGAGGGGATGGGGTCAGAGGCTGTGGAGTCCATCCCCCCTTGATGGTAGGCAGCTGCGTATTTACACTCCATGGGTACAGCTGTTAAGAACCTGCTGTCACTTCCAAAATAAAGCAGCAGAAAAAGTCTTTAGCTAAAGAAGAAATGATTATTATTGAGCAGATTTATATCAATCACTATTATTCAGTGCCTACTATGTGCCAGGCACTGTGCATAGTGTGGCTCTCCTCAGACAATCACCTTGTTCTCCTTGGTGAGGGTTGTTGGGTTCTGAGGTCACTTTCCTCTTGATCCCATCTGAAGTAGGAATTACACTGAAGGAGCTGTGGCGGGAGAGTCTCTGCTTCACACAGGCCTGAAAAGGGGAGCACGGCTCTGTTTTCAGTTCTGGGAGAGCAGACGTTGAAACATCTACGAGCTGTTCACCTGCATAAAGGAATGAATTGGGAACATTGTTATCATGACAAGACTCACTGCAATTAAAGCAACAAGGCTTGAGTCGAACAAAACCATGAATCAGAAAATAGCACAGCTGTGGGGATTTGTTGAACATGGAGAACGTTCGTGTGTGTGTATGTGTACACATGTGTACATGTTTGTATGCATATGCATATGTATATGTGTGCATACACACAAAGACATTAACCCTCATCCCAATCATGAATTCCTTCTACTTTGTTCCTGACAAATAGCTGCCCAGACTCTGCTCAACAATTTCGATCACGAGGAACTTGCTGTCCCCCAAGGCAGAAAATGACATTTTAAGGCAAGCTCTGAGTCAGCAGACTTGGCCATTTAAGTCCCATGAGGTTCACTACCCGTGTAGAGCCTCAGTTTCCTTATATGTAAAATGAGGGGGGTTGAACTAGATGGTGCCTGAGGTAGAGAAGAACAAGTCTAACCAGTCTAGAACAAGTTCTTTCTTCCACAGGAGAGCTTAAGTATAATTGGCCTTCTCAATTCACTCACAGCCTTATAATCCTGACCCCTGAACTGAGCTGTAGATGATGTCTAGAAAATATAAGATAACTATCTCTCGCTAAAACTCCAAATTATAGTGTTTGCAAAATACTGCGTTTCCCTATGCAATTATAAAATGAAAATGGTAACACTTTAATTAAAATTTACAGATACAAAGCACAATGAGAATATGATGATTTGTGTCTTGGAAAAGGTAAATTTGATAAAGAATGCAATTATTCTCTTTATAGAACTTTAATTTATCCTTTTGTAGAAAATTTAAAAATCAGGGAAGATACACTGATGAGGAATTTACATAATATTGCAAATGATTGATTTCCTATAGTTAGGCTCTTTTTACATTTAGTTTGCTATGGAGAGAAAATAATTGTCTCAGCTTTAAGTGAAATCAAGTGTTCATGCACGCACGCGCACGCGCGCACACACACACACACTGTCTTGGTCTGAATAGGGCATTATGAAAAAGCACTGAAAGTGGAGCAGGGAAGACCCAAGTTCAAATCCAGCCTTGTGATCCAGGGCAAGAAACTTAAGCTCTAAGCCTTAGATTCCTCATCTGCAAAATGGGAACAAAAAAAGCTCGTACTTCCCAGAGTTGTTGTAAGGATCAAACGAGATAATATTTGAAAAGGGCTTTGCAAACCTTAAAGTGCTATTATTAATAACAATGATAAAATAACATCTACTTGAAACAATTAAAAGAAGAATAAAAGGGTATTCACCAAAAATAAAATCAACTATAGGCTATTCTTAGGTTTGTACAAACCAGATTCAAGAAAAAAATGGGTAACTTATTTTCGTATTGATACACAGTTTTTTGCCCCTTCTTGGTCTGTCCAACTCCTTCCCATCCTTTAAAGTCCAACTCAAGAATCTCCTCTTCAGACTGTCTTACAGAATACCCTCTTTGCTGGTCTCCTTACCTTGGATCTTCCAACTTGAAAATTTCCTCATTAGGATAAATTGTTCTTAAAAACTGACTTTATCAGGTAACCCTCCTACTTGCAAACCTACTATATCTCCCTATTGCCTACCGCATTAATTTCAATCTGCCTTTTCAAGGCTTATAACCTAGTTCTAGTCTACTCATCTAATGTTATTTTCCATTTTTTTCTCAACATACATATCTTCCTTGCTCATTTCCCCTTCCCTTAATTAGGATTCTGTGAACTTGTTTTATTTTTTTAAAATAAAATGTAATTGGCTTCTTTCTACATATTTTAATTTATGCATTTAAAAATGTTATTCAGAGAATGGGTGCACAGGCTTCACCAGTTTGCTAAAGGGATCCAAGATACACAAAAAGGTTAAGAGAGATAGATCCTTTAGGTAGATGAGTGAAAAAGCACAATATGAAAAAAAAAAGAGGAAGAAAAAAAACTTGGTTGTATTTACCATTGTTAGCATCAAAATTAACTTACCAAAAAAAGGGGAAAACCCCAAACCTGCAAACTCTGTGTTTTTCTGAGCAGAAAAGCCACTATCTACAATGTCAATCATAATGACAGTCAGGCCCCGATCCCTTATACAGTACCAGCCTAAGTTCAAGACTGTGTTCTTATATTTTACTGTGTGGCAAGATGATGCCATGTAATACTTTTTAAAATTGATTTTCAAAGAAAGTAGTTTCTACAATGTCCATCTTTCCATTTTCAGTTATGATATAGCAGTTAATGCATCTAGAAGTTTCTATTTCTTTTTAACACAAATATAATGCTTTACTGCGCTACTGTAGGCTTTGGAACCAGATGTAAAACAATGTTTCTTTTGCAATTGCTAATGGTTCAAACATCTGACGAGAACTATGACCTGAAATCCAAGATTCTGCTGACCGAAAACACTGGATCTGGAATCTCATAATTTAATTTTTCCCTCACTTGTTGAGACTTTTTTGGGGGGGTAAGTGGGAAGGGCAATTGGAGTTAGGTGACTTGCCTAGAGTCACACGGCTACTAAGTGTCTGAGGGTCTTATTCAATCTTAGTGTATTTGGAGAGAAAAATAAAATACAAAGCCCAGAATAATGTAAAGGAAAAACAATGTTAGAAGGCTTCAGAATCAGCTCAATACCATGAACAATCTGACTCGAGAGGGCAGATGATGAAATGAAACAGCCCTTTCCTCTTGGTATAGAGGTGGTGGACACTGTTAGACTTGGTCAGTGTCTCAGTGAGGTCATAAGAGAGGGTTCAATGGAGAAGTAGCTGGAGCGAATGATACTGGGAAATGATAGTTGACTAATCTTAACTCCAGACCATGCATTCTTAATTTTGGGTGTATGAACTTATAAAGATTTTTTTTTTGATAGTTGCATTTCAACACAATTGGTTTTCTTTATAATCCTATGTGTTTCATTTAATGCATTTAAAAATACTATTGTAAAAAGGGGTCTATTGGGCTTCACTCACTTCATTGATATAGGGAACCAGTCCATGACACAAACATGGTTAAGAACTCTTGATTTAGACATCAGATGACGAAATTTATCCTTTCTCCTGAAAATGGGATGGTGGACTACAGGCATAGAATTAGGCAATTACTGTCATACATGATCAATGAATCAATTTGTTCCAAAAGAAAAGCATCCATAAAACATTATTTTTTAAAACAATCTAGTTCTAAAGTTATCCTGAAACTGAACAGTTTTACACATGACTGGGTGAGAAGAAAAATCAGCCTTGACAGTTATGAAATACAAGAATCCTGTTTGATTTGGAATAACAAACAAAACAAGCCTCTAGTCATGCTCCCAACCTACCATTTTCTGTGCTGAAATCTACAGGACCAATCCATTTGAATGCTGGCTTCCGACCTCGCTCTTCTGTCACATGGACTTTCTTAATTAGCACCAGGCTGGTCAGAACGTTGGCGATGTCATACAGCCTCCGTACCTTTGCTGGGAGATAAAACCCAAGAATGGTGACATGGTTAGTGGCTCCCAGGACTTTTGGGTTCAGGGCCTAGGGCAGCTTTCTATAGCACCATATAAACCTGGGCAGAGAAAAGCAGGACTTAAGTACACACTCGCTAGCTTCCTTTGTGTTAAACTGCATGGGACTCAGTGTACAAGATATTACAAATTTGTAATATCTTTTACAAAATTTGTAATATCTTTTATTCCAATGGCTTCCCACTTCTTATATGATGCATCTGGGCAGTGGGGAGAAGGGAAGAATAGGAAACAAAGGCAAAAACACCAACTAGGAAAATCAATTCTTTAAAAAAACTGCTAGTAAATTGGCATTCTAACTTACAGTATGTACCGTCAAAAGCAGGCCCCTATGGTCTCTGAAGGAGACCATTTGTAGGCTGCCATCTTAGTTCTAACAGAGAAGAAGGGAATTTCCGAGCAGCAGCTTGGTAGGGATGACAGAGATCCCCAAGGTCCTATGAAAGGTCCTATGAAAGTCTCTCAACACTCAATATTGTTATGATTGGCAGAACTACAGTTGGATGGGACCTCAGAGACCATGTAATCCCATTGCCTCATCTGAGGAAACTGAAACTTAGGTAGGAAGTGACAGGACCAGGATTTGAACTCAGATCACAAGATCACAGGTTTACAGGTTCCGGCATTTCGAGTTCAGTCATACTTTCCACTTTAACATATGCCAGTCACTGCCTCAGTGAGAGAAAGCATTCCCTCAAATTTCCCATGTTTCCAGAAAGAGATTAAAAAACTCAATTGCCAGAGAATATTTCAGGAAGTTATATTCAGTTTAGAATAGAAAACACACAAAAGTTGGGAGGATAAATAAGGCTGTGACAATTTCTTCTTAGGCAATTGATGGTTTCTAGGAAAAGTTCCATGTAAATGGGAAAGTGATTCCACACAGGTAGTAATTCCACTCTCCTTCTAGACAGAAGATATAGTGAAAGACACTTTTCTGTCACTTTCTGAAAGCATCACCTACAAGCCCTAGAGACATTCTTCACTTCCCTATGGTAAGCTTGCAAAGGTACACTAGAAACTGGATGCTAAACCAAAGGAAAGGAGTGGGGTAAATCAGTTCCAAGGCTTCAGTGAGCTAACTGCCATTGTCTTTACCTATGGGGCTAAACTAAATCATCAGGGTGGCGCAGGGGGAACTGCTAAATCTAGAGTCTGAGCACTTGGGTTCAAATGCTGGCTGAGTCACTTAATAATGAGTAACTGGGCAGGGTGTCCTGCCTCTGGGCCTATTTCTTCACCTGTTAAACAAGGGTTTGGAATAAAGGGTCTTTAAGGACCCTTGCTATTCCAACCTGTAACCTACTTCAAATGATCAAACAATCAACAAGTTTTTTAAAATGCTAGCTATGTGATAGGCCCTGGGGAGACAGAAAAAAAAAAAGCCAAAAGACAGTCCTTGCCTTCCAGGAGCTTATATTCTAAATAATGAGTACTCTGCAAATTTCATTATCAAGGTGCCCTGTCCCAACTAGGTAATAAGTGGCAGCAAAGTAGTGTTATGGGTATAATGGATAGAGTTGGTCTCTAAATTAGGAAGACCCGAGTTCAATTTCCTGGCTATGGAACTCTGGGCAAGTTACTCAACCACTCTCCTAGCCTCAGTTGCCTTATCTATAAAATGGGGGTTACAACAGTACCCACCCCCCAGGGATTTTGTAAGGCTCAAATGAGATAACATACGTAAAATCCCACACAAATGACATTAGTGTCATCACCATCACTATAATAATTGTAACACATGTAAAATACTATCACTGCCATCGCTGTCGTTATACAAATTATCATAACATATATAAAATGCTCTCTAAGTGATAGTAGCATTTTTGTCACCAACATAATGATTTTAACACGTAAAGTGCTACATAAGTATCACTGTCATTTTAGTTATTGTAACATACATAAAGTGTTACATAAAGGATGTGATTACTATCATCACCGCAGTTACTGTAACACACAACAGGCTGCATAGATGACATTATTTTGTCATCATCATACTTATCACCACTTATAAAGTACTATATAAGTGATCATCAGTATAATCATATTATAACATGTGAGTACAACATAATCTTACTACTGTCATCATCACCATAATTATTGTAACATGTAAAGTGCTACATAAATGACATTATTAGTCATCATTCTACTAATTATCACAACATATATAAGATGCTATATAAGCGACAGTATTGTCATCATCACTACCATAATAATTGTAACATACAAAGGGCTCCCTAAATGACACTGTTATTGTCAATATCATCAGTGTAACTATTGTAACAGGTAAAGTGCTACATAAATTATATTATTACGGACATCATCATCATAACTGCATGTAAAGTGCTATGTAAATGCTATTAGATTACCTAGACTACATATAAAAGTCCTATATTAATATTGTCATCACCGTCTTTACAACAACAATGAATATTATCTACTCAAATCCTCACTAGCCTAAGCATTACTGCCAGTGAAGACTGCGCAGAAGGTGGGAGGAAAAGGAAAAGAACCCAGACACTCAATCTCAAACGCTACCATTGGTGGCCCTCTTGCCCTAACGTACAGATTAGCATTTGCAAGACCAGTGCTGGTCTTCCCCTTTCCACTGGCCTCTGGGAGAACAGCTGCTACTTCCTTCTCTGAGAAGTTTACCAGAGGGCAGGAAGGAGTGCTGCCTCAGGGGGAGCAAAGAGCATAGGACTGGGCAGCTTTGCAGCGCTTATAAGACATCTATATAGTGCTTTAAGATGCACAGAGCATCTGCATCTGTTCCCTCACTGGATCCTCGGGGTGGGTGGGATTAGTATCCTGTTTGACAGAAGAGGATGCTGAGGTTCAGAGAAGTGAGATGACTTTTCATAGGTAACAAAGCCAGGATGTGTCTGAGGACTTCATGATTCTACATGCATTCTCCAACCACTGTTCCACCCAGCCGTCTCAGTGCTTTCATCTGAACTGCTGGGGGACAGGGGAGTAGACTCATGTTCTGTTCCCAGCCCTGCTACTTCTTATCATTGTAACCCTTTGCTTTTCTGGGCCTCACTTTTCTCAACTGTAAAAGAAGTACTAAATGATTTCTCTAATGCTCTGACATCCTCCCCCCCAAATTCAATTGTCTAAAATTACAATCATCTGCCCATGCTCAGAAACAGAGTAGGAGAAAACCATATCAAGATTTTTAATTAGCATCAGACAGTGTTTATGATTGGATTCTTACTTTTAAACTTGCTGTGATCAACCACATCCTGGCTCTCTTCTATCAGTATCTTGGCGGCAACATCTAGAGTGACTATCTTAGTCTTGGAGACAAGGAACAGCATGACAAACTTCTGGCTCATAATTCGCAAAGATTTGTCCTTCCTGCTGTTTGCAGATGCTACAAAGAGAAGAGAACACACAAATCAAGAGAAACCCCCTATTAGGGTAAAGGCTGCACCAAGTCATGGGTCAACAGGCTCTACAAGGTGGCCCACTCCAAGGGTCATGTTTTCTGAGAGTCTGTGTTTGGTCCAAGTCCAGGATCTCACCGGAGGAGGGAGTGCTCTCTACCAATGTGGACAAGCACTTTTTCTGCAGCTTATAGTCCTAAGCGAGTTACTGAGGCATCACCTAGAAGTCTTAGAGATCTTCGACCTCCTCACAGTGGTAGGATTCTTCCTGACATTTTCACATTTAAATAGGAATAGGATTACACTGGAAGCCAGGGTCACAGATTTTGACTCCAATGCCACTTCTGTACCCACCAAACTATGCCACAGAGGGACATAATTTGACCCATAGCATGAGGCATGATCATCATTACAAAGCAATTATTTTCTTGGGTAGCTTCAAACTGGTTCTGGGGATAATTACTTTGTCTTTTCAATTCCATAAACATTTATTAAGTGTGGACTTGGCCAGACATTATGCTAAGTCCCGAGGATATAAGTGAGACAAAGGCAGTCACTAGCCTCAAGGAGCTTACAGGTAAATGTTTTGTCAATAGCATTTATTTAGAAAACAAAACTCATTTTCCATTACTTTCCACCCTATTCAACCATGTCCTTTCATGTGACAAAAAAGTATCATTTTGTAAAAGAAACCAACACATTGACCAAGTCTGACCACACACACCTCATTGTGCACTTGTGATCCACATCACTTCTCTCACTAGAAAGGACTTTGAGAGGCCATAGAGTCCCTCCCTTCTAACAGATAAAAAGTTGAGACACACAGAGAGCTTCTATGACTTGTCCAGGGGTTACGTAGCTAGTTAGGTCTGTAGGAGTAATACGAACCAGTTTTCTTAATTCCAAGTGCAGGCCCTTAGCCACACAAGATGAGTTACTGAACTGGTCCAAACACCAATGTCTTTAACAGTGTTTATCTTTCATTACTGTGGCCAGTTGTTAGTTACATAGTATCCCTGTGATTCAAGTTAGCTTCAACCTCTATAACCTGAAGATAGTATCATAGAGTTTCCAAAATGTTTCAAGCAAGGGAAAGCATTACTGGAAATGTAACCTTTCAAGTAATCATCCAAGTAAAACTATGATTAAAACCAACAATAACAATGTGTGTGTGTGTGTGTGTGTGTGTGTGTGTGCGCGCGCGCACACGCACGCATGTAACAACAGCAAAACAAAACTCAAAAGTAACAAGGCTACCATGTATGAATGCTTGGTGGTGGTAGCAGCACTGGTCTTTAAAAAAATAAAACCCAAAGGACATCGTCAAATCAATGCTGTCTACGGAGGATGCACAAACGCGCTGGGCCTGGAATCAGGAGAAGCTGAGTTTAAATTCAACCTCAAACTCTTACTAGATGTGTGACCCTGGGCAGGTCTCTCAGACACTTGATGCCTCAGGCAATTTTCTAAGAATAGCTGCCAAGCTGAATTATTTGCCATAAAAATCATGGCTTCTGACAAGCCAACATTAATAAGAAGAGTGTGCTAAAATATTAGTCTGACATCAGAGATGAGCCACTAAAGCCTGGAATGAACATGAAAGCTTACGGAAAATCCAACCTAACAGATATTTACCATCTACCATAAGCAAAGCATTGCGCTAAGTCACAGAATATTTCTCTTTCTGTCTTTGTATCCCCAGAACCTAGCAAACAGCTTAGGTGGCATGATGGATAGAGTAGTGGACTTGCAGAAGACCCAAGTTCAAATCATACCTTAGATCCGCAATAACTGTGGGACCCTGGGCAAGTCACTTAACCTCCGTTTGCCTGTAAAAGGGGATAACAGCAGCACTTGCCTACAGGATTAGCGCCTGGCACATAGTAGGTGCTTAATAAATGTGTACTGAAACACATTGAGGATTGTTATGAGGATCCAGTAAGATAATTGTAAAATGTTACAAGGGTCACTCTGAAAACCTTAAGGAGTCATCTCCTGGGTAAATTTCTTTACTTTTCAGGGTTCCAGGCAACTATCTGAACTGAAGAGAAGGTGTCAACTGGCATTGGTAGGAGGAGTTTCCTCATCTGATAGTTCCCTATATGAGTGAAATCACAGGTCAGTCCTCTACCCCTATTATTAAATAATAAATGCTTGTTGGATTGGAGAGAATTCTGGGACAGAAAATAGGAATTAGAGGAGATCTCTAAAGCTGCAGATTTAGCACCTTTCACCCTAGTGTTCAAACTTTCAGGGGAGCACAGCCTTCTCTGTTCTCTGCGTGGTCAGCAAACTCACCAGAGGTACAATCGGGCTCAGAGAAGTCCAATAACTGTTGATCATGGGAATCTAGAAAACCCTCTTTTTTACGCTCTCCAAATTTACACTCCACTAGGTCAAGCTCCTTTTGATGAAAGTAGGCCATTTGTTCATCATATTTCTGTTCCTCTCCCAGTCTCTGGAGGTTCTTCAAGGTTTTCTGGAGGCCATGCCGTCCGTGCCAGCCATACTGATTTTTGGCCACTCGGCTAACCATATGCAGGGACTCCAACACATTCACGATGTCATAGATGCGCCTCCGTTCAACACCTATTGAAAAAACAAACTTCAGAGCACAAACTTCTGGATGGCAAGAGACCCAACCTGCAACAGTTTCTAGTGCAGAATCTGGCAAACAGTGGCTAATCACTGGATAGAAGTGCAATTATTTCTCAGGATAATCCTTACTAGAAAGATCTGGTTGAAATCCAGGCTTAACTCAAGGATGGTCCTAGTTTCCTTCAAAGATCAGCTTCTATTGCACTTTCTCCATGAAATCTTCCCCTTTCCTCCTCCTCCAATCATCTTGCATCTATTTTGTATGTATATACGTATATTACACATAACATATATATATATATACATATATATAAGATGTGCTATATTTATATATAAACATACATACATCTCTGTGTGTGTGTGTGTGTGTGTGTGTGTGTGTGTGTGTGTATGTAAACACATGGCATCTCCCCTGGCTAGACCATAAGCTCTTTGAGGGCAGGTCTATTTCATGCTTGGCCTAGCCCAGTGCTTCGCAAAGAGTAGATGTTTGATAAATACAGGTTGGTTGATTTGTCTGTGATGTATAAATGGTAGAAAGAATTTTGCTGAATGGGACTTGGGAAAGTAGTTTGTTAGAATGTAATCTTTTTGAAAATAAGGGCTGTTACATTATTTGTACAGTGTCTCCCAAACCAAGCACAAAGTAGGTGCTTAATAAGTGTTCAGTTGAAGTAGTCACCAGAAGTTTTCAAGAGAATCAAATTTGAAAGCATTTGGTGACTTATTCCAGATTTACCCAATATATTCGGTGCATATTCAATAAAATGTTTATTTTCTGAATGGAGAGAAGGAAAGAGACAACAAGCATTTACTATGCAACAGATACTTGATAGTACTGAGGAAAAAAGAGTGACTTTCACTACCTAATTCTAAAGCACCCAAAACTTTCCTGTCACTTAATTAACATCCTCAAGTCATCTTGTTCATTTGACCAAGAAAATAAACACTGTTTTAATCAATTGAATCAACAGATTGAAAAAGGTCTTCCTTCAGTTCCCATCTGAAGGAGTCTAGACCTGAGCCAGGCTGGCCCTTAGTAGTTTAGGACAGATGTTTGAATGAAATGAGATACATGGAGGTCATTCAGTAGTTAAAATAAAAGGTTTACCTAGTCATAGTATAGGAGGAGACCATACAAGGATACAACACTTAGCTCAGGGACATATGGCTTCCTTGTTTCCCTAAGGAAATATTTGGTTCTGAGGATGGAGTATGGGAATTCTGAAGGTACTGGTACATCTAACAAGTCTGAAGGGCCTTGAAACACCATGGGTGGACCTTTCATGTTTTAAATGAAGAGGAAGATGTCATCACGGACAGTTTCTACTAGGAAACTGTTGAGAATCTCTATATTCAGCCCCTAGGGCCAATCAAATCTTGGAGATGGTTTCTTTGGCTCTTGGGGAAAGAATTAGCCTAACATCCATGGGGGTACAGGGAGGAAATAGTAGAGTGCTTACTGGCCCATCCCATAGCATTCCTCTCCATTCACAGAAGTCTCATCTCAATAAATGATCACTGAATCTATGTAAAATCCTGGCTAGTGTGAGACACCAATGTAGAAAGAAGGCTTCCCCATCTGTGACTTGTCTGATTTAACAAGTGCCCTGCCCTTTCTGAATTCATTTGCTCCATTTGTTCTGATGTAAGCATCCTCAACAAAAGAATTCTAACACTTACCAGAAAACCTTATCAACCACAGAGTGTTTTCTTTTGCCTGGCTGGCACTTTGCCCTATTTGTGTAACTAGAGGGGACTAAAATTAATAGGGAACTGTTGTCCTTCAAAAAGTTATCATGGGAGATAACACTTTTAATCAGACAACAAACAATAAACAACAAACAACAAAAATGTTGGTTGTTACAAGGTATTTTCTGGTCATGTAAACTCAAAAGAACTGCGGGTTCAATTTAAAGGTTTTGGTTGATGAGCCCAATGGAAGATTTTTCTTTCCAAAAGTTGTCACAGTCCACAATGGAATATCTCTGGCATGAAGGTTGATCAAACCATATGTCCAGGGCAAGTCATTCCAATGTTTTCGTATATCCACTTTGAAAACAAGATTTACGTAGCTTCCAGCTTGGTGCAGGCCCTTATCACGTCACACCTAGACTACTGTAATAGCAACAGCTCTCTGGTGAGTCTCCTGGCCTCCTTGAGGGCAGAGACTGTGTTTTTCCCTTTCTTTATATCCCCAGCACTTGGCACACAGTAAGAGCTTAATAAATGCCTGTTGGCTTGGATTAGATTATAAATATACTTTGCTCAGAGGGTACCAAAGAAAATAAAAGGTCTCCACTGGCAAAGACAAAGAAAAGTGAGGGTACACAGGGAATGCATGCCTTCTGTTGCTACACATTTGTTATATATTCAATGTAAACACCTAAGTTGGTAGCTAATGGATAAATACACCAAGCTGGGAAAACAAAGACAAGAATCTGGTCAGCTGTCAAGGCAAGAAATCTTGCATTATGTGGAACACATTGGTCTAGATAAAGAGTTCTGGAGATGGAAGGAATCATTAAGTTGAATCTCCCTCATTTTACAAATGAGTAAACCAAGGCAGAGAGATTAATTTGCCCAGAATCAGAAAACTAGTAAGTATATGAAACAGGATTTGAACTCAGGTCTTCCTGACTCCAAATCCAGAGACTGGTCCTTTATAGTTCTAATGATAAAACATTAGATGCAGATTTAGAAGACTTAGCTTCAGGGTCCAGCTGCAACATTGGGAGTCATTTTACCTTAGGGGGTCTCAGTTTCTTCACCTGTAAAATGGGATTTGGAGTTAATTTTCAAGTTCACATTTAGCTCGGATAGACAAAGAGCCTCAGGGGTTCCTAACTTGGGGTTCATGAATTTGTTCTCTTAATATTTTGATAACTTCATTTCAATAGAATTGGTTTCCTTTGTAATCTTATGTAATTTATTTTAGGCATTTAAAAACATTATTCTGGAAAGAGGTCTCCATAGGCTTCAGACTGTCAAAAGGGTCCATGTCACGAAAGGATAAATACCTCAATGTAGAAAATAATACAAGGCTAAAAAATGGCAATTGCTGGATTATTGTCCTAAGGAAAATCCTGAAACATTTTGTCCACATCCAGTGACCTTACTACATAGTAATAATTTTAACTATTTGCTTGCTATTTCATGAAAAGTTGAGTTTCAAAGGTCAAATAGCTACCCTTTGCCTTCTGTTTTTGTCCACTCTAGTGGAGCCCGAAGTCAGAACGCTTTCTCCTGGTACCCAACCTGCATTTTCTTTTGGATCCAAGTAATCCTTTTAATCCTGGTTGCAACATGAGTTCCACCATTGAGGATTTGCACATCGTTACCTTCCTCATGCTCCCCTTAGTCAATGATTAAGCATTTCAAGAACCTCCCTCATCCCAATAGATTGATTACATCTCGTATGTGTGTGCATGTGTGTGTGTGTGTTAACATCAGTCAAAGAGAATCTTTTCCTTTTATTTTCTTACCCATCATTTCTATCTTGACTCTTACAGTAAAATTCAGAAAAATGATGCTTATTCTACTGATTTGGTTTATGGTATCATTAATTTAGATTTTACAGATGAGGAAATTAAATCCTACAAGTTTTAAGTAATTTGTTCAAGGTCAAAAAAGTATCGAGTAGCAGAGCTAGGACTTGGAACCCACATCTAGTTAAAAACTTAAGTCTCCATTCGTACCCTCCATTGTCTGTGCTATTACTTTTGATTTATCCTGGAAGCCCCCAACTGGGAAAAGTTTAGAGTCACAAGACTTAGGCTCAAAACTAGATTCTAATACTGGCTGTGTAGCTGGATGGGTAAGATACTTAACTTCTTCAATGTCCTTGTCTGAAAATGGGTGATATTTGCACTCATAGGGTTACTGAGAGGAAAAGGGCTTTTGTAAAGAGTAAAGCACTAATGAGGCATGACTAATTATTTGGTCCCTCTGTCAAGGGCTTGGGTGATGCTGAACTAGCTCCTAGAACAGTCACAACATCCCACCTGGTCACCCCTACACTGCCTGTACACTGGGGACAACACTCTAGCAGAGTGGCCCTTCCTGCCCCACATGACCTCCCCATCTTTGAGGCCATTCTGTCAGCTGGGACAACCTTGTTGAAGTAGGCAGAGGTGTCTTCTGTTCCTCCAGCATTTGTTTCAACCGCACCAGCAACTTTGGAGCTAGATTTAAGTAGTAATGAGTTGTTGATCAGCTGTCTTCCTCACAACTGGAGCTCAGCTACAGATAGACTGGAAAGGCAGTGACAGGATCTGCAATGGGTCCCACTGGTCCCGCTGTTAGTGTCTCCCTGCATTTGTGTCATTGAAGTTCTGACCATAGGTGACCTCGGGCTAGGGTTCCTTAAGCTTTAGAATATGCCTTTCTCAGTCCCTGTCCCCAATGCACCACTGTGATTACAGCCTTGACAATGATCCACTCTTAAATCCAGTTACTGGGTATCTTGGTTGCTTCTGTTGGCCAGTTCTGGGAAATGTCACCAATAAAACTTCAAATTAACTGTCTCACATTGTCCTTACCCAACAGTTTCTGCAGTAAGTCTCTACTGCATGGATTACGCTAGAAAAATTGGATCAGCTTAAACAACAGAAACCAGAAAAAGATGACAAAATCTTCAAAGCTGATCTGGATCACATCCTATAGGAAACCTTTCCTATTTTCTAGTTGTCAGTAGTCTCCCTGCTCTACCAACCCAAACTACTTTATTTCATATTTATTTATCTACGTTCATGTTATTTGTCTCCCATGGCATATAAGCTCATTGACGGCAGGGACAACTTCATTTTTCATCTTTGCCAAGCACAGAGTATGAACCTAATTAATGTTTGTTGAATTGGATTCAACTGGAAATACAATTCATAGCATAAGAACAGATATAGGTTGATAAATCTTGGAAAGGCTGGTCACCAGGTTTATAGCTTCACTGACTCACTCAATCTGAAAGGTTTGTTCAGCTGTTTTTAAAGAATTCTGGTCTGTACATGTAACAGTATTATTGTGATAGGAAACATACAAGCTCATCTTCCCACCACTGCTATTATTACAACTGAACATTTATTGTATGTTAGGGCTATGAGGACCCTATGATAGTACATGTCCACCAGGGGTCTCTATCTTTAAATAGCAAGACCCATATATAGTGTGCTTACATTATGCATATAGGTCCCACAGAGAGAACAATGTCTACTTTGTTATACTTGCTTTGGGAATTATGGGAAATTTCAGACATGGCACCTTCATGTCCCAAACACCTTCTTCCCTTTTTGGTTCCCTTTTATTTGCCAGGGACTTGAGAGCAGGAATTCTTTTCTTTTTGCTTGCATTTTTATCCCCAGCATAGTACCTGGTACATATTAAATGCTTAATAAATGCTTGTTGTCTGCTTTAAAAAGAAAATAAAACCAACATAAGAGGGATGAGAAATAACAGATAAAAAAGAGTTCCTGAATCACTTTCTCTTCAAAGTTTAAAGCAAAAAGATGTTTCTGAAATGTGAGCCTTTCAGTGATGCAACAGGAAGAGGATGGGGTTTTGAGTCATAAGGATCTGGGTTCAAATCCTAGAGGCCCTGCTCTTTTACCATCTGTGTAACTGTGGGTAAGTCACTTTGCTGAGACATAGTGGAAAGAAGGAACTCAGGCTCTGAAGTCACAGGTCCTGGGTTCACATCCTGCCTTGGACACTAAGTGATCTTGGGTAAGTCACTCACTAGGCCTCAGTTTTCATCTGTTAAGTGGACTAAATGACCTCTAATATCCCTTCCCGCCCTAAGTCTATTTTTTTAACCTCTCTGGATCTCAATAAGTTTGTTACCTGTAAAATGAGAAGGCTGGACTAGCTGATCTCTAAGGTTCCTTGCTAGCTCTAAACCCTAATGTTATTTCTAAAGCCCCTGCTTCATAACAGGTCTGTGAGCATCCTTATTTTAAATACGGGGAAACTAAGATGCAGAGAGGTAAAACCTACTTATTCATGGCCAGACACCTCAGACACCTAATAGCTGGAGCCAGAACTTGATCTCTAAGCTCTTAGATCTGGCAGGGTTCCTCTGGGCATCGAGTCTGACCCTCATTTTACAGGTGAGGCTGCACATGTAGTAAATGACAAGGATGGGCCTCACACACTTTCCATGATCTGATCAGCCATGCTCACTTCCAACCCAGCTCAGCTCCTGATGCTCTGCTGCCGTCCTCTACCCGGGTACCTTCTGTGCCCTTGTCTTTCCCAAGAATGAAGCTCCTTGAAGGTAGGCAGGGACTGCTTTCTATTAAATTTGTATCCCCAGTGCTTATTATGTTTAATCTAATCTTTCTACTTGCAAGACTAGCTACAAATGAAAGCATTGTCATCCAAGTTAAAAAAGAAAGAATTGACCTTCAGATTTCAAAGATATGAAAAGCACATGTGTACAAAGAATTGTACTTAACAATGGTGGCCTCCTTCTAACTTAATAGTCAGTAAACATTTATTAAACATGTACCGTATGCCAAGCTCTGCACTATGGGCTCTTCCAATACTTCCAAGACATTCCCCAGAAAGGACTCTTTCTTTCCATAATTAAAGAGATAGTACACAAAACTTGAAGGCAGTCAGAAAAAAGTCATAACTCTGTAATATTCATTATTTGCAGTCTCTGAAGAGGTCTCAGTTTAAATGGACCCTCTTTTTCAGACCAGCTTCACAAAGACTCTCTAGTCTAGTTCACACATACCCAGACTGGCAGCCACTTCATCCAGGGATATTGTTGTCTTCTCAGTTGACAAGGGGTAACTTGGATAACGAGCCAGGAACTTTTGGCATAGGAGTCCTAAACTCTTCTGCTTTCTGCTTGGCCGCTGCTTTTCAAATTCATCCACCGGGCCATCCCCAACAGCATCGAGCTACCGTGGGCATGAGGGAAGGATAAAAGAGGGAGAAAAAGACAAGCCATTAACATATAGGAAGCCAAACCTTAGCTGGCAATGGGAATCTGTAAGGAACTAAGAAAATCCGAAAGTTTTCCAGTTAAGGTAGTTTTTCTTTTCTAACCTTTCTTGACTTTATATTCATCATCTTTTCTAGACTGGACCTGTGATTTCATTGGTAGGGGCAACTCCTAATGAGAAAACTTCTTTTACCAATGCACACCTGAAACTTCTAGTCTTGGAAACTTAGGAACCCAAGGCACTGAAAATTAGGGGATCACACAGTCAATTAAGTGCCAGAGGGGAAAGGAATAGGCATTTATGTAGCATATCTACATAATTCTCTATATTAATTATTGTTTACATATATCTGTTATATATTTCTATATAATGCCTACTATGGGCCAGGCACTGTGCTAAACACCTTTACAATTATTACCTTATGTGATCCCCCAAACAACCTTGCAAACAGGTGCTGTCATTTAGACCTATTAGTGACCTGTCCAGGTTAACAGCCAGCAGATGTCAGAGGGGAAGGGAATAAGCATTTATATACCACCTACTATGTGCCAGGCACTGTGCTAACTACTTTTACAAATCTTATCTCATTTGATTCTAACAACCCTGCAAGATAGTTGCTTTCATTATCCTCATTTTCCAGATGAGGAAACTGAGCTGAACAGATGTTAAAGTGACTTGCTCAGAGTAGCCACACCATCAGCAAATGTCAGAGGGGAAGGTAAAGAAACAAGGTATTTATACAATACCTACTGTGTGAAGCAGGGCTTCATGCCAGCTCTCTATCCACTGGGACACACTGCCCCTTGACCCCTATCTTAAGCAAATTAAAATGATGCTCTCTTGTATTGTAAGGCTGAGTGAGCTAACACAGCTGTTTTTTTTAAAGAACAACTTTAATTAACTATTAAGTGCTTTAGTTTGTATGAGGTCTACATTAGTTTGCCTGATTCCCAAGCCCAAGTCTCTTCCTTCCTATGACCCAAATGTCTGGTAAGTCAGCCCAGTCAAAACGCCCTCTTCTGAGTGTGCGCCATCTTCCTCATTGTACAGCCCCCACAATGGCTTGGAGGTGGAACAGAAGCAGCTCAATTCTTCTGTCAGTCAGTCAGTCAATATACATTTACTAAATGCCTAAAATTTACTAAAAGCACCATGCTAAGCAGTAGGGGTACACAGAAAGTGGGTGCCTACTTTCCAGGAGCTCAGTCTAATGGGGGAGATAACATGTAAACGACTATGTGTAAATGAGCTAGAGACAGGCCAAACTGGAAAAAAACAGCAGGAAAGCACTCGAATTAAAGGGGTTGAGGAAAAGCTTCTTGGAGAAGGTGGGATATTAGCTGAGACTTGAAGGAAAGCTCTGCTTAGGTTTTTGCTCTTGGAGGAATAAATCTATAGATATTGATACAACCTTTTCCCTTTATCAAAATGTACTCTTACGTTGAGCTGCCCCTTTTCTCTCTGCCTGTGTTAAGAAACACAAAGCTGCAAGGTGGGGATAATAGCAGCACCTGCCTCCTTGGATGGCTGGGAAATTCAAATGGGATAACACATAGGAAGCTCTCCACAAACCTAAAAGTGCTTCCTAAATCTCCTTTTTATTATTATTCTTAGAAAAGTAACAACTTTAGAATGCTCATAATTAGTTAATTCATTTAAAGGGTCTTGTCACCAAAACAGGCTGCATAAAAAGATTATTACTATAACAACGAGAGACGCCCATGGCCTTGTAGACGGAAAGCAGATCTTGGGGCCAGGAAGGCCTGCCTCTGACACATCCTGGCTGTGTGACCTTTCAGCACTCAGGGCAACTCTAAATGTCTAAATGTCACAGACTAGAGAAGGGAGAATCAGAACTTGAGTCCAGTGTTTAAAAAATGGAAAACCCAAACTACTTATGAAAACTGCAGGGAAAACTAGAAAGCAGTGTGGCAGAAATCAGGCTTAAACCACATCTTCCACCACATTCTACAATTTAGAAGAGATCATATACCTCTTATAGCTATTGGTGATGTATTCTTAACTAAAAAAGGAATAGAGGAAGGTACAAAAAATAAAATAGATTACATGAAATTGAAACACTTCTGCACAGACAAAATTAATGCTCCTAGGAGAAGCTGGGAAGCAGTTAAATGGGAAAAACAATCTTCACATCAAATTTTTCTCAGAAGGGTTTAGTTTCCAAAATATGGAAACAACAGCTATGTAAACACACACACATACACATATATATGTATGTGTGTACACACACACACCTCCCCCGCAAAAGTCATTCCTCAATGGATAAAGGGTTAAAGGATATAAACAGATGGTTCTCAGAAGAACTGCAAACTATTAATAACTGCATGAAAGAAATAATGGATGTGATGACTACAGAGAAGCATGGAAAGTTAAATTAACTGATGTAGAGTGAAGGAAGCAGAGTCAAGAAAATAATATATAGAGTGACTGCAACAATGTAAACGGAAAGAACCACCCATCCACCACCCACCCACGCTGAATGTTGCAAAATTATAAGAAACAAGCATGGCTCAAAAAGAGCTATAAGAAGACACCACAGTTCTTTACAGAGATGAAAGATCCGTAAGTTTAACATACTGTACATAATTTCAGATTTTTTTGATATTTTGATCAGTTATGCTTATTTCTTCTAACCTAAAAAAATCTATTATCATATGGGATGGGCTCTCTAGGAGGGGAAAAGTGAAGATACCAGGGAAAATTTAGGTGGTATAAAAAACAAGAGACATCAAAAATCTTATTAAAAAAGACTAGAGAAGGTATAGACCTATACTAATAGAGGGAGTTTCCCCTTCTGAGTATTTCCTAAACTAATGAAATTACCAGGCCATTCACTATCTTATTATTGTTATATAGAGCATTTTATCCTGTGGACCAGGGGAATGATGGCAAGTCATTCTCACTAGTAGTCTCAGGTAACTTCAATGTTGGGCAGTAGAAAGCTGGCTAGATTTGGAGTTAGCAGATCTAGGTACACAACTCCCAGCGCTCTCTCTCTCTCTCTCTCTCTCTTTCTCTCTCTCTCTCCTGTGTGACCCTAGCAGACCATTTAATTTAATTTCTCTGGGCCTCAGTTTCCTCTTCTGTAAGATGAGGAGGTTGGACAAAGTAGTCGGTAAAGCCCTTCAAACTTTATAACTGTTGTCCTAAGAGTGTGGTGTGGTAAATAAAGTGCTCATTCAGGAGTGGGGATACTTTGGTTAAGTCTGACCTTTGACATACACTGATTGTATGAGCCTGGGCAAGTCACTTGACTCAGTAATATTAGGTAATTTGCAATGACTGTAAAAATGGCCGAACAGCTGCCTATGGTGGAGAGAATTCCATCCCTGATGAAATCACAGGTCTGGAACAACTCCCTTTCCCTCAAAGAGGTTAATATATTTGCTAGTGCTAGATTATGTAGTATCTTTAGTAACTGTCTGGAATCATGCAGTTCTTTTGATTCTAGGAATAGTCTGAAAGATCATGACCAGGCTTCATGAATTTTATATGTGGTAAAATGTTTCTTATATCCCTGGAGGCACACCCTTGATTTTGTGTTCCATTAACACAGGCATGAACTCGGAAATTCCTTTCTGATCATAATCTTTTATCTTTCCATCTCTCTCATGATTTATTCCTCCTTAACCTGTCCTGTCCTCACCATGACCTCCAAATCCTCCTCGATTTGGTTCTTACCCAGGCTATCACCATGCACTGGCTACACTCTTTCCCCTTTCCTATCCTGACCCCTTGGTGAACCACTTCTACTTTCTTATCTCAAATTCCTTGCCCTTTTTCCCATGGTACACACCTGACCAAAGCTCAACCCTGGATGACTTCCTACCATTTTCTTTCTTGGCTCCTAGTCATACGATGCTGAATGGAGCTGGAGGAAGTTACAAAATGGGGCTCTCTGGGTCCACTCTGATCTACCCTCAGCTGGGCTCGTTGGAGCACTCTTCCCTAATTAATTGATTCTCTCTTTCACTTTCCACAGAAGCTGTTCCAAACCTTTCTCTCCTCTCAGGCCTCCAGTGGTGCCCCCTACATACTTGCCCTCTTGGCTAAGGATGAGATCTCCTACTTTTCTCTTTTCTTTACCCTCTGACATAATTCCCCACTCCTTTCTCTGATGGTGTGGCTTTTCTTTGTGCCAGGCAACTTCTTGACATCCACCCTCTAATCTCATCTCTTTCAGTTCTCTCTAGAAAAATGCCTTTCTATTATATTCTCTCTCACTAATCTTCAATCTTTCCCTCGCTACTGGCTCTTTCCCCACTGTTGACAAAAATCCACAAACTCCAATTCTTAAAAGAGCTTTACTTGATTCTACTATCCCCACGAGGGGCTGTCCCATACTTCTCCTCCCCCTTTCAGCTAAATTCACCGAAAGAAAAGTGTATCCTTTATGGCTCCACTTTTTTCCCACTCTTCTGCAATCTGGTTTCTGACCTCATTTCTCAACTGAAACCACTCTCTTCAAAGTTAGCAGTAAGCTCGTAATGGACAAATCCAATGGCCTTTTCTTAATCCTCATTCTTCTCTGAAGTCTTTAACACTGCTGACCAAGCTCTCCCTGAATTTATTCTCAGGATTTTTGTGATAATGCCCTCTCGATTCTCCTCCTACCTCTCCCTTCTCAGTATCCCTTTCACGGATCTTCATCCACGTCATGCCCAGTAACTACAAGTAAGTATCTGCTCTTTACTCCCTATACTATGTCCCTTGTTGACCTTATCTTATCAGCTCCTATGTAGCTGACTGCTAGATCTTTATAGATCCATCCCTGGTCTCTCTCTTGAGCTCCTAGTCTTATCACCAACATTCTACTGGACATTTTGAAATGACTATTTCCTAGGTTTCCTAAATGCAACATGTCTGAAACAGAACTTTTTATCTTTCCACATAATCCTACCTGTTTTTCCACACTTACTACTATTAAGGATTATACCATACTCTCAACTCAGGTGGGAAGACATGGCATGTCCATTAAGTTGGACAGTCAGTTGCCTAATCCTGTCATTTCTACCTTTTCTAACATCTTGTATAGTTGTAACTTACGTAAGTATAATTTCCCTTTACTGACACAGCTGCTACTTGTGTACAGATCTTCTCCATCCCTGGTCTGGATTGCTACATTAGCCTTCTAATGGGTCTCTGCATCTTAAGTCTTTCTCCATTTCAACCATCAAGGCATCTTTCCTAAGCTCCAGTCTGCCCATGTATTCCCCTCCTCACAACAATAAACTCCAGGATCAGTATGAAGTGCCTGAGTAGGCACACCCTTTTAACTTCCATATATTTAAATTCCATATAGGTGGTGCTTTCCTCCCTTATCACTCAACTCCTTGAGGATGTAGGTCATCTTTCTTTCTGCTTTATTTGCTTCCCTAATGCTTAGCATGGCATGTGTCACATATTAAGTACTTAATAAATGCTTGCTGACTTGACTTTTTACAACCTGACCTTTCCAGTTGTCTTACACGTTATTCCCCTCCATGCTATCTATGACTGAGCCAGACTAACCTGACTTACTGTTCTCACACATTCTGTTTCATATCCCATCCATGCACCTTTAAACTGGCTGTCCCCAAGCCTAGAATAGTCCTCCTCATACCCTCTGTTCTCAGAAACCATGACATCCTTATTTCCTCTATTACAATGTAAGTAAGTTCTTTGATGGTAGAGACTGTTTTTCTGGTCTTTCTTTGTATCCGCAGCACTTAGCATCATTAATTAAAGCTTGTGAATTGAGTGAATGGAACATCAACTTTGTTCAAACTGCTGATCTGTTCTTTAGTACCCATTAAGCAAGTCACTTAACCTCTGAGATTATATCTCCTTGCCTATAAAATGGTGGTAATGACATCTGTGGGGTCGGTCATCTGTATGGAGCACCAAATAGCTGGAGGCTAGGGAGAAATAAATGTTCTTTGGTCTAGATCTGAGATTTCAGTAGTATGGAAAATTCTCTTATGTCAAGGCAAGGCAAGACAAGGCAGGAAGCACTTATTAAGTGGTTACTACGTACTGGCATTGTGCTAAGGCTAGGGATGTAGACAAAGACAAGACAAAATAAAACAGTCCCTCCTCTCAAGGGGATCAAAGTCTGATAGAGGAGACAATATGCAAACAACTATGTACGGACAAAATGCATACAGATAAATAACAGAGGAAAGCTTCTTATAGAAGATGGCATTTTAACTGGACATGAAGGAAACCAGCAGAGAAAAATCAGAAGGGAGAGCATTCCAGGCTGGGGGCCAGCCACTGAAAATGCATGGAGTTGGAAGATGGAGGTGAAAATCCCGGAATCATAGAGCGTGTTGGGGAGTGAGGTATAAAAAGACTGGCAGGAAGGGATTGGGTTACAAAGGGTTTTGAGAGCCAGAAAGATTATTTTATATTTGATGCTAGCAGCCATAGGAACTCACCAGAGTTTATGGAATAGTGGAAGGTAGTGATAATGCCATGGTCAGATCTGTACTTTTAGTAAGACCAACTTGATGGCTGAGTGCAGAATGGCCTTGGAGTGAGGAAGGGTTTGAAGCAGGGAGACCAACCAGAAAGCTACTGCAGTGGTCAGTCCTGAGCTGATGAGGGCCTGCACCAGGGTGGTAGCAGTGTGAGAGAAGAGAGATCTTGTGAGGGAGCGTGGGAAATGGAGGATAGCACCAAGGTTGTGAGCCTGAGTGACCAGGAGGATGGTGTAACCTTGACAATAATAGGAAAGTTAATAAGAAGGGAGGACTAGGAAGAAAGAAATGAATTCTCCCATCCATTTTTGGGACATGTTGAGTTTAAGATGTCTGTGGGATGTCCCGTTTGAGATGTCCAAAGGGTAGTTGGAGAGAGGAGACTGGAGATGCCAGGAGAGAGGACAGAGCTAGATAAGGAACTCTCAAAATCATAAACAGTGATGACAATTGATCCCATGGGAGCCAAGGCTCTTTTTAGTTTACAGACTCAGAGTTGCCTGGGGTATTAAAGTATAATTGACTCAACCAAGATCACACAGCTAGTATAAGGCAGGACTTGAATTGAGGTATTTCTGAGTCTTAAATGAATACGCTATCACTATACTATGCTGCCGTTTGTGAAAATGTGATGCATTCTGAAATAAGCTAATGTATGTTTATAAACAGCTATGTAGCATTGAGTAGGAGACTTCAGGGTCAGGACTTCAAATCCTGCCCCAGACACTTAGTAACTGTGAACCAGGGGAAGTCACTCATGTTTTCTTGGCCTGCAAAACGGAATAACAATAACACCTACCTCACAGGGTTGTTGTAAGGTTCAAATGAGATTATATATGTAAAGGGACTTTTAGGTGCTAATATAAATATCAGTTATTTTAATTTTGGCTAGCTACTGTCCTCTAAAGTTGTGATCTCCCGCTTCACGGTGGCATGAGCTGACCCTTAGCTTTGAAAGAAGGGGGCAGAATGGGCCATTTGCGGCCTAGCTAAATTTGGGAGAGCTCCTCAGCACAAAGTAAGATGCCAGGTGATTAATTTTTCTTTGTCACATTAACTCTACTAACACATCGAGAGATGTTATCAGTATCTGGATGAGTACCATACTTTGCACTGAGGGAATCAAGGATCTTTGAAGTCTGGTTAGCCCTTCAGAGGAAGTGGAAGTGCTGGACAGTGAGGAGAACAAAGACTTTTAAATACAAGAACCTTAGCTCAATGCTAACCTCTTACCTGTGTGACCATAAGCAAGAGCACCAGACATCTTCCTAAGTTCAAATCTGGCCTCAGAAACTTAGTAGCTGTGTGACCCTTAGGCAAGTCCCTTAACCCTGTTTGCTCAGTTTCCTCATCTATAAAATGAACTGGAGAAGGAAATGGCAAAACATGCCAGTATCTTTTTGCCAAGAAAACCCTAAATGGCATCATGAAGAGTCAGATGCAACTGAAAATGACTGAACAACAAAATGAGTACTGGACTTTAGATCTATGGGCCTGTGACCAGATTAACCTCTAAGTCACAAAGGCACATAGTAGGTGCTTATTGCCTATGCTTATCTTCTAAATTTACAATAAATGCTGCTCTCCTAATTGTTTCACATACCTTCACTTTGAACCAGCTACCTTCTGCTCTGAAAAATTTCTTTCCAAATGAAAAATAACCAAGAGATGACAAAAGACAGCATATGTGTGGTGGAAGAGACCAAAGTTCCCAGGGAGCTGTAAAACTTGTTCTAGTTTTAGGCATATAGGTAAAGGCTCCCAAGGTTGTGCAAGGCTTCTCTGTACCATTTCTGGAAATCTATTATCTGTGACACACCCAAATAGATAAATCAGCAATCCCAAACTGCTCTATATCTATTCAGCTTTTGATTAATGACAGAATAATTCAGTGATAGAACTAATTATCTGTATTTCTATCGAAGAGTTTGCTGAGAAATATTGAGAAAAGGGTCCTTTAGAAAAAAGCATATTTCAACAGTGTAGAAAAAAATATCCCCTCAACCAAAAAACATTTGTTAAGTGCCTATTATTCACCAGGCACTATAGTCAAGGGAGCAGAGTTCAAATCCTGGCATTGATGCTTACTACCTGCATGACCCTGCAAGGTCACTTTGCCTCCCTTAGCCCTTAAAATGAGGGAGTTAGAGAAGGCAGCCTCCCAGGTACCTTCCAGCCAAAGACCTATTATGCTCCTTTAACCACAAATATGTAAATAGCAGGAAAGAACAACAAAATCTGGGCAAGTACAAAGAAAACAAGCTTCAGAAGGGGAGGAGGAAAAAAAAACCAGAGGACATTTTTGTTGCATCTTGTTAAAATATATATATATTTTGATAGGACTTCTGATTTCATCCATATAGGAAGCTCCCAGTGAGCTAACTTTCTCCAGTGAAATGGCTCTTCACTTGCTCTACAACTAAGAGACCTAGGCTTGCCTGAGGGCACTGACAGATTAGGTGACCCTACAGCCAGTCTATCTGAATCCAGGTCTCTGAACTCTCTGTTCTGACATTCTATCTCCTGAAATATGCATCTTAAAACAACAAACAACAGAAGTTTATAATTTCAATGCCCAACATTTTGCATTTTTGCTTGTGTATCTGAATGCTTTTATTGATGGTTAATAAATCAGCAATTAGGAACAAAAAGAAATTTTAATCTGTGTCGGTCTTGTCCTTATTTGTAGCTCTTATAAGCACTTCGGTGGGAAGGAAAGGGAAAGTGGTGACTAATGAGATTTCTGATCATCGCCTGGTCTATTTCATTTATCTCTGCTACTTCTTGCTACACTCATGAGACAAGACAAGACAATTGAGAGGATGGCTACACTTCAACAAAGAATTAAAGCAATTAACTGCAAAAAATCTGTCATGACTAGAATGAAATAAAGGTTATTAATTTGTAAGAAAGAAAAAAGTTTCTGGTCAAGATTAACTGAAAATAGAGCCTGAGTGCCTTTGTTGAACTGAACATTTAAAAAATGCAAATGGATTTTGTAGAATATAAGAATTTCTTCAAAACAGGATTAAAAATTTGGTTTTAAAAAGTTGATACTATTTGGGATTCTTCAAGGTAGCATCAGAAAGTTTTTAAGAAAAAAGAATTTATAATGAAAGATAATTTTCAGAATGAAGGCTGTTTTTTTTCTCTATGACTCCATCTGTCAAATCCCTTAATCTCTCATGGCTCTAGGCAAGAAGGGGCTCTAGGCAAGAAGGGGCTTCTTCACCCAGGTGTTCCCTATTCCAGTGAAATCTGTGCCTATCTTCAAAAGAATACTGTGCAGCTTACCTCTATTGAAAGACTGAAGAATACTGGTAATGAAAAATTCTTCATTCAAATTTATTAATTCATTTATTTCCCTATCTCTTGATTTCACCAGTATAAAGAGCTCCTCTATCACATAAAGATCAAGTAAGATAGTGTAGCTCGAAGTAGAGAGATTAAATGTTTATTAAGAGCTTACTATGTGCCAGGCACTGTGCTAAAAGTCTGAGAAGGTTACCTTAGGGCACTAAGAGTTAAGGGATTTGTCTACATCACAAAGCCAGTGTATTATCAAAGGTGAGATTTGAACCCAGATCATCAGATTGCAAGGCCAACTCTATTTACTAAGGTACAACTACTTTTCAAATTTTCTGAGTCAATGGTTAAAAAGAGGAAGAAAACCTTACACTCTCTAAGTTGGCACACCTCTGCCTGAAGCTAGGTGATACAGTGGGTTGATCAAATCCTCTTAAGTCTGAGGACCTAAGCTCAACTCCCACCTGCATCACCTGAATGACCACAGACAAGCCACTTTACCTTCTCTTGGGTTTCCTCAGTACCAGCCTTGCTGTCAGAAAGACTCACCCTCCTCAGTTCAAATCTGGCCTCAGACACTAGCTGTGTAAGCCTGGGCAATCACTTAATCCTGTTTGCCTCAGTTTCCTCATCAGTAAAATGAGCTAGAGAAGGAAACGGCAAGCCACTCCAGTATCTTTGCCAAGAAAACACCAACAGGGATCATGAAAAGTCAGACATGTCAGAACAATAAAATGATAACTGGACTCTAGATCTATGAGCCTGTGACATGGTGACCTCTAAGCCACATGGTAGGCACTTATTGCCTATGATTACCTTCTAAGTTTGTGATAAATGCTTTATTTCAATTATTTCACAATCAATTTCAAATCCAGCTTGGAACACTTACTTATCTGTGTGACCTTAGGTACATCACTTAAATGCTATCTGCCTCAGTTTCCTCATATATAAAAATGGGGATAACAATACCTACCACCTACTTCCCAGGGTTGCTGTGAGGATAAAAAGTACTCTGTATACCTTAAAACACTAAATAAATGCCAGCTATTATTAATGTTACCTGTAGTGAGTCTGAGAATGCATCATCCTTGTTTTCAATTGGTCTGAACAGTTCCTTCTTCTTCTCCCGGTCCCTCATGTCAGGACTAGCAGCACTAATGAGCATCTTCAGGTTAGCCGTAGGGGTCCAGGGTTCGGCCTGAGGTCTGTCAGCAAGCTTAACCGGTGTAATTGGATTTCTTTCGGGTGTATAGGTTTTTTGCTTCGATAAATCAATTGGTTCATTTTTCATTGGCGTCTTTGGGGCCATCCTGGATCGATCAACAAATATATTTTCCTATTAAAGAGAGAGATTGTTTAGTGATGATAGGCCAAGTGAGGAGAACAGTTAATGAGCAGAGGTTATAAACAGGTCACTTAAGATGTCCATCATTAGCAGAGACATGAAAATAAAACCCAGCCCATAGGCCAAATGAATTGAATAAAAATTAGTGAGAGGGGTTAATGGGAGTTAAATATTGGGTAGGGTGAGAAATTCTGCCCAACCATCTGCTTCTCCTAATTCTTATTTAATTTGATTTTCATGGGATTTCCATGTGCGAGGGCCCTCAGTGTATTGGCTAGTGAAAGATGCTTATGTGGGCAAGAGGTAGAAAGACATGGAGACAGTCAATGTGGGATGAGTTAATACAACCATACAACATGATGGGTCATGTGTTTTTTAAAAAGATATTATTTGTCCCTAAGTGGGGAAGCTCTGAGGTGTATGACTTTGTATTCTAATTATGTACTATCTACTATGCTAATGGAGCCACTACTGGCTGAACAGAGCTTAACTACAGGACAAACCAAATTTCAAGTCTTTTGACATGTCAGCTCATGTTAATTCTCCAGAAAATTGTCTAGAAAGGAAAAAAAAAATAGGCCTTGATTAATAATGGGCACATGAAAAATAAGGAACATTTCAAACACTGCCTTTGTTCTGATTTGCATTCTATTTATCTGTGCATATATCTTATTTACCTTCCCAACAGACAGTAAACTGTTAGAGGACTGTGTCTTTACATAAAAATGCACAGCTGAGTCAAAAACTTGGAACTGGAAGGTATCTGAGAAGTCACAAAGCTAAGGAACAGAGCTTTGGACTTAAGAATCAAGATGAGTTCAAATCCTACCTCTGCACCTACTAGCTGTGTAAACCTGGGGCAAGTTAGTGCTTCAGTTTCCTTATCTGTTAAATGGAGATAACAGTCCCTTCCAAATGAATAGCACGCTAAGTGCTTGGCAAACCTTAAAATGCTATATAGAAGCTACTTGTCATTACCACTGTTATAATTTTGTCCAATCTTTTCATTTTACAGATGAAGAAAATAAGTAAATTATCCAAGGGTACAGAAGGCATGGTTCTGTCCTCTGACCTCAAATCCAGTACTCTCTCTACTTTATCAAGCTACCTCCCTATCTTACATTGGTTTAAGCTTTACAAAGTGGTTCCTACACTGTGAGTCAGGTAGCAAAATTCTCATCATCCTCATTTTACAGGCTAAGGAAACTGAAGTTGGTCATGGTCACAAAGCTAGTAAGAGTCAAGGACAGGATATGAAATTAGGGCTCTCCTGACCCTAAGCACAAGGCTCTTTCGATGACTTCACAGGGCTCTTCCTCTTCACCAGTGTCTACCGTAGTACCTTTGACATTCTGGGGTGGGAATTTGGACCTGTGATTTCATTGGCGTGGGGAATTCCTGGTATGGCAACTCCCTCCACCAAAGGAGAGTGGCAACTCAACTCTAACTTATAATTTATAGAGGGGGCCCTTGGGGATTACATGGCTTACTCAGGCTCATACAAACATGTCAGATGAAGTACTTGAACTCAGGCCTTCCAAACACCAAGGATGGCTTCTGAGACAAAGTATCATGCTGTATTTAGTTAGTGCTAAATAATTATTAAATACATGTTTTCTAAAACAGGTTTTTGCCATCCAAATAAAGCCTGCTAAGCATCTGGACTAGACTATGGTTAAGTTCACTTCCAGTCAACTATGCTCTCAAATAATTAAGGAAGTAGATAAAGTAAGTGGTATTTAGGATCCTCCACAGCCCTTGGTTTCAGCCTACACATACAATGTACATTGTTTTGGGTTGACAGAACTGAAGCAAATAGTCATTTTAAAAATAAAATATATTAATAAGATATACATTATAGAACATTAATAAGTACATCATTTGAAGATGCATAAGATGATTTGTTTGGAGAACTTGGGGCTTCACCCTGATCCTGACAGTAGTCATTGCCGGAGGTGTGCCTCTTACCATCCCTCTAGACCCAAACGACAGGAGGGCAGAGAAATGAAGGTGAGAATTTCTCCTATGGTGGCAGAAGTCATCATAGGACTAGGAACATTGCATGGTATTATCTCTTTGTAAATGAGTCTCTACCAATGTACTAACCCAATAAAGAAATGATGTAGTAGGCAATGCCCAAATATTTTGTTATTGTTGTCAAATGAGCTGAAGAAGGAAACAGAAAATTACTCCAGCATCTTTGCCAGGAAAACCCCAAATGGGGTCACAGGTAGTTGGATATGACTGCAGTGAGACAACAACAGCTGGCAATCCTCAAATATTAAGATGACACATTTAGAGCTAGAAGGGAACTTCACCCCCCATATGAGGAAACTGAGGCCCAAACAAGTTAAGTGACCTGCCCAAGTTCACACAGGTGGCAGAGATCTGAATCTAGGTCCTGGACTCCAATGCAGAATTCTTCCCATTGGGTCCATGCTGCCTTCTAAGTCAGCACCAGCGATGTTACACAATGGGGGCAAGATCACAACATCTCTAAATACCATAAAGATGAGGGGGAACAGTAGAAATGTCCAATAATTTCTGAGGCTGTACAACCCGTACTCCCTGAAATGAACTTGACCTGGGTGAAAAACTGAGAAGACATCGGGCATGTGTTTAATATTCCCCAAACCAAGGTACTGAAGGGGTCCAGTCTTTTCTTTCTCTTCTGAGACATCATCAGTACAAAGTCATGGTTGCCTTTGCTTTCTGAGGGAGGCTGGCAAGTGTTCTCTCCAGCTGATGACAAATGTTACTTGGGCTGGAGATTGCTAACCCTTTTGACTGTCCATCTCCTTATGCCTAGACATAGTAGTTCAAGTAATGGAAATAAAACTCACACTTATATGGAGCTCGATGGTTAACAAATTGTTTTGCCACAACTTTTATCCAAGATGTATTGATATTCACATTATATAGGGGAGGAAACAGAGGCTTAAGGGTTAAGTGATATGTCTGAATTAAGGAACGGAGCTAGAATTCCCATTACAAATCTCTCCAAGTCCATTGCTCTTTCCACTGCACTGTCATATACTTTGGCTGAGCAAATCTAGAATAGTTCTGAAAAATGGAGGAGATCGAAGTCCTCTTATGTCTAACTTACATTTTTCTTGATTCAAGTCTATTTCATTATCACCACCAATGTCCTTGATATTGTCAAATGATTCAACAGTTGAAACTGATATTTTTCCCTATTTTGCTGCTGCTGAAACTTATATGTTTTATTACCTCTTCTTATAGGGGTTCTTTATCTTTTTTATGTCATGGGCCCTTTTGGCAGTCTAGTAAAGCCTATAGACCCCTTCTCAGAATAATGCTGTTGCCTATGATCAAAACTGGAAAGAAATGCTGAATTTCAGCTCGATTTGTGAAAATAAAGATGAACTGTTTTTCTAATCTCAGCTCACAGACTCCTTGAAATCTATCAAGGGGGCCCTGAAACTAGATAAAGAATCCCTACCCTATTAGAATGTAAGCCCCTTCAGGGATCATCTTGTTTTTTCACTTGTATCCCTGGTGCTTAGCATACTGCTCTGCAGACAGTGATTAAAAACTATGTATTTTTCCATTTACTCTTTGTTTTTTGTAAAGTCCATAGTACTGGGATTGGGAACTTTCCAGGCAGAAACTTACTCTCCTGTTACAGATAGATATTTGTCCAACAATGTAGGAGTCTTAAGAGTTGCCCAGAGTACTGAGAGGTCAAGAGATTTGCCCAGGGTCACACAGCCTGTATGTATCAGAGAATCCCAACCCAAGTCTTCCTTATTTCGTATTGACTCTCTATCCACTACTCCCTATGGTTTCTCTCACCTAACTTTAACCAGACATTTAGTAACTGATGATTTTCTCTCTTCATGATATCCTGGCTTATAGTCAATTATTAACTCATTCTTCAATCTTTTATTCTTGAGGTTAAATAATCCCAACTCATGCATTCTATTTTCTAGCATTTTCACACATTGTTTTGGGTCCTTCTCTTTTGGTTCCATTAGAATGTGATTTCCTTCAGAGCAGGGGTTGTCTTTTGTTTCTTTTTGTATCCCCAGTGCATAGCATAGATATCGCCTGGCACATAGTAGGCACTTAACAAAATGCTTATTGACAGACTGGTTAAAATATGCAAGCTCAATCTGATATAGTGCCAGTAAGGAGAGATCTTCCTACAGACTGTATATAGTGAGAAACGCCCTTTCCTAATCATCTGACAAAAAAAGTCACTGACCAAGAAAGAAAGCAAGCAAAACTCCTGAGTACTGACTTATAGTCTCAGGCTTTACCAAGGAAATCAAACGATCCTTTCCAGTTTTTGGAAACCTGACTATCTTTGTGCAATTCCATTGAACAAACATTTATTAAGTGTCTATTATGGGTCTTGCCCAGAAGTGGGATACAAAGACAGAAACCTACATGATCTCTGACCTCAAAGAGTTTACCTATTTTGTTGGGGTTGGGAGCTAGAATAACAATTGCAAACTTATGTAGATAGAAAATATATACAAAGTAATTTCAGTAAGAGGGGGGGGGGGGAGGGAGGAAGTTCTAACAACTGAAATCAGGAAAGGTCTCCTGGAGGAGGATACACTTGAAACGACCCTGGAAGGGAGCTACAGGTTCTGACAGGCAGAGGTAAGGGATGGGGTGATAGGTGGAAAAGAGCTTGGAGGACAACGACAGAGGGGCAGGATGTGGAATAGCATGTGTGAGGACCATAATCGGCCAGTTTGGTTCAATGAAGAGTTTCTGAAGGAATCAATCTGGAAAAATAGGTTGGAGTCAGATTGTGCTAAACCTGGAGTCAGAAGACTTGAGTTCAAATATGACCTCAGACACTAGCTTTGTGAACCTAAATAACTCACTTAACCTGTCTGTCTCAGGTCCCTTATCCGGAAAATGGGGATATTAGCACCTACTTCCCAGGGTGGATTGTGAGGATTAATGAGACAGCAACTAGAAAGTGCTTAGCACTCAGTAGGCATTTAAGAAATGATTGTTTCCTTCTGTCCAAAATAATGAAATTAAATTATTTAACTTAGAGGTGCCTGAGAGCCATAAAGTTTTTTGAGCAGGGCGTGTGGCACAGTCAGACCAGTGCTTTACGAATATAATTTGGAAGCTGTGTAATGATGGACTGGAGAGAGGAAACAATTTAGCATCATCTTATTTAGATATCCTTAAAGACTTTGAATTCATATATTTTTCTATTTCATTTCTCTCTACATACAGTTTAGGTTAAAAAAATGCTCCCTTAAGGAATACAATTTTGGGATTTTTTTTTCCTTGAGCAAAGAGTATGCCCTTAAAAACAATGGCACCTGGTTGAGTGCCAGCTTTGTGGTTTGACTGAGGTGGGTCATCCCTTTTCTAAGCCTGTTTTCTTATCTCTTAATAGAGAGAATATCTGCCCTCTTTCCTAAGGATGTGTAGAAAAAAATGAGATAATAAATGTGAAAGGGTACAGTCAACTCTAAAGCCTTATGTAAATACAATATATTCCAATTATCCTTCTTCCTTACATAAACTAGTCAAAGGATATGAAGAAATGATAGGCAAAAGAATTAATCATCTTATAAACTTCAAAATAATATCAGAATATCACGTGCTATTCTTATAAAAACCCTACTTATTTACAAGATCGAAAGCTGAAAAGGACCTTAACAAGAAATCTAGCTTAATACTCTCATTTTACAAACAAGAAAACAGATTTTGGAATGGAAAGTGATTCTGTCCACTATGAGCCAAGTAATAAGTGCCAAGAACAATAATTGGAACTCAGGTCCACATGGTCCAAATCCAGCGATTTTTCCATGAGCATAGATTTTGAGGTGGAAGAGACCTTTCCAGCTAGTCCAATTTCCTCATTTTACAAATGAAGAAACTGAGGCTAGGGTTACTGGCCCATAGACACCAAGAGCGTGTTCATCCTAGGTGGTGCAGTGGATAGAGCACCAGTGCAGGAGTCAGGAGGACCTGAATTCAAATTTCACCTCAGACATTTGAGACTGTGTGACCTTGGGCAAGTCACTTAACCCCTACTGCCTCATTCTGGGTCATCTCCAGTCATCCTGATGAATATCTGGTCAGTGGATTCAGATGGCTCTGGAGGAGAAATGAGGCTGGTGACTCGCACAGCCCTCCCTCACTCAAAACAAAGTCAAGTGTAAGTCATGTCATTAGTTCTCTGATGGCATGGTTAGACACAAAGAGTGAGGAAGTGTTGAAAGAAAGACTAAACCCAAGTTTTCCTGAGTCTAAGCCTGGCACTCTACCTCTATGCCATGGTTCTCTTATCAATGGACACCACACCTGCCAAATGATTGTTACTGAAGAAGAAAGTACTTATTAGCAACTGCTCCTTAAAAACTTATCAAGTCAGTTCTATGATTATTGCTAAATCTGAAGATAAGGTCAAATAAGCCATGAAAAGTTAAGTGACTTAACCACAATTAAAGAAATGGCTAAGCCTAGATGAAAATTCAGTTTTAAAATTTGATTTAGCATCAAGAGGGGTTAGTTTAGATGACTTCAAAACTAATTCTTACTGTAAAATCCTATGAACTAGGGCTATTTCCTTGCCTCTGCCTAAAAATGCACAGCAATTTATCAAGTAACAAGGTATATATAATTCATGGCTTATAGCATCTCTAGTTGATCAGAGGCAGTAGACAGAGCACTGGACCTGGTGTCAAGAGGATTGGAAGACTCAGAATCCAGTCTCAGTTACCTGCTAGCTGTATGACCCCAGGCAAGTTATTGAAGCCTTCCTCAGTTTCCTCATCTATAAAATGGGGATTATAAAAGTATCTACCTCCTAGGGTTACTGTGAACATCCAATGAGATGCTACTTATAAAGTGTTCTGTATACCTTATAATGACTTATAAATGCTAGCCATCAGGGCAGTTACTGGTCAAAGGACAATGCTATTGAGACCAAGGTCTTGGATTCTGTTACCACAACGGCCAATTAGCTTTATCTTGCTTCATGGATAAACAGTACTATTAAGCCTAGCCAATTACTGAATAATAAAAACAGTAACAACTCACATTTATATATTGATATAAAGTTTGCAAAGCACTTGACATATCTCAGTTGATCCTCACAACAACCCTGCGAGATTAATATTATCCCTATTTTTACAGCCAAGGAAACTGAGGCACTGGAAAATTAAGTAAGGGTAACACAGAAGTGATATCTGAACCTGGGTCTTCCTGCCTACTATACTTTATCCACTATTACACCTGCTGGTATAGGATAGAGTTGGCTCAGTGCATATCTATCACCACAACTGTAAGAATTCAAGTTCCTAATAGAGTCCATTAACTTATATTTTTCTACTGACAGTACCAGCATCACTATGGGTAGAATGGAACATGTTTGTTTGAGGTATGCTTGTGCGTTGTTAATAAGAACAGCTTACATTTTAACCATCCAAACACCAATGAGAGGTAACTTACCTGGTAGTAACTGAGACAGCATTTCAGTATGATACAGTACTTTTATCTAAATTCAAATCTCATCTCTAATGGTTACTACCTGTGTGACCTCAGGCATGACACAACTTCATGGGGTCTCAGTTTCCCCATCTACCAAAGGAAGAGTCTGAACTAGACCATAACAGCTCCCTAAATAGAAATCCAATGACCTGCATTTGCTTCTCAAATCCGCCGGCTTAACTGATACATAAGGCTAAATATTCAACGATGGTGGAGAAAAACATATCCATCGTGGTTTAAAAAGTGATGACAATTGCAACTTTTCAGAAAATATACTGAGATTGTATTCATAGCAATATTAGATATTGAAAGCATGTGAGTTTCCTCATTTGCCAGGAATTTACTAATGCTGACTTCCGAGGGAGGTGCAGTTGTAGGAAAAATACTAAATAAAGGCAAGCTGGATTTACTTGCAATACAAGTTAATACCATAGAATTATAGACAGAGCTAAAAGGGACAATCTAAGTTCAACCTCTTCATTTTTACAGAAATGGAAATCTAGTTTTCAGAAAATGTAAGTGACTCGTCCAAGGTCACCCAGGTGGCCCAGCCTTGGATGTGCTGAACCCCGAGGTGTGAAAGGCTCCGCACACTTACCTTTTGTGCGTTCTCCCCATCTTCAATCACAAATTCTAGCCTGGGCTGCCTGGGGCTGATCAGGTCTTGCAGCGTTAAACAGTTGAGCTCCATCTGTTTAGTTGCAATTAAGCACGAAAAAGCAATTTTTAGACTTTGGGAACCTCATCCTGTCCTTGGCCAGCCTCCCTCTCCTCCTCCTCATCTCAGCTGGGCCCGTGCAAACGTCTGCAGAGCGCTCCAATAGCTCGGAAAACGCGCGAGGGAAACGAACCCGGGGCAACTCGGACCCGAGCAGGAAAAAGCAGCCGCGCGGCCGGGCCGGGCCGGACCTGTCAGGGAGCCCCGGGGTCTTCCCGGGCAGGGAATTCTGGCGCAAAGCGCCGCTGCCCAGGGTCAGCAGATTTCGGGCAGAGCCCCCCAAGGAGGAGGCTGTAAGGGGAGCCCCCCCACCGGCCGCGGTCTCCTCCCCGCCCTCGGGGACCCCCCGCCGCATTCCTTACCGAGGAGGCTCCCTCCGGCCTCGGCCTCGGGCCGCTCAGCGGCGGCGCCTCGACCTTGACCATGGGCCGAGGAGGGCGAGCCCTGCCTCGCCGTGCCCGCGCCGAGCGCCCGCCGATCCCGACTGCGGCGCCGAGCTGCCCCGGCCCCGCTAAAGCGCCGGGTTCTGGCGCCTTGAGACGGAATGCGAGGCCCCAGCCAATGGGCGGCGGCCCCAGGGGGAGCCCCGCCAATCCCGAGCGTCCGGAATGTTGGCGCTCGGCTCGGCGCGTCCCGGCTCCGGACCCGCCCGAATGCGGCCAAGTCGCCCCCCTCCCCCTTCCGGCTACCTGCGAGACGTCAGGCGGCGGGTCAATTTCTGCCCGGGCCGGGGCGGGGCGGGGCTGCCGCCGGAGGCGCCCCGGGGGCGTGGGGAGAGGGCGTGCCGCGGAGGGGGCAGCGCTCCTTTTGTCGCGCCTTGGGGGCGGCTCCGCGGCCGGCCAATTAGCGCGCGGCCGAGCAGATGGAGCCGCGAAAAACGATCCGCGGGGCCCCGGGATGCCAAAGGCGCGTGCCCTCCCCGCGAACAGCCACCTGCTGGGGAGGCTGGGGAGGCTGGGGAAGCCGGGGCGCCCGGGCTTGTTCGGGCACGGTCCGAGCCCGGCCCGAGGAGGCCCGAGCCCCGGGGGCCACCCTGGGCCCGGAGCAGATGGCGAGGCGGTTACGGGGGTAGGGGAGACCCCGGGGAAGCTTGGAGGCGGTGGAGGCGGGGCCCGTGCTGGACCGCACTATGCCGCGGGAAAACTTTATGGGCGTGGCTCGGATTGCAGCACTTACTAACGACCCCCCTACTCCTCGACCGACCAGCCCAAATCGCGGGCCCCCCCAGGCTCCATCCCTCCAACCCCCCGGGCCCCCCAACCCTCATCCCTCCAGTCTCCTTCCCCGCCCCCCCTCCACCCCGCACCTGTGAAACAAGTGTTCGTGGAGCTGGACGGGTTGGCCACAATTCAGAAAAAGAGACTTCCCTGGTATGATTTCCTGTTACATGCTCTGTCCCCAAATCCTCATTTATCTTTAAAAATGTGAATATTGGGAGTCATTTTATTTTTTCTGACACTTAGTCGGAACACCTCGGGGCAAGCCACTGATCTGCTTCATGACAGAGTTCATGTCAGAATAGAGGGGGGTTCTTGCCTTGATCCTCCATAGATACTGTTAGGTTAATGAAATCCAAAGGAAAAGAAAGCTTGAAAAGGATACGAACCAAGCAACCTATGTGGAAAGTAAACAGTCAGTCCATTAAGTATTAATGAAGGTCCTTTGTAGCAGGCACTGCGTGTGTTGGAGAGAAAATCCTTACCCTCAAAGCGCTTACATTCTATTGGGAAACAATGCAGGTAGATATAAAAGATAGAGAAAGTATAACTAAAAGGTCAATGAGGGGATCATTTCTTCCACCTCTCTAACCCCAAACCAACCTTGGAGCCCAAGAGTGCCAATAGTGCTAAGGAGCCGACAGGGTGAGGTCTCCCTCCAAGAGGATTTTCTTTTCCATTCCCTAGCCTCTTTTCCAATTAACCTCCCCTACCCTCTCTACAACTCTAAGTGTTTGACCTAATGGTGTCAAATTCAAATAGAAACGGATTCTGGTAGGCAATATATTGGCTTAGAAAAGCACAAATTAACATTTCATTTTATTTGCTATTTATATGTATAAATATATAAAATTATATATATTACATTGTACATAAAAATACGTCATATAAAATTATATATTATATAAACATAAAAATAATATAATTATATATAAATATATAAAATTATATGTATTACATTTTGTATAAAATACAGAATATATTAAAAATTATATATTATTTATAAATATATAAAATAATATATATTATATAATATATAATGCTATATATAATACATATTATGTTGTAT
>CM053770.1:207248147-207265720 GCA_028658325.1 Potorous gilbertii
TATATTCACATTTTAATCTGGTTCAGCCCTACAGGATTTCTACACAAATATGAACCATCCTATATATGTTTTCTCCTCCAGTCAGAACATGAGCTTCAGAGCAGGACCTGTCTTGCTCTTTTATTTGTATCCCAGACCCTCAGCATAGTGCTTGATACTTATTAAATGACTGATTAATTTTTTTCTACCTCACCCCAGTGATGGTGAAGGTAGGGAAAATGATCAAGAAAGTCTTTGTATAGGAAGGATATATCACTTCTGTTGAGATTCAAAGGAAACTAGGGATCCTAAGATTCAGAGGTGCCTAGAAAGCTCTTTCTAGGCATGGGGAGGGGATATAGAACTGACTGAGTCAGGAATATGGAATGTCCTGTCAGCAAGAAGGGAGAAAGAGAATGGTATGTCTGGCAAAGTAGCCAAGCCAGATTGTGAAGGGCCTAATACAGGAGTTTCCATTTGATCCTCAAGGCAATTAATAAGGAAGCATTGGAAAATCTTGAGTAGTGGAGTGAAGTCAAACTGGTGTTTTTTTTAAGGAACATTATTTTGGGGGATAGGTTGGAGAGAGAAGAGACTCAAGGCAGAGGGACCTGTTAGAAAGGTTATAATGTGAGAGGTCATGAAGGCTTATGGTAGGGTAATTTTGGTGTGAATTGAGGGAGGGGGAGGATGAAGGAAATATTGTGGGAGTAGAAGAGACAATGTGGCGATATGATGAGTGGAGATGGTGAGGGAGAGGATAGTTGAAAATGAGAGGTGATGAACCTGGGTGATTGGAAAAAGACAAGTTCAGAAGAAGGACAGGTTGTGGGGTAAAGAAAATGAGTTCTGCTTAGGACATGTTGAGTTTGAGATGCCTATAGCATATCTATCAGGAAAGGTCAAAGTCACTTGGTGATGTAGGCCTGGTGCTCAAAGTGACAGAGTAGGGCTGAATTTATAAATTTGGAAGGTATCTGCATAGAGGTGATAGTTAAATCTATGGAAGCTGATGAGGTTACCAGGTGGGAACATATATAGAGAAAATAGTGGCCTCACAAGTAACTCCAAGTTTTTAAGTTCTTAGGTTTGAGAACTTGGTGATTGGGCCTTCTAGAGAAAGATATCTCTTGGCTTCAGGGTCAGTTCTCTATCCAGTATGTCACATTGCCTAATGGGATCATAGATTTAGAACTAAAAGGGACTTTGGAGATCATAGGGCACAACTGAGGCAAACAGAGGTTGTGACTTGCCTAGGGCCACCCAAGTAGTATGTGAGGTAGGATTTGAACTCAAGTTTTCCTGACTCTAAACCTGGTATTCTTTTCATTGTGCCAACTAGCTGCCTTAGTTCAAAACAAAAGCACTTAATGAAATCACATGATAAGAAAATTAGCAATAAAATATTTTTTCTCATAAATAATGGACATATGTAAGGAACACATATAATGAAGAACACTAGAGAAAAAAGTGTGACCAGGGAACATGTATGAAGGAGCATGACATAAGAAACATGTAGCTGGGAAACACACATGAAGGGACATGAAAAGAGCATGTAGACAGAATATATGTATGGAGCCAGAGGCAAGCCATGCATGTTTAACAACTAGCTCTCTAAAAAAATGTAACCATAACACACATAATTTTTATCTGCATTATTAACATTTTTGCTACCAGTTTACAATCATCAAAACAATAAAATAAAACCCTGATTTTTAATATTTGTCAATTTCTGAGGTATAGATGCTCACACTGAAAATTTAGTAATTGGCTCTCTTGAATTGATATGAGCTGACTCTAGCTCATCACTGACAGAAGTGTATACATGGAGGATGCTTCTGATGCTTTGGAGCCATTGGCAGTATCTGAACATGAATGTCTCGTTCTGTACCTATACAGCTGTTCTCTGTCAGTACAGGGGAAGCATGATTCACCACCAGTCTTGAGTAGTCATGATTGCTCATAGCACTGATCAGAGATCTTAAATCTTTCATGATTGTTTTCCTTTGCAGTGTTGTAGTCATCATATAAATTATTTTCCTGATCCTGCTCATTAACACTCCTTGTTAGTTCATACAAATCTCCCCAGATTTTTCTCACTCTGTCCCTTTAGTCATTTCTTATAGTGCAATGATATTCATTACATCCGTATACCATAATTTAGTCAGCCATTTCCTAGTTGAAAGGCCCCTATTCTGGTTTCAGTTCTTTGCTAATTTAACAGTTTTAGACCCTTTTAGAACCCTTCTAGAACCTTGTTGGATTGTGTTCCTAGGGAAAGTTGGTTTTCTCTATGACCTTTCTCATTGTCATTTTAGTGAAAATTATTTTTGGCAATAGGTGTTCTTTATCCTCTTTGTTTTCCTGTATGGATAGATCAAACCCTTTTTTGAGTGATTATAGGCCTCATTTGGGGAGGCTCTACATTTACTGGGACTTGGTGTAATTAGAACATTGTCATTCACAAACAGGATCATCTGGAGGATTTCATTATCTGTCGGGGATCTGAGATCTTCTTCCACTTGTATTCTGAGCTGGCTCCAACATAGGGTTGAACATTTTTGATAGAATGGTTTCTTGTTTTGTTGTGGTTCAGTCATGTTCAACTCTTTGTGACCCCATGGAACATAGCATGCTAGGCCTTCTATCCTCCACTATCTCTTGAAATCTGCTCAAGCTCATCTTCTTTGCTTCCATGACACCATTTATCCATCTCATTGCCATCCCCTTCTCCTTTTGCCTTCAATCTTTCACGATATCAGGGGCTTTTCCAATGAGTCTTGTTTTCTCGTTAAGTGCCTTGTTTGATATTAAGAATCAGAAGGTCATCAAACAAGATGATCTATTGTTATGGCTTATAATTTTGACATATATTTGAGAGACACTTTGGTAATAACAATGGCTTAATAGCAGCTGGGTTGCTCAGTGGACAGACATGATCAGGAAGACCTGAATTAAAAATCTAGCCTCTGACACTTACTAGCTTTGTGATCCTGAGCAAGTCACTCAACCTCATTTCATCAATTGTGAAAAGAGATATAACAATAGCACTCACCTCCCAGTGTTGTGAGGGGCCTAAGAGACAATATTTGTAAAAAAAAAAAAGTGCTTAACACGATTCATGGTGTATGGTAAATGCTTAATAAACGTTTGTTTCCTTCCTTTATACCCTTTAAGGTTTATAAAACAATACATGTGAAGAGAAATAATGCAAAAAAAAATCTGGAAAGATTGGTTCAGTTCAGACTGTGAAGACTTTACATGTCAAACTAACATGTTATCTTAAAGGCAATAGGGAGTCACTGAAGATTCTTGAGCAAGAAAATGATGTGATCAGACCTGATTTTGGTAGCATATATTCTCTCAATTCTGAAAGGTTAAGTGCTCTTGTTATTTCACAAATGAGCAAGCAGGCGCAGAGGGGTTAAATGACTAATCTAGTATTGCATGGCTAATATTTGTCTGAAGTAGGATTTGAACCCATTTCTTTTTTGCTTCAAATTGAGCATTCTACTGAAGATACCATGCTGTCAAGGGAGACTGTGTTGCAGAGTCACACAGATGAAGCAGTATCACTACTCTGGGGAGGAAAGATTATTTAGGAAGAGAAATAAAAAATGGTGAAAAGTGTTAAGAGAAAAAGAAGGTAGAGAACTGAGAAAATAATTTTAGATTTAGAAGTTATGAGATCAATGGTAACCTGAAGAGAGCTGTTTTAGTCATGTGGTGAAGTCTGAAGCCAGATAACAAATGCAGACAGCTTTTTCCAATATGTCTTTTATCTTCATCTATATTTTTGTCCATATCCATCAATATCTCTATTTCTAATGCATTTAAGAAACATCAAGCATGAACTCTTCAGTATAAAAAAAGGAACAAGAGGACTGTATACAAAGCTTTGAACTCCTGTTACATAGTTTTTAAAAGTATATATTAAATTTGATACAATAGTAACAAAACTGCTGCCGTCTTGTCTATTTCCCCTTCTGAACTTTCTTCTGCTCTCTTCTGTGTATTAAAAAAAAGTTTCATTGGTACTTTCCCTTTATTTTCCTTCCTTCCTTCCTTCTTTCCCTCCCTCTTTACTTCCTCCTCCCTCCCTCCTCCCTCTTTATTTCCTCCTCCCTCCCTCCTCCCTCTTTCCCTCCCTCCCTCCCTTCCTTCTTTCCTTCTTTCTTTCCCTCCCTCCCTCCTTCCTTCCTTTTTTCGTTTCTTCCATCCCTCCCTCCCTCTATCTTTCCTTCCCTCCTTCATTCCTTCCTTTCCTTCCTTCCTTCTTCCTCTTCCTTCCTCCTTCCTTCCTCTCTCCCTCCCTTTCTACCTTCCTTCCTTATTTCCCTCTCTTCTATTTCTTTTTTACATCATCATCACTACCTAGCTATTTACCTCCCTTTCCTGCCCCTAGATAAAAGCCTTGCCTTGTAACAAATATGAATAGACACGTAAAACCATTTCCCATACCAGCCATATCTAAAAATGTATGCCTCATTTTGTACCTCTTCTTCCTCACCTCTCTGCCAAGAGTGGAGAGGCAGGCTGCCTCGGACCAGATGATTCTGAGGCCTCCTCTGAAACCATGGTTGGCCCTGGATTCATTGGTCAGAGTTCTGAAGTCTTTCAAAGTTGTTTTCCTTCACATGACTACGATCCTTGTAGGCAGCAGCTAGGTGTAATGATGGCTGGAGCACTAGACTTAGAATCAGAAAGACAGAATTCAAATCCGACCTCAGACGCATGCTAGCTCCGTGAGCCTGGGCAAATTACTAAACTTTTGTATCTTCATTTTTTTAAAAAAACTGTGAAACAGATAATAATATCATCTTCCCCACAGGATGGTTGAGAGGATCAAATGAGATAATGTGTGTAAAGGGTTTTGCAAGCTTTTGTTGTTGTCCTGTCCAACCTTTTGTGTCCCTGTTTGGGGTTTTCTGTGCAAAGATACAGGAGTGATTTGCCATTTCCTTCTCTATCTCATTTTACAGATGAGGAAACTAAGGCATATAGGGTTAAGTGACTTGTCCAAGGTCACCTAGCTAGTAAGTGTCTGAGGTCAGTTTTGAACTCAGGTCTTCCTGATTCCAGAGCGAGTGCTTTATCCACTGTGCCACCTAGCTGCCCCTTAAAGTGCTTCATAAATGCTACCTACTGTCATCACTATGTATACTGGTCTGGTTCTCACTTTACTCTGCATCAGTTCATGTAAGTCTTTCCAGCTTTCTTTGAATCTATTACTGTCATCATTTCTAAAGGTACAATAATGTCCTTACATTTCTGTACCATAATTTGCATAACTATTCCCAAATCACCAGCATCACTGTAGTTTCCAGTTCTTTGCTACAACAAAAAGTGAGACTTTAAATATTTTTACATATATGGGTCATTCTCCTCTGTCTTTGACCTCTTTGGAGGAATATGACTAGTACCTAGTTGAATCAAGGGATGTTCCCAGTTTCGTGACTTTTGGATCTTGCTTGTAGGAAATCTTTTTTTTTAATTTTAAGGATTCAGATTGTGAAAGATGGTTATACTGTGCTTGAGAAGATATCATGGTCAAGTAATAATTTTTTCAGGATAAAAGAGGCTGAGAGAGAGAGAGACAGACAGACAGAGACAGAGAGAGAAAGACAGAGACAGAGCAATGGCAATGGAAGGCCTTGATTTTTTAAAAGAAAGGGTATAAGACCCTCTGCTGAGAAGGAAGGAGGGAGCAGGCAGTATAAGAGGCTGGAGGAGAGATCAGAAGGTTTGGAATAACTGTTGTGAGCATTGTTAATAGTGAATCAATTAGTTCTAGAGAAGATAAATATTATTGTCAGGAAATATGGCTAGTAAATGTTGAAGCTGGGATTTATATCTAGTTTAAATTCCTTTGTTATCTTAACTACCCCCAGAGCCTAATATTTTGTAATTTTTTTCTGGACGGGGGAAGGAAAGGGAAAGATGAGCCTGATATTCAGTTTGATTTAATTCAACCAACATCTTTTACGAAGTACCAACTACGTACTCAAGGCTCTATGCTAGATACCATAGAGATAAAAACACAATGCCTGCCCTCAAGAAGTTCAGGTTCTACTGTGAGAAACATCATATACATCTATAAATGTCCAAGTTATTTACTAGGAACAGCTAGGTAGCACGGTGAATACATCTATAAATGTCCAAGTCATTTACTAGGAACGGCTAGGTAGCACAGTGAATAGAGCACTGGGTTTGGAGTCAGGAAGACTTGAGTTCAAATCTGGCCTCAAATGCTAGCTGGGTGACCCTGGGCAAGTCACTTAACACTGTTTGCCTCAGTTTTCTAATCTGTAAAATGAACTAGAGAAGGAAATGGCAAACCATCCAGTATATTTACCAAGAAAAAAACCCAAAGGGCATCACCAAGAGTTGAGCATGACTGAAATAACTAAACAACCAGAACAAAGATTTTGAAATCAAGAGGATGCCCATGAATCGGGGAATGACCAAAATGACTGAACAAAAAGAAAAGCCTGTGCAATCTTAGGAATCCACTAAACATCTCTGGGTCTCAGTTCCCTCAGTTCCCTCATCCCTAAAATAAGGACATTGGACTAAATGAGTTCTATGGTCCCTTCCTGTTCTAGAGCCATGATCTTAGGATCCTTTGACCTCCAAGCTTCCTTGCAGCTCTAAATTCATGAGCACATGAGGTAAATACAACATAGTGAAGAAGAGAGAGCTTGCCAAGTCTGCTAGCAGTTAAGTGCCTACTATGTGCCAAACACATATGCTAAACTGGGGGGTATAAAGAAGGCAGAAGAGACTCCTTCTTTTAAGGAGACAGTCTAATGAGGAGAGATACCATTCAAATCCCTATATTCAAATAAGATATAGACAGGATAAAATGGAGATAGTCACAGAGGGAAGGCACTGTGGCTAAGATGAACAATGAAATGATTCTTATAGAAGATGGGACTCTAGCTGAGACTTGAAGGAAGCCAGGGAAGAGGGAGATGAGGAAGGAGGAAGGTCCAGACATGGGGGACAGCCAGTGAAAATAACTGGAGTCAGGAGATGGAGTATCTTGTATGAGGAACAGAAAGGGGGCTGGCATCACTGGAGAGTGGAATATGTATAGGGGAACAATCTGAGATAAGAGAAGTGGAGAATAGGGAGCTCTTTTTGAAGAACCTCAGTTTTTTCACTGAAATGTGAGGCAAAGTTCTTAACTGGGAGGGTAGAGGTAAGGGCAGCTGTGGGAGATTTGAGGAGGAATAAAAACATTTGGAAAAACCACTGTGGTAAGTGGGATACTGAATTGATTAGAGAGGTATAAAATGTTGCCTTGCTGTTGTGAGGGCTCAGTTCAGATTAAGTAACATCAGTTTATGGTGGGAATCATCTGAGGCTGTTGATTGGTGGGACAAGAACTTCAATAGGATAAAGGGGTAAGCGACCCTAGAGCACAGGATTGTGTTGAGTTGAAATGGTTCATCAAGAGGTCTAAGTGGGGAAAGGAGGAGATTGTAGCCAGTACAAAGGCAACGGCCTGGGAACTGAAGGGCTGAAAGATTGAAAGTCATAGTGAGGTCAAAGAACAGGATTTAGAATTTCAAGGCAGAAGGAGGGAGGTATGACAGCAGATTATGGTTAGATAAAGTAATTTCAGCATTCATGAACAAATGTGGAACATGCGTGGGTGAAGGCTAGATCAAGGGTGTGACCACTTCTCCATGTAGTTCTGGGGAGTGGAGAAGTAGGTCATAGGAAAATGAGTAAGTTGAGAAATTGAGAGATTAGAGCGTTTGAGGGCATATCTATATGTATGTTCAAGTTCCCCGGTACGAGTACAGGAGTGGAGAAGAGAAAGATGATGTTCCAGGCACTGAACTCACTGAGGAAGGAAAGTGATGGGAGCTTTGCGGATAACAGCTACCAGAATCTTGACTGGGTGATAAATATGGATTGAATGACCCTCAGAGGAGGAAAGGTTACTAAGTAATGGTGATATAGGGACAGCCTAGAAATGGTAAAAGGGAGTAAGGAGTATTCTAACTCCCTTTCCATGACTAGTGAATCATGAGGTATGAGTGAAAATGAAGCTAGTGATGGAAAGGGTGGGCCGGGAAGCTGTGTCATCAGGAGGGATCCAAGTTACAGTGAGTTTAAGAAGGTGAAGGGTGGGTGGGAAAAGAAAGCTTTTGAGATGAATTCTCTCTTTTTAAAAATAATTAAATAATTAATTTGTTTTCAGTTTTCTACAATCACTTCCATAAATCTTAGATTTTCTGTCCCTCCCTCCCCCTTCCCTCCCTGAGACAGCATGCAATCTTATATGGGTTCTACACATATATTATTACCAAATACATTTTCCCCTTAGTTGTATTGCATGGAAGAATGAAAAGAATGGGAGAAATCATGAGAAAAACCAAAACAAAACAAAACAAAACACAAAAGGAAATAGTCTTCTTCATTCTCCGATCCAGTTCCAAAATTCTCTCTAGATGTAGAAGGCATTTTGCCTCAAAAGTTCACTGGGAATGTTTTAGGTCCTTGCATTGCTATGAAGGACTAAGTCTACCAGAAAAATTTTTCACACACTGTGGTTGTTGCTGTGTACAAAGTTCTTCTGGTTCTGTTTCTTTCACTTAGCATCAGTTCATATAAGTCTTTCCAGTACTCACTGAAGTCTTCCTGTTCATTATTTCTTATAGCACAATAGTATTCCATTACATTCGCATCCCACAACTTGTTCAGCCATTCCCCAGTTGATGGGCATCCTCTTGATTTCCAGTTCTTGGCTACCACAAAGAGAGCTACTATAAATATTTTTGTACATGTGGGATCCTTTCCCATTTTTATGATCTCTGTGGGATACAGTCCTAGAAATGATATTGCTGGGTCAAAGAGGATGCACATTTTTGTAGCCCTTTGGGCATAATTCCAAATTGCTCTCTAGAATGGTTAGTTCAGGTCACAGCTCCACCAACAATGAATTAGTGTTCCACCTCTCCCACATCTTCTCCAACATTTATCATCCTCCTGTTTTGTCATGTTAGCCAATCTGATAGGTGTGATGTGGTATCTCAGGGTTGTTTTGATTTGCATCTCTGTAATCAATAGCGATTTATTTATGATGAATTCTAAGCAGACATTGCAGAGAGGACAGTGGAAGAGTTGGGTGATTTTAGAGTAGGAGATTAGGGGAGTAGGGTTGAGGGAGATAAGAATAAGGGAGCATTCAGTGGAGATCAGAGAATAGGGTTTGGACAATGACATGTGCGGGGCTCAGAATCTCTGGGATGGAGTCATGCATTGACTTTGTATTAGGAGGGGGCCCTTGGGCTGAGCCTTGAAGGGATCTAATGATTTCAAGAGTTGGAGATGAGTCCAAAAAATGTTTTGAGTGGAACAAAAATATCCTTAGATTCCATTAGAACTACCTTGGGGGTGCAATAAGGACAAATATGGAGTCGTCTTTCTCATCTGATCTAGTGAAAAAAGAAGGAAGCATACATACACATACAGAGTTGGGTACAGAAATACGTTTCACTCAAAAGAGGAAGGGAGAGTGCATCATGATATAGGCATCGGGGTAGCCTATATCTAAGAATATGGAGGTGGAAGAGAATGACAGATTTGGGGAATAGCAATAAACAGTTTGTCTGAGATATAGAGTGCCCAAAGGGGAGGCAAGAAAAACAGTTCTGGAAAGGTAAGTGGAAGCCAGATTGCAGAGGGTTTAAATAGCTAGTTTACTTTTTTTTTTTTTTGCCTACAGTCAGTAGGGAGGCACTGAAGATTTTTGTGCAGGGGGTGACCTGGCCTGACTTTTACTTTAGGAGTAATCTCATCTTGGCAGTTATAAACAGAACAGATTTGCAGGGCAAATAGAGGAGGTGGGCACCTCCCCCATTAAAAAGATGTAAATACTTGAAGGCGCCACTTTACATAATGAACCTTTCATTTTATTTTAGTTAAGCATAGGGTCTTAGTCTTAAACCTCATATTTAAATTAGACTAAACTGAATTTTTTCTTTATGTAGGGTTTCCAAATATACCACCTCGCCTGACCAAATTTATTAACTGCCAACTTTTCCCAGACTTGCAAATATTACGCAATTAATTATAGTCACAGGTCCCAGAGAAATTGATTTTTTGTAGTCTGCTCTAATTTATTAGAATGTTAATGATTATTTTAGTGCCTCCATCCCCATTCTATTTGTCTTTAAAAGAAACTACTAAGGTTTTTTTTTTAACTAAGAATAAGGCTCTAAAATGTATTGATGGTAGAGTGGAAAATAAGATCAAGCTATAAAGAGAACTTAACTCAGAAATAGCACAGTGAGGAGAAGAGGCTAAGCGGGAGAGATCGAATGCTGTCTTGGAGTCAAGAGAATATGGGTTCAGATCCTGTCTCTGATACATCTTAACTGTTAAGAGCAAGGGCAAGACATGTGAATTCTCAGTGCCTCAGGCAAATAAGATTATATAAGCAGGTTTGATCAGAGGATCATAAGTTTGATGAGTGCTCTAATTAATTAAAAATTTTTTTGTTTGAGGACATCTGAAAGTTACCTTCCCAAGAAGAGTAACAGTAAACTCCTGGGTGCCTTGTTTAGAGGACAAAGAAAACTGATTAGATTTTCAGACTGGGGTTGTTTCCAACATCAAATGGCTCGAACTTAGGAGGATCGACTATTTGGGGAGGAAATGCCTCTTTCAGTAGCCTAGAAAAACAAACCAAGAGACCAATTTGCTTTTTTGGGTTTGCTTTTTTAATTTTCACTGTTTGGAAGACAGATCAGCATACAGCAGGGCAGACCTGATCTGGGGGAGAAGGAAACCCGATTCTCTTTCCAGGTACTAGGATTGGCTGCCTTGTGACCGAAGTGCATGGGAATTGAATGTGCTTTCATGTAGTCTGATCAGAATGCTCCTGACAGTGGTCTTTCCTGGCTTATTAGTTGGCAGCATCTGGGTACGGGTAAATTTCTTACAGAAGACATGACAGGGGCTACTTGGTTCAAGGGTGGGGCTCATGAATAATGTTTCCTAAACTCCAACCTCCTTTGTAGAGAAGGAGGGATTTTGATCGCGTAGGCAATATGAGTCCAGCATCTGGCCTTCTTGCCATAAAAGGTCTAAGTTTGATGATCTGTGTCTCAGATCTAGAGGCAGAAGATCACACATAGAGTTCTTGAGCAGCATCTCCCTCAGATTCCCATTCTTTGCCATTTCAGAAAGAGCTATAAATATTTTTGTTTATCTTTAGGATTCACCTTACTGGAACTAATTCCTCTCTTAATATATCCTCCCTGTTCTTCTCCCTCCCCATCTTATTTTTCTATTGAGTGAAATGCATTTCTGTACCCAGTTCACTCTGTGTGTGTATGTATGTTTCTTTTTTTTTTTTACCAGATTAGATGAGAAAGAGGACTCACCTTAATATTTGCCTGGATTACAACCCTAATTTAGTTTACTTCTGTGGGAAGCTTATGGAATCTAAGTATGTTCTTGTTCTATACTAAACTTTTTTGAACTCTCCTCAAGCTTCCCATTATACTGTTCTTCCCACCCTCTCAGCTGAGGATGTCACCTCATATTTTACGGAAAAATTGAGGTCATTCACCAATAATTTCCTTTTTTACTCCCTCTCATATCACTCCCATCTCTGATGAAGAGGTGACTCTTCTCTTTGCCCAGACAAAGCCTTCTATACGCACCCTTATTCTTATACCTGCAATACCTGTTTTCTGCCAGATTGCCCCACCACTAAAACTCTCACTTTCTCTTTAGTCTTCAAGCTCTCCCTATTCACTGCTTCATTTTCTGTTGCCTATGAACAGTTTTTTCAAAACCCTCCTTTGGTCTTAGCCTTCCCTCTAACTATCACCATATATTCTGTTCCCTTTGAAAATTTAAACTCTTTGTAAAAACTGATAACTTGAATTGCCTCTCCTTCATCTTGTCACTTTTCCCAATCCTCTACAATTTTGCTCCCAACTCCACATTCTACTGAAAATGACTTAAAAATGCCCCCCCCCATTAATAAAGATCTCTTAACTGCAAAATCTACCAATCTTTTATCAGTTTTCATTCTTTAGATTTTCTAAAATCTGTTGCTGTTCAAAGAATCAGGGGTGAGGAGAGGGGGCAGAAATCACCATCCCATTGTTCCCTCCTGGATACTCACCTAAATTTTTATGATACTATTTTCTTCTGATTCTGCTTCTATTTATCTGACTTCTCCTTTTTGATCTCCTTTGGTGGATCTGCTTTTATTTATCTGACTCCTCCTTTTTGATTTCCTTTGGTGGATCTCCACGTCATGTCCACTAAAAGTAGTGTTTTCCAAGTCTCCATCCTGGGTCCCCATCTCTTATTCCTTTATGTTGTCTCACTTGGTAATAAGATTAGTTCTCATGACATCAATTACTGTCTCTTTGCAGATGATTCTCAAGGTATTATATATGTAATCTATGCAAGGTATATATTATGTATATACATTATATGTACATGTTACATGCATATGCTACATACACATATGTTATAATACTTATATAGTGAGATCTATAATATGTGTATGTATTACATATATGTGTGCTATATATTATACATATACATAGCAATTTACACACCTGTACTATATTATGTACAATATATGACATCTATAGATCTATCGGTATACCTTATACACCTGTACTATATATATAGCATTATCTATAGGGATATATTAGGTTATACATATTGACATCTATAGACCTACATGTATATATTATATATACATTTGTATATTAGATATAGATATATGGTGGCATCTGTAGATCTACACATATATTAAACATACATGTAGTATATATTAGATATACATATATAATACTATCTATAGGTATATATCTCTTATTGTACTTGTAGTACTATATGTACTATATATACAGATATATCTATATAGATACACATATATCTATATGTATCTATTTCTATCCCTAGTCTCTCTCCTGAGCTCCATTTCCATGTCACAAACTGCCTTTTGTATGTCTTCAGCTGGTTGTCCTATAGTCATCTCAAAACTGACATGTCAAAATAGAACTCAGTATCTTTCCTGTCAAATTCTCTCTCTTAACTCCCCTCCAAGGCAGCTCCACCATCCTAGTCCCCTAGGCTTTCAACTTCAGTGTCATTCTTGACTCTTCACTACCTCTTACCCCACATAGATAATCTGGGGCCGACTCTCGTCATTTCTGCCTTTATAGTGTCTCTTATATGTGCCTGCTCTCCACTGACTGCTACTGCTCTGGTGTAGACTCTCATCATGTCAGACATGGACTGCCTCAAGTCTCTCCCCAGTCTAATCCATCCTCCCTCCAGCTACTAAGCTAGTTTTCCTAAAATGTAGTGGCCTAGAGAGCCCAGTAAGAAAGACTCCTCTTCTTGAATTCAAATCTATCTTTAGACACTTATTAGCAGTATGACCCTGGGCAAGTCACTTCACCCTGTTTGCCTCAATTTGTTCATCTGTAAAATGAGCTGGAGAAGGAAATGGCAAACCCCTCTAGTATGTGCCAAGAAAACCCCAAATAGAATCCCAAACGACTGAGCATCAACATATGAACAGCATGTCATTTGCATACTCAAGGAGCCATGTCTTGCAATTACTCCCAGCGTCATATATCAAGTCTGGTATTTCTGTTTGGCATTTAAAGCCCTTCACCACCTGATCCATTCCTACATTTCCAGCCTTTTAACATTTTATTTCCTTAATCCATTCTATTATCCAGCTTGACAGTCTTATTTCCTGTTCCTTACACATTCCATCCCCTGACTTGGTACATTTAAGACCTGGCAATCCTCCATTCTCGCAATAGCATTCTTCCTCACGTCTACTTTTTAGTTCCCCAGCCTCATTTCTCTGTTTGCTCTGGTTCTAATGTCTTCCCTTTGAGATTATTTTCCATTCACTGTGTATCTATCTTGTCTGTACTTAGTTATGTTGACTTCTCCTTTAGAGTGTGAGCTGCTTGAGGGGATTCTTAGCCTGTGTGTGTGTGTGTGTGTGTGTGTGTGTGTGTGTGTGTGTGTGTGATAGACCCCTTTGACAGTCTGGCAAAACCAATGGCCATCTCAAAGTGATCTTTTTAAATGCACAAAATAAAGTGCATATGATCACAAAGAAAACCAATTATACTGAAATACGTTTAAAAAGGGTTCTGGCCCATGTATGGAGTGCCTCTAATGAAATGTCCCCTTATGCAGATGCTGGGGAACCTGTTTATTGCTTTTGGGAGACATAAAGACACAGAATAGAAGGGCCTTGAAGGGACTGTGGACATGTGTGGATGTTCTAGTGGTTCTGATTGGTTTGGTAGTGAAAGGGAGACTCTGATTACCTATGAAACATTCAAAAAGGTCTGTCATCTTCAGCAACTTGTTCTTTGCCTCAGCACTCTTGGAGGGGCTCAATGACTTTTATTCAGTGAGAAGGGAGTAGAACCCAAGACGATGTTCACATGGTCCAGAGGTTGCCTCGGCATCTCAGAATTTTACAAGTCAAGTTTGTAGCTAGTGTAGCACCAATGCCCTGAAGAGATTGGAGTGACTTTTGGAATAGGAGGGAAGCAAACCACCCCCAAACATTTATTAAGTGCCTACTATGTGCCAGGCAATGTGCTAAACACGTTACAAATATCATTTCATTGGATCCTCACCATAACCCTGCAAGGTGGGTGCTATTATTAATACCCATTTTACAGTTGAGGAAACTGAGACAGAGATTAAGTGACTTGCCTAGGGTCATACAGCTAATAAGTATCAAAGGCTGTAGTTGAACTAAAATCTCCCTCACTCCAGGCTCTATCCATTGTACCACCTAGCAGCCTCTAGTATCTTTTGAGGCCACAGGCTAGTGGTACCCAAGACAAAAACAGATCTGGCAGCAATGGCACATGTGGATGTGAATTTGGTAGGATTCATGCCATATAGGAACTGAGCTAAGTTTTGATGTTGCTCTCAGCTATGAGCTGGTGTACTGTAAGGGAAAGAATGAACCCAAAGCCTTGAGGGAAATTTATTCTTACTAAAACTTCAAAGTAAATATTCTTTTGTAGAAGCTTATTAATGTCAAGTAAGTAATGGAATGGAGCTGCTAGTTATTGGCACCTGACAGTAGGGGGAACACAGCCAGTGGGAGCTTAGGCCAATGGTAATGGAGAAGAGAACCCCCTCCCTGTCAAACCTCCATCCCCTAGGATCTCCTACAGCCTGAGGAGGAAAATAATAGCATCTGAGTGAACCAGAAAGTAACATGCATTATAGTTACCAAGACTGAGGTAGTGACCCAAACTAACAAATTCATGAACCCCATATTGAGAAACTTTTGGGTTGGAATAACATTTTTTTCTATGTATCCTCAGTGCCTGGCACATAGTAAATTACATAATAAATGTTAACTCACTTCTGTATAGCACTTCTTGGCCTATTTGGACTGCAATATGTTTCTTCCATATCTGTTGCCTGGGTACTGTGAGTCCTTTGGCCTTTTTTATGGAGTGAAATAAAGGCTGACCTGATACTCATATTATTACCTGGACTATGGGAGCCAGGAACTTTTGTGGAAACCCAGGTATATTTTGGCAATTTACTGGAATAACTCCTGGTGGGGACTCTAAGCCCACGGAAAGATAAATGACCCTTTTTGGGTATCCCTCAGAGCAGACCTTGTCTATGTTGTTCCAGAACTTTGGGAGGCAGTGTACTACTGGTTATAATTATCAATTGCAGTTGAATTACTGGTCTGTGTTGGTTGAGGGAGATTCCTCATTGGAATTCTCTATACTACTACTATACTCCATACTATAGAAATTTCTATACTAGTGACAGCTCTCCACTGTCCCCAAACCACTAAAGACCAAGTACTTCCCCATTTCAGTGGGTCAGATTGAGGAGAGGAACATTCATGGTTCTTTTCCCCTCAACCTGTGGCACTTTTTACATAGTTTTATGTAAACTTATTTTCCTTTCCAAATCATTGTGTATGACTTTACAGTAGACCTCTGTAGTCTGTGACATATGATTTATTTCTTTTTCATTTAAAATAGAGTTTGAGCATTTTCACATTGTTTCTAAGGCTGCTTAACTCATATTTTTACCGCATAGTAGCAAAAACTAAAACAGAACAGAAAGAATATCTCAATTCCCAAACCAAAAACCAAGGAAAAAAAATAAAAAATAAAACAAAACAATCCCCTCTTCCAAAGTATGACCATCTATATAATGCAACTGACTAATTTTTTGGAAAAAAACCAATCCAACTCACCATCTCAATGGACTGGTCTGTTCAGATAATTGCAGTGTCATGGGTTTGGAGTTAGAAGGGAACTGATAGATAATTTCAGTCTAACTCTTTCATTTTACCGATGAAGAAAAAGAGACCCATGGTAAGCTATTATGAAGCCATACCTTCTGACTCACAATCACTTTCCTCTTTGTACCAGATCACTTCCTTCAGTAAAATGGTTGCCTGTGTAGTAAATATACTTGTACACAAACACCCTGAGAGTATCTGCTTTGACATCATGCCATTTTCACTTATCTGACCTTTGTGAATTTAAATTTAGAGAAGAAAAAGCCCTTAGAATTTCTAGTAAGCTGATGCTTGTTATCTTTTTAGAGGGATCAATACTGTCTGGCGTGGGCCCTTTGGGCCAGGAGTCAGTTGGAGCTCATAGCAATCCCCCTGAAACAACTGGAGCCAGACCTGGGTCATTTGAATCCAGGCTTCTGAGGAGTCCCTGGTTACTCTTGTAAGCCTAGTAGCTGCAGAGTGGCTCCTGTCTGGGATTAAGAAGTGTTTTAAAGACCTGCCACACCATGTAGCAGACCTCCAGGAACCAACAAAGGGTGGGGTGGGTTGCTATTTGGAACTCGGAGACTCCCTGGAGAAGGCGCAAAATTAGCCTTCAACCAAAGGAACTTTGGTGCTATTATATGAGACAAACTTTTCAGGCCTTGTAGCTGTGCCTAGGGTCAGTGGTGTTTACCTCCAGTCAGGCCAGAATAAATAGAAACTGTGTACTGAGATATTTTTGTCAAGCAGCTGCAAACTCAGACAGCTCTGAGGTTTTTTCTTTCGTTTTTTTAAACACAGTTGACTTTGCATAAAGGAAATTTATTGCCAGAGGACTCTTTAGTCAAGATATCAATGGTCACTGTTACTCCAGTAACCTCATGGCAAAGTCCATCTGATTTTGCGATAGGGTTGCTTATGATGTCTGATGTGGGTGTTGTTTATTTTAAATACTTTTAAGAAAGAATCCGTTGTTGAACATTTAACTAATTTGGTGATTTAATTTTCATTTGGTGATAAGACAAACTGCATTTTCATTTTACTGTGCATTCTGGGAAGCAGCAATAGAGCACCTTCCCCCCACCCCCAATCCTCTTTTCTTTTCTAGAAGAGAGGAATTGAATTCTCAGGTTAGTCAGGATCTTTTTTTTTTCTTTTTAATTTTTTTTTAAAATAAATTTATTTAACTTTTTACATTCATTTTCACAAGATTTTGGGTTCCAAAATTTCCTCCCCATTTGTCCCCTCCCCCCTCCCCAATACACTGGACATTCTAATTACCCATATC
>CM053770.1:207266220-207346512 GCA_028658325.1 Potorous gilbertii
TCATGGACTGCCCCCCCCCCCAACACACACTTGGCGAGTTGTTGAAACCTATGGACCCCTTAAAGAATAATATTTTAAAATATATGAAAGTATATAGGACTAGTAAGGAAACCAATTATGCAACATGTTGAAAAGTCCTAATGCTTTTAAAGTTTTAATGTTGAAATACACTTATTCAAATATTTAGAAAACAAACAACTCCCTTCCCCTACTTTAGTTCACAGATACTAGGTTAAGAGCCCTGGCATAATGAAGGGCATGATGGATGTGGAATCAGGAAAACCTGAATGTGAATCATACCTCCTGTTCTTATTATATGTGCGACCCTGGGAAGATCTCTTAACCTCTCTGAGTTTCAAGAAACTCCCCAAGATGTACCTTCTCAGCATAGATAGGTTGAGATCTGGATTACCAGATTTTCCAGAAAGGGAGTTTCCCATGCTGATGGAATGAGTGATCATTCGTATGTAGCATTTGTTCCTGTCTGGATATGAACTAGAGAGTGAAGCTCAAAGGAGGAAAAGTACTCTATCCCTTAGCCCCCTCTTTTGGAATGTGGGCCTTGCCACACAGCCCACCAACTCAGCAGTTTCTGCTGCTTAGTCACTGCCCTTGACTGTACTCCTGTGGAGAGATTTCTCTGGGATTGGGGGCGGGAGGAGAAGAGAGAGAGGGAAGAATGATGAATGAGAGAGGCCTTGTGATCTGACAGCACAGGCTTGTCCCAGACAGGAAAAATGGTGCTCTAACTCATAGGATCAGAGATTTCAAGTTGGAAGAGATCTTAGAAGCTATCAAGTTCCCTCACCTCCCCCCTCTTTCTGGTAGCAGACTAGTATCCAGGCTATTCATTTACTTCCTCTCCTTGCTTCTATCCATCCTAGAGGGACCATTTGAAGGAGGCAGCCAGGGTACTGGGGCGTCAGTTGTTTATTGTGTTTTATTAATATGCAGATAAAGAGGAAGGGGGGAGTAGGGATTTCCTGTTTCAGAGACAACATTTTGCTCAATAAAATGGTGGAGGTGAAGGTTAAAATGACACAGAAGTATTATCTAGCCTTATTCTTGCAGCATTACTTTCCGTAAGTCTTGCAGAAATGTCTGGGATTGAATGTAGATAAAATACCCCTTAGACATATTTTCTGTTCCTTTTGGGAAAGGAATCATGAGTTCAGAAAGTTTTTGCATTTCAGAAAAATAGGGGCCATTGCTTTGTGAAAGTCTTAGAGCAGCTCCCTTATACATTTCGAAAAAGTTAAATTCTAGAGGGAAAAACTCTGGTTCTGCATAGGCACATACAGGTCCCTTCCACCCCCATTTCCAGCTCCCCTTTATATATTGTCTTTCTGAATTAGAATATAAGCACCTTGAGGGCAGACTCTGTCTGATTGTCTTTGTGTCTCTACCACTCAGTTCAGTGCCTAACACATAGGAAATGCTTCCTAATTATCAGTCTATCCATCCATCCATCTATCTATCTCCAGATACTCTTTAGTTTATCAATGTCCTTTCTAAAGGATGACACCCAGAAGGGAACACTATACTCTAGGTGTGCTCTGATGAGGAGAGAGTAAAATGGGACTATCAGCTCCTTAATCATGGATGCTCTGGCTCTCTTCATATAGTCTAAAATATCATTAGATTTTTTTTGAGAACCATGTATAGTTGACTGTTAACTAATACTGAACTTACAAGTCATGAAAAGTACCAAATCATTTTAAATGAACTGCCATTTAGCTATATCGGGGCCATTGAGGAAATATCACTCCATCTTTCTGAAATCTGTCTCCTTTGGACTCCTCAACTTTGCTCCTCTCATTTGTTTGTCATATCACCTTTTTTTTGTCCAAATCAAATATCTATTTGAATTTATCTTGCTAGATGGTGTGAGATGTTGGTCTGTAACTATTTTCTACTAGACAGCTTTCCCAGTTTTTTCAGATAATTTTTTCTCAAATAGTAGATCCTTACCCAGTAACTGGGGACTTTTGGATTATTGAATATTATATTTTTATGTTCACTAGCTTCTGTATGTTGTGTACCCAATTTATCCCCCTGTTTTGTCTCTCTATTTTTAATATCCCCCAGTCTTGAAGAATTAGGATCATTGGTTTTTCATTTAACTCTGCACATGAATTTTTTCCTCTAGTATATTGTGCAAGATGATGCTAAAATGAAGTAAAGGTCAACCTATTTCTTTTTTGGACTACTAATCTTACTACTATTATTATTGAACTATGACTGTATGTCTTAATTTTCCAACTACTGAACTTTATTTTATGACATCCTAGATTTAAATTTGGTTGTGTGGTGCTCTGAGGTTAGCACTCAGTAGAGTATTAAACTAATTCTTTTTCATATGAATCTAATCTTCCATTTTTGTTAAGGTCACTTTGAAGTCCTTTCCAGTTCTCCAAGGTGAAAGGTACTCCACTCTACTTCGTGCAACAAGCAAATGGATAAACCTACTATCTATTCTACCATCTGAGTCATTAATAGACATGTTAAATGATATCAGAATGACGAGTGACCTTAGTGAGCCATCCACTTGATATATTCAAACTTTTTGCACCTAACATCAATATGATCTAAATTACCATTTACTTAGCTTTATGATTGGAAGATGAGGTAGGTCCAAATAAGAACCTTTACTCAGGCCAGTAGAGATTTGTGAATTACTCTGGGTTTAATAGTAATTTATGCTTCTATGTCCTTTAAAATTTACAAAGCATTTGAATTACACCAGCGTTCTGGGGAAGATAGAGAGAGAGATAGGAATCAGACCTGTGATTTTATTGGTAAAGGAAACTACTAGGTGAGAAAACTCTTTCTTCCAGAGTATATTGATGACTAACCTACCATTTATGTCTTAGAGAATTGCTTGGGCATACTGAGAGTTTAAATGGCTTGCCCAAGGTCACATGGTCAGAATGTTTCAGAGGCAGGACTTGAATTCATGTCTTCTTAGTTTCAAGGACAGTTGTCTATCTGTTAGGCTGCACTTAACCTTGGGGGTAGATAGTATAAGTATTATTTTCCATATTTTACTGATGGAGAATTCAATGAAGCAAGGAAGTAGTATGTATTTTAAAAATTATTATTTATTTTATTAAATATTTACCAATTACAAATAAATTTTTTAACCATCATTAAAAAAATTTTGAGTTCCAAATTCTCTCTCTCTCTTCTCTCCCTCTCTCCTCCTTGAGAAGGTGAGCACTATGATACCAATTATACATGTGAAGTCATGTAAAACATATTTTCATATTAGTCTTGTTGCAAAAGAAAGTACAAACAAAATAAAACAATAAATATGAACAAAAGTATGCTTCAGTCTGCATTCAGAGTTTATCCATTCTCTGGATGTGGATAACAATTTTCACAATGGGTCCTTTGGAATTATCCTGGATCAGTGTCTTGATCAGAGTAGCTAAGTCTTTCCAAGTTGATCATTGTTACAATATTGTTAGTTTCCTCATTCTGCTCATTTCACTTTGCATCAGTTCATGTAAATCTTCCCAGGTTTTTCTGACACCATTACTAGGGAAGTTTTAAATGCTTTTGCCCAGGTCACAAAATTAGAATGTCATAGTCTGGGCTCCAAATGCAGCCTTCTTTCTACTTAAACCAATGGTTCTTAACATGTTTTTGTTGTTCTGTCAATACTTTTCAACAACAAAATAAAAGGTGCTGTGAACCCCTAGGGTAATTTAATATGCTACTCATATTATTATGCAATTATTTTCTGCTTAAGGTGCTATAAAATAATTTGTGGATCATCATTGCTAGTCCCCAAAGGGTTCCTGAATAATTTAATGGGAACCATTGTACTATATTCTGCACTGCCTCTATCTAGTTCATCTATAAAACCATTTTTAGGAAGCACTTACTATGTGCTTAAAACTACTGATGCTGGATGCTGGTGATACCTGCTCTCAAGTAGCTTATATTTTATTGGGGGAGACAACATGTATACATCTTCCTATCTAAATGCTAATGTCCCTACAAGGTCCTTCTGATTTGTCTTCTCTTAATACACATACCCCTTTAGTCATATTACACCTTTACTCATATGCCCCTTTACTTATATGCCTCATTTACTCACATGAGTTCAGCTATACATGTAATTGAACCCCAAATATAAATATATGAATATATGAAACTAGTCTTTTTCTCCTAAACTTGACTCTCCTTCCAACTGACTTGTGATATTACTATCCTCCCAGGCTTCAAATCTTGGTGTCATCTTCAACCTTCCCTTCTTCATCTTCTATCATATTCCATCAGTTGCCTAGCCCTATAAAGTTTTCCCCTGTATTTCATTTATACTGCTACAATACTAGTTTAGATCCTTATCATAACTTGCTTGGACTATTTTACTAGCCTCCTAATTGACCTCCCTACTTCCAGTCTTTCCCTTCTTTATCTTTCACATAGGTACAGCTATGATCATGTCACTGCCTCTCAGTGATATGGTCATATCAGTGACTCGTCATTGCCTTTAGAATAAAATATAAACTCCTAACTCTATCATTCAAGGCCTTCAATGATCTGACTCCATCTTACCTTAGCAACCTTATTCCATACCTATTTCATGAATTAAAATTCTACTGCTTTTTTGTATCTGAACTCATCCTGCTCATTTCTACCTCTGAAATTTGCTTATATCATCTTTCATTTCTGAACTAGAGTTTTTTCACATTTCTACCTTTTGATCATTGCAAAGAGGCAGATTTATTTTTTTTTGCATTCTATTTTTGAAATTAATTTATTTGTTCTCAATTTTCAACAATCACTTTCATAAGTTTTAAATTTTCTCCCCCTCAGATGAGATGGCATGCAATCTTATTTGGGTTCTGCACCTATATTCCTATATTCTTATTAAACATATTTTCATATTAGTTGTGTTGCATAGAAGAATTAAAACAAATGGGAGAAACCATGAGAAACACCAAATGAAAACCAAAAATAACACAAGAGGAAATAGTCTGCTTCATTCTGCATTCTGATTCCATAGTTCTTTCTCTGGATATGAATGGTATTTTGCCTCAAGAGTCCTTTGGGAATGTTTTAGGTCCTTGCATTGGGCTAAGTATATCAGAAATAGTCCTTACACTAGTGGCTGTTACTCTGTATAATGTTCTCCTGGTTCTGCTCATTTCAGTCAGCATCAGTTCATATAAAAAAGAGGCAGATTTAGACTTGATGTAAAGACTTCCTAAGAATTAGCATTATTTCAAGTGGGAAGGGTTGCCTTAGGTGGTAGTAGCTTTTTCTCACTGGAGTTCTTCAAGAAAGACTATATGACTGTTTTTCAGACATGTCATAGGAAAAATTCTTGTTTACATAAAGATGGGAGTAGGTGGCCTCTGAGGTCCCTTCCAACTTGAAAATTCTTAATTTTTTCAGTTTTGATATCACTTGAAATTATTGCCTCTATGAAACTTTCTTTGAACCCTTCAGCCATTCATGTTTTTTTCTCTCTCTTCAGTTATTCCAGGAGCAGTTTGATTGTAATTTTTCCCCATCTGTTATGCACTTTGTGGTGAATTATCTAAATAATGTATACTTATATACCTGTCATATCCTTTCAATAAAACATAAGCTCCTTGAGGGCAAGGATGATTTTCTTTGTTAAACCACTGTAACCATAACCTCTATGCCAAAGCCTTATATGTCTGCATGTAGCTATATAAACTCAGTGTGTGTGTGTGTACGTGTGTGTGTGTATCCCAATTTCCACTGTCACTGGAAAGCCATATCCAGAAGGCAGCTGGCTTCTCCTCTTCAGGGTTCAAGGGGCACCCCTGGGGCATTGGGGGTGACTTTCCAAGGCTGTTTGCTTGATCTCTCATTCTAGTATGTTCTACCAACATCAATTACTTCAATATCATCTAATGAGTAGCAATTAATATTTCCTCAATGTCATAAATCAACCCAATGATTAGTATTTCAAATATTTAAGCAATTAACATGAATTAATTTTGGATATTTATTGAGATGACATGGTGACAACAGAAGTAAGAAATATATCTCTTCTCAATACCAGGAGTATATTCTCCCTTGGTCCTTAGGAGAATGGTTTTGACCCTAAGCAGTTACTGCAAAGCATTTGCCCCATTAAGTTCACTTCCAAATTTCTGTAGCCAGTAGATGAATTGCTTTGCTGCATCAGGACATAATATCTCAAAATTGATCCATTGCTATGCTGATACCTTTGCTGGCAAACTCTTGTATGGATCTTCAGCAATCTGACCTTTCAAAGCTCATAAGACTGTAGCCATGATATTTCCCTTAAGAGCAGGAAGACTACACACAACAAAGACAAAACATCCCCCCCCCCAAAAATAAATCCTCCTCAAAACAGCTATGTTGTGATCATGGCTTCTTGGTGTTTCCAGATGGTAAAGGAACAGAGACTCATCTCCTACTCAGAATCTCACTGCCGTTTGTCTTTCTTGCTCATCACTGTGGAAGGAAAGGAGGACAAGTTTTCCATTGTAGCCTTTTGTAGGTACTCTCAGTTCTGACTCAGTAGCCAAACAAAAAGGCCCCTCTTCTCCATACAGTAAGCAAAAAGGAAATAATCATGGACTACTTGTGCATACTATAAAGTCCATGGGGCTGATTGCACTGGACAGAGCATGGTGAGGATGCTCCTAAGGATTGGGCTTTTATTGTTCAGTACCATTAAATGTGCTAAGCACTTCACAAATATTTTCTCATTTCAGTAGTGAAAGGTGAATCTCAGATTTTTGCTCATCTCTTTTTTACAGTAGCCTTCCTTGCTGCTCCTCCTATTCTGTATCCCTAATACTGGGTCTCTGGGCTCTTCTCTTCTTTCCAAGAGGCTGGTATTGCTTTTTTTTCAAAATCCTTTTTGAGCTCTTCCATGGCCTGAGCCCATTGAATATTTATTTTGGATGTTTGGGATACAGGAACCTTGATTTCTATATCTTTCCTTGATGGTAAGCATTGTTCTTCCTCATTCAAAAGGATGGGAGGAGATATCTGTTCACCAAGAAAGTAGCCTTCTATAGTCTTATTTTTCTTCCCTTTTCTGGGCATTTTCCCAGCCAGTTACTTGACTTCTGAGTTTCCTCTCCACACCCACCTCACCTCCAGTTCCACCCAGCTAGTGCTTGGGGTCTGAGAGTCAAATGCTGCTCCCCAGCCTCAAGGCTTTTGGTGGGGGCAGTGCTGCTATTCAGTGTGAGATTAAGTTCAGGTCCTCAGGTGGGGTCAGGGCCACCACAAGGGGCTCAGTTCCCTCAGGGTGTTCATGTGGGGACCTTCAACAATGTATCCTAGCTCCTGCCTGCTTTGAGAGCCCCTGTCTGCTACTGCCTCTGCTGCTGCCTCCCAAGGGCGCTTGAGTTATGGAGATACCCGCTCCCCTCTCGGCAAGCTGAAAAGGCCCTCTCACTCACCTTTGGCCCCTGTGGGTGGAGGGACCTGCTTGGCTGCTGGAGATTCTGACCCTGAAGCCTACTTGGATCTGCTCCTCTCAGTGCCACGTGGCCAAGGCAGGGCTGGGCTCTGCTCCAGGTCCAGTGCACGACAGACCTTTGGTGTCAGTTTTTCAGGGTTCTCTGGAACAGAAATCTCCTCCACTCCATTGTTGTATGGCTTCTGCTGCTCCAGAATTTGTTGGGAGTTCTTCTTTACAGGTATTTTATGGGCTGTGGTTTAGGAGCTGGCATATGTGTATCTTTCTACTCCGCCATCTTGGCTCCTCCCCTTAAAAGGCTGGTATTGCTCAGTAATCCCCACTTCTCCCTTTAGAAGTCTAGATCCCAGAGTTTTCAAAGTTGGTGTTGTTAGTGAGGCAATGACTTTTCCATTTCAAAAGACAGAACTGTACCATATTAATAATCCACAGAAGATAGCAAAGTCTGGTTTCTCTTACTTCTGTATAATGGCTGAATTCCTTGATACTGCTCCAGTTCCAAGCATCTTGCTCAACAACCATGTTTTACAGTTCTCTTTCCTGTATAGCATGTTACCTGAACAGAAAGATGAAATGGGGAAAGGCTCAGAAAACAAATCACAGATTTGGCATAGTATCTGGATTTACTAGAATACTCTGTCAGTAACAGTAAAGCTAAAAATTTATTGGTTTACCTTAATGTTAATTTCATCCTTTGAAGGGTAGAAGAAAGAGTTGAGCATTGTTCTAGATCAGATTTTTTCCCAAGGAGGAACTAGATACTGAAGTATAAATGAAAATTTTTCAGGGGAATGACCCTTACATCTTATAATCTGGATAAATATGAGGAGAAATAGGCAGAAGTTGACACAAATCTTAGACAACAAGAGAGAAGATTTCTAAAGTTTCCAAGAAAGGATAGGTAAGACCCTGTGGTCTAAAATTCTGTGGAACCCCAGGAGAGATGGGAAACCTTTGATAGTTAAATTCTATATACACAAGAGAAACTATTTTGATGAGAAGGAAAATGGAAAGCTATATGAAGAAATTGATGTGGATGTTCAGGAAACTAATAAAAACCATCTTGAATTAAAGAAAGGTGTCTAGAAGATGGGAGCAAAGTAGTTGAAGGAAGATTATAAACTTTTGTCATGGTACTGAAAGAACAGTGTTTGGAGTGAAAAATTTCTTAATAATCTGAGCTATAAAGTAAAGCTTTGAACATCCAAAAAGTGTTTTTTTTCTTTTAGTTTTATTGTGGGCAGAGAAGAAGATGAAATAAGGGATAAGATTGCTGTTTGGCATGAATAGAATAATTATTGTCAATGACAAAAAACAGAGCTAAAAAATTAGTAAACCCATGGAAAGGATGGAAGGATAAATGGAAGGAAGAATGAGCAAAAAAGGAGGCAAGGTAAGAGCATTTTGTCTTTTTTATTTTTTTGGCCAAGGAGGAACAGTGGGCTTGAAGTCAGGAAGACTTGGCTGTGTGACCCTAGGGGAGTCACTTTACCCCTCTGGATCTGTTTGATCAATCATAAAATGAATGGTTTAGATTCCTAACATCTAAGGTCCCTTCTAGCCCTAAATTTATAATCCTGTGGTCTTTGGATTGGGAAGGAGAGTACAAAAATGTCTAACATTTGAAACCGATGGGGGATAGTAGGGAATTAGTAAGGGAACTTGTAGTTTCTTTAGATAATTCAAGCCAACAAGTCCAGATGAATAACATCCCAAAGTGCTGGTCTATGTGATTTTGAGCCCTTATCAATAGTCTTTGAAATATATGTAGAGAGACTGACAGTGAGTCATGTGACCAGCAAGATGCCTGAGTAGTTATATCCAACAAATAACCAACAGACTTTAGAAAAATGAATGATGTGCTAGCTAGAGTGTAACTGAAGCTGAATTCACAAGATAAGAAGGCAAATACATCATACAAGATAAAAACCTCATGAAATACCATCAAAGAACTGAAATAATTTCCACTTCTCTTCTCCTTCCCCTCCCAGGTTCAGTCAATGGTAGGAAGCTTGCAGGAGTTTGAGCTGTGGGGAGTTCTGTCTGCTCCCCAGTCTATGGTGAGTCAGCCTGAACCCCTCTCCTCAACACACAAGAGGGAGTAGACTCTGATTCTGCCCAGCCACATGAAGGAAAAGGAGAGGGCTGGAAGGTGGGAGGTGGTAGATGTGTGCTGTACCCAGAGCCAGAGAGTACAGAGGGAAATGTATTAGTGCTTGATGTACCACGGACTGGAAACCAGTTTTATAAAGATAACTTGACATTCCCCTTCCTTGCTCCAAGAAACTAAGAATGTTCAATGGAACAGCCTTTGGGGCTATGTAGCAAAGGAAGGGGGTGGAACCCAAGAGGGAGAAAAGAAGCTAGAAGCAAATATCTGGGAATATAGGAATAGACCCAAAGATCTAATGTTCAAGAGAGAACAAAAATAAAAACCTAGTTTACAAACAAATACACAGCCAGGGAGAATTATGAAAACAGAAAGAAGTGTGAGTTAAAAACAAGGAAAAAAAAGAGGTGACTGTTATAATAATAGCTAGCATTTATATAGTCTTTAAAGGTTTGCAAAATGCTTTACAAATATTGTCTGATTTTATCCTCACAGCAGCTCTGGAAGGTAGGTCCTGTTATCCCCCATTTTACACCTGAGGGAGTTGATGGAGACAAAGTTAGGTGGCTTGCCCAAGGTCACACAGCTGCAAAGTATCAGAGACTGGATTTGAGTTCAGTCCTTTCTGACTCCAGGCGCAACACGCTATCCATTGCACATCCTAACTGTATTTCACTGTGTAAGAAAATGAACCAAAATAACCTGATGATGAAGAGAATTCTGTACACTTCCATGAGAGCAATGCTAGGAAACTCCAGAATGGTTCAAGAGAGAAGTGAAACTTTAAAAAAGAAATCATGAATGAATTTAGGATGTGCAGAGATAATTTGAAGATCCTACGTGTTCCTGAATAACCTGATGAATCAAGAAAGGTTATGGAGAATAGGAGAGGAACTCCATCTTAATATTACCCCAAATGGAAAAAGTAGAATTGTTATATTATCGGTTAGTAAGCTTGATATCAGTGTGGATTAGTGGACATTTAGAAAATGAAGTGGTGGCTACAGAGAAAGAAGCAGAATAGGAGATGCTGAATTAACTTTATTTCTTTTTTCACAGAATGGCTAGACTGATAAGAGGAATGATACAGAAAGAGATGAGTTAGGTTGTCTGGTGACAAACTCATTAAGGTAATTAAGAGCTCTATTATCACGTTACTTGAGTTTTAACTCCTTTTAGCCATTTTTGTCCTATCCTTCCTAGTAAAATTCTGTTCTGCTTGAAATAGAAAACAAAAGAAAAAACACTGGGTAGTTCTGCCTTTTGTAATCATGGTACCTCCATCTGCTAAGGACATATAAGGTCTGGAGAATGAAGTACAGCTGGTCAGAGTGGAGGTTTGGCTAGGCGGTCTGTCACAATTCACTGAAGCAAGAGAGACTATGAGGCTTAAATAGCGATATTTTTTACCTCTTACCCTGGAAAGTGAACATTTGGAGAGAAGTGGAAAAATTCAGAAATTTGGACAGTTTCTCTAGGCTGCAGAAGTTTGAGCAGATTTAGGTTTTCAGTTTTGATTTGCTTGAAACAGGTCATTCAGGGAAACACTTGTTACCAATATGGTAGCTAGGTGATGCAGTGGATAGAGCACCAGTGCAGGAGTCAGGAAGACCTGAGTTCAAATCTCACCTCAGACACTTGACACTCAGTAGCTGTGTGACCTTGGGCAAGTCACTTAACCCCAACTGCCTCATCCTGGGTCATCTCCAGTCATCCTGATGAATATCTGGTCACTGGATTCAGATGGCTGTGGAGAAGTGAGGCTGGTGACCTGCATATAGCCCTCCCTCTCTCAAAACAAGGTCAAGGTCATCATTTCTCTGATGGCATAGTCTTCTTTGGCAACAAAGGACAAACACACATATGTTACCAGTAGGGTTATTGCCACTTTTGTAGTGGAGGTATGTATGCGAAGCAGCTCTTTGGGGCTAAGAGGAAGAGACTGGTTGCCTGAATGTGCCAAGAAGAGCTATGGTGACACATTGTCCCCTTGGTTCCTTCTCTTCCATCCCAGAGAGAAGTGAGTTTTCATTTCAAAGTTTAGTTTTGTTCTTTAAAGTTTTAATTATTACTAACCACAACTTACTTCAGATAAAGATTTGGTTGGTCATAATTGCTCTGTTATTTGTGAATGGGCAGTTGTAAAAGATACAAACAATGTCTGGCACATTATGTATAAAGGAAGAAAAGGAAAAGAACAGAGGACTTGAAAGAGTCTCCCCTACTCCCAGTGCATATCAGGGAAATTCTTACTGATTTTTAAAATACTTTTTATTAACATCTCAAAGTGGGGTAAAAGCTGAATCCATGCAAATTACCACTGCTTTCTGCTTTTGGTGCTGGTGCTGGTAATGGTGTGTGCACTAGGATATCTCGTTGAGTCATGGTCAAAACTGAGTCCCAGTTGTTTCTCCTTTCCAACATGCTCAGAGGAACCCCTCTTCAGGGGAAGAACAGAGGGTGATGGCTAGATGACTAGAAAGTTGGTCTCGATGAGGGGGAAGATAAGGGGAGTAGTGAGAAAAGATTATTGATGTCCCTATTCCAAAGGTGGGAGCTCAAGAAAAGGGAGTGAGATTCTTACTCTTCTTGAAAAAGGTCAGATGAAATTTTTTTCATCAGGAACCAAACAAGTCATGAGAATGCCAGCTAGGGCTGAGATGAGATGAGAGGGGGAAAACCCTCTCACATATGACTAGATATAACATCATTATAATTGTTCCACCCACGCTATGTCATGGTTCTTCCCGTTATTTAATTCTCTTCTTTCTCTCACTTCAGTCTCTCCATTTTCCTCCCACAACAAAGATCTCCCCTTGATATTTTGATGAATAAGGCAATGACCAGAGAATTACAGAATTGTAGTCTTGGAAGAGACATCAGAAGCCATTTTTTTCCAAACTGCATCGGATTTAGATTCCATTCTATATGGGATAATGTATCAAGAGCTGGAACGGACCTCAGAGGTCATTACTAAAGGCCATTAAAGAGGGAATAACATATTTGGGTATAAAAACTTAACAGAGAAATAGGAAGGCAAAGGGATAGGATGAGGGAGGGACTTTTAAAATAGTGTCCAAATTAGGGAGGCAGTGATTAGAGGTAAATCCCTGAGAAGGGATAGGAGAGAGAGAGAGAGAGAGAGAGAGAGAGAGAGAGAGAGAGAGAGAGAGAGAGAGAGAGAGAGAGAGAGAGAGAAATGAGTCGGGGAAAATGAAGAAATGAAGATGAAGAAATATACCATCTCTCAAAAGTGGTCATTGAGTCACTACAAGTAGACCTCTTTTGTTGGGGAATTCATTATTTCCTGATACTCTCCATTGCATTTTTAGATAACTTTAATTGTTAGGAAGTTTTCTTTATATCAGGTCTAAACATGCCTCTCTGAAACATCTACCCATTGTTTCTAAACAAGTCTAATTTGATGAGATGACCCGTGAAATACTCGAGGATGGCTATATGTTCCTTCAACCCTTCTTGTCTCTAGGTTAAATACATCTGATGCCTTTAACTCTTTCTACATGGAATGATTTCAATATTATAATAATTAGGAATTTATTTCAACCAGTGTTTACTCTGACCAAATGAAGTAGATAGTTGAAGTAATAATCTGAAAAATCTACAATAAACAAATGAGCATTTCAAGAGGAATCATTTAGGGTGTGATGAAATTCCTCCTTTGATAAACTTTTTTTGGGTAATTGCTCACCCTCTATTTCATTTTGACCATTATAGGTACAGGTTTAATAACCTGCTTAAATCCTCTTCTGATCAAATTACAAACTTTTTCAATGGAAAGCATTAGACAATGGTAAGTTGTGTTATATCCCTAAAGTCACACAGTAATTGGTGGCGGGACTAGGGTTAGTCCAGGATTCTCAACTTTTTGAGAGTAAGGACCTCTTTTTAGTGGACAAAATTTCCAGGAACCCTCAATACTAACATTTGAGCCATTTAGGATGGTAAACTTAGCCTCAGTTTCACTATCTGTAAAAGGGAAATAATATTTGTCATACTTGCCTTGTGATGAAACTTAAATGAGATAGTTATTTGCAAATTGTAAATACATTTGTACTTATATAAATATAACTTTAAACCTAAATGAGAATACTAGATAAAATGAAAAGATTTCCCTAAGGTAGACACCAATTATGATACCTATGAAGCTAGATTCAGAAAAGGAAAAGGAAAAGAAATCAGATAAAATTCTCATACATAGTGTGAAAGTGATTGGGTAACCACTATGGGGAATCTGACATGAAATAAGAGGAAAGAGATCTCAAGTTGGAGTCAGAAGATCTTGATACCAGTGCTGATCCTGCCAGGTGGTAGATAAATGATTGTAGGCTCATCCCTTAATTTCCATGAACTTCCTCTTTAATATGAGAGTTTTAATATATTTACTACCTACCTCATCAGTTTAGAACCTAATCTTTACTGATAAAATATCAAAAAGAAGGATGATTGAAAATCATGGGCAGTATTGTCCCATAAAGCAGAGAAAAGCCTTGGAGGGTAAAACCAATTAAAGAGAGCTTCACAAGAAGCCTATTCAGCAAAATCATTTAAGGGTCAAAACAGGACAACAAATAGAAAAAAGTGGACAATTTCTGAAATTTTTATAAGTAACTTTTCACCATTATAGAGAATAGAGCCATCATACTTGGAATCCAACATGAGAGTCTCAGATAAACGAGCAAAGATAGGAAAGGCATTATACCAAGTATTCAGGACAAATGTGAGGGCATTCATGCGATCAGTTTACCAGATATGTAAAGGAGATGAAGATGATCATGTGCATGTGTAGCATCCCTTCGGGTTGCCAAGGAGATCTGGATGCTTGTTGGTCAGGACAGAAATCACCCAGTCTATCCTGACCTCCCTGGGGAGCCAGACTGACTGTGACTGATTAAAGCCAGACTTTGACTGACAAGCTAGTTCCTCCCATTCGGAGACGGTAAGGTTGGGGGGTAGGAGAGAGGGTGGAGCAGAAGCCTTCTGTGAGAGAATGTCTTGGGATTAGTTCCAACAAGCTGTGACGTGGGAGACTGGGAGGGTAAAAGACTGGGGAGATTGGAAGAGGAAACACAGCTATGAGGTCACCAACAACAGACTCCAGGGCTGAAAGGCAGGTCTGGGCATATCTTTTCTTTTCTTTTCTTTTTTTTTTTTTTTGCTGAGCTCACTCCAACGGCCAGACCCAAAGATGATGACTCCTCACTTTCCTCCTTCTCCCCCCTCCCCCTTTACTTTCCTTTTCTGAAAGAGTTATGCTTGTTCCCTGAATTTCCATGTCTTAAAAGTTGGTTTGCTTTCTGTTTCTTTTGTCTTTTCCCTTTGATAAGGAGATAAACATTGCCATTTCCTTTTTTCAGCATGACTTCTTGGAGAATCAGTTCATTGCTTTATAGACATTTGCGTTCATTACACAAATACAGTAAAGAGGGACAAAAGGGGAGCATACCAATGTGGGTAATGAAAGAGAAATAAATTGAATAATACATTTATTATTATATTTACACAATATAATATATATAATATATTTTATATAATATAATAGATTAGCAAATGTATACATTTCAACAGAAAATTCTTTAGCTGGAGGAATACACTATAGAAAGAGAATTATTGAATCCTAATGTTATGGCCTCCCAGAATCCAGAAAGAATGGAAGAGAGATTGAGTTTTCTTGGCACATGCATCAGCATCTTTGCCTTCAGGTGGATTATGACACACTGGGACTGATCTGAGAGAGGATGGCCTTGGATATCCCCTGTTCCCATTGCTTCCCATTGCTTCCTAGGACATTTGATAAAATTATCCCTACAGAGGGGAAGAGCTGAGGAAATGGTTGGGGAAGAATATTTCAACTCAGACAAGGAAGGGGGCAGGGGAAAGGGAGTGACAATCCCATTGCAATCCTGTTTACCAGCCCAGGATTGTACCATGCCATTACTATGCATGGGAAAAAATCTTGAATCTTACTACTACTAATAATATTTATTGTACAAAGAGGTGTGAACAGAAGTATTCTTATGCAGGGGAGAATAGGGTAGAGAGTGGGTAGTGTAGGAAGCTTATTCTCATCAGAACTGGGTTAAAGAGGGAATAACATATACAACTATTTGGGTATAAAAACAACTTACAGAGAAATAAGAAGGCAAAGGGATAGGATTAGGGAGGGACTTTTAAAATAGTGTCCAAATTAGGGAGGCAGTGGCTAGAAGTAAATTAAACTACTGAGAAGGGATAGGGGAGGGGGGGAGGGAGAGAGGGAGAGAGAGGGGGGAAGGAGAGAGAGAGAAAGATAAATAGTGGGGGAAAATTAAATGGAAGAAAATACTGAACTAGTAATTATAACTTTGAATATAAATGGATGAACTCACCCATAAAATGGAAATAGATAGCAGAAGGGATCAAAAACTACAACCTGATGATATGTTGTTTAGAAGAAACACCTTTAAAAAGGAGAGCCACATGTTGTGTTCATCCTTCTTTACTGAAGAAGACCATGCCATCCGAGAAATGATGACATGACTTGTACTTGACTTTGTTTTGAGTGAGGGAGGGCTGTGCAAAGTCACCAGGCTCACTTCTCCTCCAGAGCCATCTAAATTCAGTGACCAGATATTCATCAGGATGACTGGAGATGACCCAGGATGCACTGGGAGACCCTTTAGACCAAGGTCTATGCAGGTACTCACTTAGGGTGAGGTATTGCCTATTCACTGAATAGGCTTGTTTAAGAAGTAGCCAGGGAATGGTCCCTTTAATGAGGCAAAGAAAAAGAAAGACTGCAGGTTGGGAGGGAAACAGCAACAGTTACTATTGATAATCACTCATAAGCCAGGAGGGTCCAGAAGAGTGCTTAGGCAGGAGCCCAGCAATTTCGGAAAGGAAAGGAAAGGAGAGGAAAAGAGAAAGGAAAGGGAAAGGAAAAGGGAAAGGGAAAGGAAAGGTAAGAGTATTTTTTTTTTTTGCCAAGGAGGTACAGTAGGTTTGAAGTCAGGAAGACCTGGGTTCAAATTCTACTAGTTGTGTGAACCTAGGAGAGTCACTTAACCCCTCAGCTCTTCCTCTCCTCTCTGCCTCCCCCTCCCTTTCTTTCACTTCTCCAAAGGAAGGTAAATTTAGAGACACATATAGAGTAAAAATAAAGGCCTTTAGCTCATATAAAAAGGGATAATCATCATGATTTCAGACAAAATTAAAGCCAAAAATAGATTTAATTAAAAGAGATTAGCAGGGAAAATATATTATGTTAAAATGCCATAGATATTGAAATAATATTAATACTATATATATATATGTGTGTGTGTGTGTGTGTGTGTGTGTGTGTGTGTGTGTGTGTGTGTGTGTGTATACTAAATGCTAGAGCTTCCAAATTTTTAAGGTGAATGAATTGCAGGTGGAAATAGAAAACAGAACTATGAACAAAACCTTCACCTCTCAGAACTAGATTATCTAACCAAAAAATAAATAAGAACTCAAGATGATAAGCTAGCTATGAAAGACATCTTGGGAGAATTGAATGGGAATATAAAGGAAGATATATTTTTCCCAGTGGCACATAGCACCTTTACAAAAATTTAGCACATATTAAGGCATAAAAACTTTATAGTCAAATGCAAAAAAGCAGAAATATTTAGTTCATCTATTTCAGATCATAATGCAATAAAATTACATTTAATAAAGGACCATGGAAACAAGGACAAAAATTAATTGGAGAGTAAATAACAATCTCAAAGAATGAATGGATCAAAGAACAAATCATAAAACAAATAATTTTATTAAATAGAATGATAATGATGAGACAACATATCAAAAGTTATGGGATGAAGCAAAGGCAGTAATCAGAAGAAATGCATATCTCTAAATGCTTACATCAATCAAATAAAGAGCAGATTAATGAATCGGATATGCAATTAGAAAAAAACCTGGAAAAAGAACAAATTAAAAATCCCTAACTAGGCACCAAATTGGAAATCCAAAAAATTAAAGGTCAGATTAATAAAAATTGAATGTAAGAAAAAAATGGAATTAATAACAAATGTAGGAAATGGTTTTTATAAAAAAACAATGAAATAGACACAACATTGGTTAATATGATTTTTTTAAAAGAGAGAAGAAAACCAAATCACTAGCATCCAAAATGAAAAAGATCAATACATCACTACTGAAAATGAAATTAAAGCAATTATTAGGAGTTATTTCATCCAATTATATGCCAATAAATTTAACAGTTTAAGAGAAATAGAATAGAAGAACTCATCATCTTGAGTTCTTATTTATTTTTTGGTTAGATAATCTAGTTCTGAGAGGTGAAGGTTTTGTTTATAGTTTTGTTTTCTATTTCCATCTGCAATTAATTCATTTGCCTTAAAAATATGGAAGCTCTAGCATTTAGTATATACATATATATACACAAATAGTATTAATAAACTGCACAGATTAACAGAAAAGGAAATAGAATATCCAACTAAACCTATTTTAGAAAATAGAAGTTTAATAGGCCATAAATGAGTTTACTAAGGAAAAAACCATCAGGGCTAGAAGGATTTGTAAGTGAATTCTATCAAACATTTGATATTAAATAAGTTATTTGGAATAATATGCAAAATAGGAGCCCTCCCAAATGCCTTTTATGAAATAAATATGGTGCTGACATCTAGACCAGGAAGAACAAAAACAGAGAAAGAAAATTATAAACCAATTTCACTAATGAATATTGATTCAAAAAACCTAAATAAAATACTAGCTAGGAATCCACAACAATGTATTACAAAGATTATACACTGCAACCAAGTGGGATTTACAATAGAAATGCAGGACTGGTTCAATATAAGGAAAACTATTAACATAATTGATTATATCAATTAAAAAGTAACAAAAATCATATGATTGTTTCAATAGATGCTAAAAGAGCTTTTGAAAGAATATAACACTCATTCCTATTGAAAACACTTGAAAGATATGAATGAATTTTTCCAAATGATAAGAAACACCTCAAACCATCAGCAAGCATTATCTGTAATGAGGATAAGGTAGAAACCTTCCCAGTAAGATCTGGAGTGAAACAGTGATGCCTGTTATCATTAATATTATTTAGTAATGTGCTAAAGATGTTAGCAGTAGCAAGAAGAGAAGAAAAAAAATGCAAGGAATCAGAATGAGCAGTAACAAAATAAAACTCTCTTTTTGTAGATGATATGATATACTTTGGAAAATCCCAGAGATTTAACTAAAAAATTGATTGAAACAATGATTTTAGCAAAGTAGTAGGATATAAAATAAACTCACATAAATCATCAGCATTTCTACATATCACCTGAAAGATGTAACAGTAAGAGATACCCCATTTAAAATAACCATACACAGAAGAATACCTTGGAGTATATTTGTCAAGACAAACCCAGGAATTATAGAACAATAATTATAAAACACTTGTACAAAAATCAGATTTAAATAATTGGAGAAATTGTTCATGGGTGGACCAAGTAAATATGTAACAAAATGAAATTCTATTTAATCTATTTCCAAATTAAACTACCAAAACATTATTTTATTGAGCTGGAAAAATAATAAAATTTATTTGGAAGAACAAAAGGTCAAGGATATCAAAGGGATTAATGAAAAAAATGCAAAGGAAGGATGTCTAGTAGTACCAGATCTTAAATTGCATTATAAGGTGGTAATGATCAAAACTGTCAGGTACTGGCTAACAAACAGAATAGTACGCCAGTAGAATAGTGTATAGTAGTAAATGATTGTAGTAACCTTGTGTTTGATAAATGTAAAGACTTAGACTTGTGGAATAAAAGGTCACTATTTGTTAAAAAATTGTTGGGAAAACTGGAAAGCAGTCTGACTGGGTATAAACATTACACCATTTACTAAGATAAGGTCAAAAATGAATACATGATGTAGACATAAAGGGAGATATCATAAGTAAATTAGGAGAACATGGAATATATTACTCATCAGATTTATGGATAGAAGAGATTGTGAATAAACAAGATGTAGAGAGCAATATGGGATGTAAAATGGATAATTTAGTTGACATTTTTAAAAGTTTTTTTCTCACTAAAATTTTTTTTGTTTAGCATTTTACCCCCAATTACATGTAAAAGCAATTTTAACATTCATTTTTAAAAAAAACTTTGAGTTCTAAATTCTCTCTCTCACTCCCCATTCACCTCATTGAGAAGGCAAGCAATTTGATATAGATTATACATGTGTAGTCATGCAAAACATGTTTCCATATTAGTCATGTTGTGAAAGAGAAGAGACAACTAACTCAAGAAAAATAAAGTTAAAAAAATATGCTTCAATCTGTATTCAGACACCTTCTGTTCTTTCTCTGGGAATGGATAGCACTTTTCATCATAAATCCTTCAAAGTTGTCTTGCATCATTGTATTGCTGAGAATAGCAAAATCATTCACAGCAAATCATCTTACAATATTACTGTTACTTTGTGTACAGTACCTGTCACATTGCATCAGCTTCTGTAAGTCTTTCCAGGTTTTTATGAGAGCATAATGCTTATCATTTCTTATAGCACACTAATATTGCATCACAGTCACATACCACAATTTGTTCAGCCATTTCCAGTTGATGGGTATCCCCTCAATTTCCAATTCTTTGCCACCGGAAAAGAGCTGCTATAAATATTTTTGTACATGAAGGTCCTTTCCCTCTTTTAAAAAAATCTCTTTTTGAATACAGACCTAGTAGTAGTATTGCCAGGTCAAAACATATGCATGATTTTAATAGCCCTTTGGGCACAGTTCCAAATTTCTTGACAGAGTGGTTGAATCAGGGCACAACTCCACCAAAAGTGCATTTATGTCTCATTTTCCCTACATCTCCTCCACATTTGTCATTTACCTTTTCTGTCCTATTAGCCAATTTAATAGCTCTGAAGTAGTCCCTCAGAATTGCTTTAATTTGCATTTTCTCCAATCAATAGTGATTTAGAGCATTCTTAATGTGACTATGTGACTTAATGTGACAAAGCCTAATGTGGCTTTGATTACTTCATCTGAAAACGATTCATGTCTTTTGATCATTTATCAATTGGGAAATGGCTTTTATTTTGATCAATTTGTCTCAGTTCTCTATATGTTTGAGAAATAAGACCTTTATCAGGGAAACTTATTTCTAGGTTTTTGTTATGATTGGTAATTGTATTTCCCTCCATCCTATCTTCTCCTCTGTTTATTCTATTATCTCTCTCCTTTCACCGTTTCTCCTCAAAAGTGTTTTGCTCTTGACTATTGCCTCTTCAAATCTGTCCCCCTTTTTATTACTTCCCTCTCTTATCCTCTTACCCTCCTACTTTCCTGAGCAATACTCTATATCTTATTGAGTGTGTATGTTATTCCTTCTTTGAGTCAATTCTGATGAGGGTAAGGTCCACTCACATACCTACCCCATATTCCCCTTCACTGCAAAAGCTTTAATATTGTAAGATGATTTGCTGTAAATGATTTTGCTATTCTCAATAATACAATGACGCAAGACAACTTTGAAGGATTTATGATGAAAAGTGCTATCCATTCCCAGAGAAAAAAAGCAAAAAAAAAGCTTTCTACCATTTTCTTTCCTTTTTATCCAATGCATTCTCATTTCCTCTTTAATTTTATTTTAAAAAATATTATCCCTTCATATTAAACTCACACCTGTGCCCTCCATCTATATACACTCCTAACTGCCTCAGTAATGAGAAAGTTCTCATGAGTTACAAGTTTCATCTTCCCATGTAGGAATGCAAGTCCCTTATGATTTCACTTTCCTGTTTACCTTTGTATGTGTCTCTTGAGTATTATATTTGAAAGTCAAATTTTTTAATACTTTTATTTATTTATTTTAAGATTTTGACATTCATTTCCACAAAATTTTGAGTTCCAATTTTTCTCCCCATCTCTCCCCTCCCCCACCCCATAACACCTTGCATTCTGATTACCCCTTCCCTTAATGTACCCTCCCTTCTATGACATCCCACCCTTCCCTTATCCCCATCTTCTCTCTTTTCTTGTAGGGCAAGATAAATTTCTATACCCCATTACCTGTATTTTTTATTTCCAAGTTATATGCAATAGCAATCTCAACATTCGTTTCTAATACTTTGAATTCCAGCTTCTCTCCCTCCCTCCCTCCCAACCCACCCATCTCCACTGCGAAGGCAAGCAATTCAATACAGGCTACATATGTGTCCTTTTGCAAAAGACTTCCAAAATAGTCATATTGTGTAAGACTAACTATATTTCCCTCCATCCTACCCTGTCCTCCCTTTTCTTTCTATTCTCTCATTTGACCTTGTCCCTTCCCAAAAGTGTTTACTTTTAGTTACTCCCTTCTCCCATTTGCCCTCCCTTCTATCATCCCCCTCACCCCACTTGTCCCCTTCTCCCCTACTTTCCTGTATGTAAGATAGATTTTCATACCAAATTTAGTAAGCATGTTATTCCCTCCTTAAGCTGTATATGAAGAGAGTAAGCTTCACTTTTCCCCTCTCACCTCCTCCCTTTTCTCCTTCATTGAAAAAAGATTTTTCTTATCTCTTTTATGAGTGATAGTCTGCCCTATTCCATTTCTCCCTTTCTCTTCCCAATATTTTCCTTTCTCACCCCTTAATTTTATTTTTTTATGGATCATCTCTCCGAAGAGATTCAACTCAACCTGTACTTTCTGCCTGTGTGTGTGTGTGTGTGTGTGTGTGTGTGTGTGTGTGTATAATCCCTCCACCTACCCAAATACTGAGAAGAGTCTCAAGAGTTACAAATATTATTTTTCTATGTAGGAATGTAAGCAGTTCAGCTTTAGAAAGTCCTTTATGATATCTTTTTCCTGTTTACCTTTTCATGCTTCCCTTAGCTTTTGTGTTTGAAAGTCAAATTTTCTCTTCTGTTCTGGTCTTTTCATCAAAAATGCTTGAGAGTCCTCTATATCATTGATTGCCCATTTTTTCCCTTGAAGTATTATACTCAGTTTTGCTGGGTAGGTGATTCCTGGCTTTAATCCCAGTTCCTTTGATTTCTGGAACATCCAATTCCAAGCCCATCAGTCCTTCAGTGCAGAATCTGCCAGATTCTGTATTATCCTGATTGCACTTCTGCAACACTTTAATTGTTTCTCTCCAGCTGCCCGCAACATTTTCTCCTTGACCTAGGAACCCCAAGATTTGGCCACAATATTCATAGGATTCTCTCCCTTCAGTTCTCCTTCAGGAGGTGATTGGTAGATTTCCCCCAATATTTATTTTGCCCTCTGGTTCTAGAACATCAGGGCAGTTCTCCTTGACAACTTCATGAAAGATAATGTCCAGGCTCCTTCCGTGATCATGGCCTTCAGGCAGTTCCATAATTTCCAAATTGTCTCTCCTGGATCTATTTTTCCATGTCAGCTGCTTTTTCAATGAAATTTTTCATATTATCTTCTATTTTTTCAATCTTTTGGTTTTGTTTTGTAACTTCTTGGTTTATGGTATAGTCATTAGCTTCCCTGAACTTCACTCTCATTTCTAAATAACTATTTTGTTCAGTGAGCTTTTGATCCTCCTTTTTCATTTGGATAATTCTGCTTTTTAAAGCCTTCTCCTCATTGACTTTTTGGACCTCTTTTTCCAATTGAGTTAGCCTATTTTAAAAGGTGTTATTTTCCTCAGCATTTTTTTGGATCTCCTTTAGCAAGGTGTTGACTCACTTTTCAAGCTCTTCTGTGGTCTGAGCCCATTTTATATTCATTTTGGAGGTACTGGAGGCAGAAAGCCTTGACTTTCTCTGACAATGCATTACTCTTCCTCATCTGAAAGGAGAAGGAGATACTTGTTCATCAAGAAAGTAACCTTCTATGGTCTTATTTTTTTCCCTTTTTTGGGCATTTTTCCAGCCAGTTACTTGACTTCTGAATCCTTTGTCAAGAGGAGGGTCACAGTGTTCCTTGTCCCCCCAGGACCATGCTCATGACTGAAATTTAGATCAGCTGTTCAATTCCCCCAGGGCCTTTAGGTGAGGGCAGGCAGCCACTGAGGGTTGAGGTTCAGATCTCCTGCTCAATTCCCCAAGAAGCTTTAAGCTGAGCTGCTCAGACAATGGACCCATGCTGCTTCTATAGCCACCATAGCCCCCCATTGCCTGCTGCTGCCACCACTTCTGCCACTATATGGGGCCAGTGCTCGGGGGACCCCACTCTCCTCTCACCCAATAGGAAAAGCCCTCCCACACTGACCTTTGAAGCTTTGTCGCTTGTGGGTTGAGGGATCTGGGACCCTCCCTGATGGGCATTTTGCCCTGGAGACCTGTTCTGGTCCTGTGGTCCCTGTGCTGCATGGCCAGTGCTGGGCTCCACTCTTTTCAGCATCACATGGGATAGACCTTTCCTGTTGTCCTTCTAGCTTACCTTTGACTGGAAATATCTTTTACTCTGTCCTTCTGTGGCTTCTGCTGCTCTAGAATTTGTTGAAAGTCATTTTTATAGGTATTTTGTGGGCTGTGGGGGAAGTGCTAGAGCATATGCATCTTTCTATTCCACCATCTTGGGTTTGTCCTCAAATTTTCTATTCAGGTCTGGTCCTCTATTTCATGGAATGTCTGTTTTCCCCCATTAAGTATTATAGTCACTTTTGCTGGGTAGATGATTCTTGGTTGTATTCCTAGTTCCTTTGCCCTCTGGAATTTCATATTTCAAGCCCTTCAGTCCTAATGTAGAAACTACTAAATCTACAATATTAGTACTTTGTGCCTGTTTGCAGTATTTATTTCTTCTTGATCTGGGAACTCTGGAATTTGGCTATACTAATTCTAGGAGTTTTCATTTTGAGATCTCTTTCATGGGGTGATTGGTGGATTTTTTAAATTTCTATTTTACCTTTCAGTTGTAGGATATAAGGATGGTTTTTCTTTATAATTCCTTAAAAATGATGTCTAGGTTCCTTTTTTTGATTGTGACTTTTAGGTAATCCAGTAATTTTCAGATTATCTTTCTTTGAACTATTTTCCAGATTATTTTTCCAATAAGATATTTTACATTGTCTTTTATTTTTCATTCTTTTATTTTGTTGTTTCTTGATTTCTCATTGTCATTAGTTTCTATTTCCTCAATTCTAATTTTTAAAAAATTATTTTCTTTAGTGAGCTTTTGTAGCTCCTTTGGTCAATTCTACTTTTTGAGGTGTTTTTTCCTTTGGTGAATTTTTTGTGCCTCTTTATCCATTTGGCCAATTCTGTTTTTCATTGCGTTCTTCTCTTCATTGGTTTTTTGTACTTCTTTTACTATTTAGCCTAGTCTGTTTTGTAAGATGTTATTTTCTTAGCTTTTTTTTTTGTTTTTCCTTCACCAAGCTGTTGACTCTTTTTTTCATGATTTTCTTCCATCAGTCTCATTTCTCTTCCCAGTTTTTCTTCTACCTCTCTTACTTGATTTTCAAAATCTTTTTTTGAGCCCTTTCATGGCCTGGGATGAATTCATATTTTTCTTGGAGGCTTTGGCTTTGACTTTGTTGTCTTTTGAGTGTGTATTTTGAGCTTTCTTGTCACCATAGTAACTTTCTATGGTCAGAATATTTTTCTGTTGTTTGATCATTTTTCCAGTCTATTTCTTGTCTTTATCTCTTTGCTAAAGTGGGACTCTGCTTCCAGGGTGGATGGTGCATTGTTTCAAGTTTCGGGGTTTTTGTGTAGTTGTTTTCAGAGATAGTTCTAGGGACCATATAAGTTTTCAGTTCTTCCAACATGGTATGATCTAAGGAGAGGTATTACTCCTCTCCAGGCCTGTGCTTTGCTCTGAGTGATCACAGCACTCTTTTCTTCCCTGGAACTGTGAGGAGGATCCCTGATCCATTGTGGCCACAAGCTCTGTTGTGATAATGCTCCTCCTAATCCTGGGACTGCACCCAGGACTGGGACTGAGATCTGAGTAGAGACAAAGCAAAAAAGTCCTGCCTTAGTGCAGTATTTTGTACTACCAACTCAAAAACTTGTTAATAAATATCAACCTCATTACCATCTGTGGTCTGAGAGCTCTGAAAGCAGCAGCTGCTGCTATAGATTTAGTAGCTTCCAAGGACTGTTTCTGATTTGCTGGTTCCTGGTCCATGTTGGCCATAGCCTTTACTGGACTGTGCTCTTTTCTCACTCTTGTGTGACAGACCTTTCTTGTCTTTGACTGGAAAATTATTTCGCCATGTTCTTTTGTGGGTTTTTCCACTCTAGGAATTATTTTATGGAATTATTTAAAGTATTTAGAGGAGTCTTGGGGAGTGCTTAGGAATGTCACTGTCCTTTCTCTGCCATCTTGGCTCCATGTTGCCATATTAAAAATTTTTTTTTAACAAATAAAACCAATGAAGACAAGATTAGTAGAAAAATAGAAAACGCAGAAAAAAATTTATAGATAGTTTCTTGGATAGTGAGCTCATATGTCAAATATATAGAGAATAGAGTCAAATGTATAAGAATATGAGTCATTCCTCAATTGACAAATATCAAAGAGTTTGAACAGGCAGGTTTTTGAAAAATAAATCAAAGCCATATATAGTCATATGAAAAAATGCTCTAAATTATTATTGATTAGAGAAATGCAAATTAAAACAACTCTAAGATGGCATCTCACACCTATCAGATTAGCTAAAATAGTTGAAGGGGAAAATGACAGATGTTGGAATGGATGTGGAAAGAGTGAGACATGGATAAATTATTAGTGGAACCATGAACTGATCCAAACATTTTGAAAAGCAGTCTGGAATTCTTTCCAAAGAGTTTAAATTGCACATACCCTTTGGCCTAGCAATACCACCATTAGGTCTGTTTTCCAAGATGATCACAGAAAAAGGAAAAAAGAAGCTACATGCTCTAAAATTCTTACAGCAGCTCTCTTTGTGGTGACAAAGAACTAGAAACTTAGAGGATGCCCATCAGTTCGGGAATGGTTGAATGAGGTTTGGTATATGATTATGATAGAATACTATTGTGTTATAAGAAATAAAGACCCACCTACTAATGTCAGTACTCTTCTGGTGATGTTATACAGTTGTAAGACATGGAATGCAGTCATTTCTGATGAATTGAAAGTAAATATCTCATGGAGGCTCATGATGGGTGTTAGCAAGGTGTTACAGATAAGAAACTTTGAAGAATGGGGATAACAAGTTATTATGGAAATGTGTGTGTTTGTGTGTGTGTGTGTGTATGTGTGTGTGTTCATCCTTCATTGTTGAAGAAGCCCATGCCATCAGAGAAATGATGATATGACTTGCAATTGACTTTGTTTTGAGTGAAGGAGGGCTGTGCAGGTCACTAGCCTCACTTTTCCTCCAGAGCCATCTGAATCCAGTGATCAAATATGGTCCAGGATGACTGGAGATGACCAAGGATGAGGCAATTGGGGTTAAGTGACTTGCCCAAGGTCACACAGCTAGTGAATGTCAAGCATCTGTATGATTGAAAGAGGTCTTGGCTAGGATGAAGGAGTAACAGGTGGAGAGCCTTTTTGTTCCATTGATATCCTCCCAAATCTGAGAGATAGCAAAGAAAACCTCTACTACATTGAATGGACCTTCTCTAGAGAAGACAGGACAAGGAAGGCAGGTGTAAATGTCACACAGGATGGGTAGGCATTGGTAGATTGAGACTTATGTAATCAGAAACAGCATCCACATTGTGACCATCATAGACCTATCTGAATATGTGAATACTCACATAACAGTTTGTTGTAAAACTTAAAGGACACCTTATACATTTTATATGTGCTTTGTAATTTATAAAAGATTACAATACATGAGCAATTATGAATGATCCCCTTGCTATATGTGTGACCCATGTCACAGAAGAACATTACATTAGCATTTCCTGAAAACAATGAGATCAAAATTCATTTGAGTTTCAATGGTTATGAAAAGAATAAAAAATTTGAAGTATTTTAGAGCTACAGGGGACTTCATTCAAATACCTTATTCAGGCCTTCATTTAAATGAATTTCTTTCCAATTTTACAAAACATCTTTTTTTTCTCCTTCCCTCACTCAACTGAAAAAAAGAAAGACATACAGCACCCCTGGATCATGTTAGCCTATTCAAACAAAATAAATTCACATATTAGTTATATAAAAATGTGAGTTAGTCCACTTCTATGTCATGAGGTTTCCTCATCATCAGTCCTCTGGCAATCTGGTTGAGCATACTAATAATTATCTTCTAAAGTAATATTGACATAGTGTAAATTGTTTTCTGGTTCTGCTCACTTTACATCAATATGTACAAGTCTTTCCACGTTTCTCTGCAGTCATCTCTTCATTTCTTACAACTCAATAGTACGATATATATGTACTTATAATTTGTAGAAGATGAAAAAGAGGTTAAATGACTTTCCCAAGGTCAATGAGACAGTACATGACAGAATCAGGTTTCATCTTATTACTTTTCCCTCACCCCACTCTTTTTTAGAATAGTAGCCTGGGTTTTAAACAATTGCATTTAGCCATTGGAAAGGCACCAATCATTTTTTAGTTCTTTGGCCAGGGACCCTATTATCTAGGATATTAAAGATGGCACTGATCATAAATACACTTTAGGAGCATTACATCTCAATGAAAAACATTTATGGGATATGCAGTTCAGTGATAGGGCCTTCACTTAGTTTCATTTACTTTTTTAGAAATTAATTATTAAAACCTATAATGAAGCTATAATGCTGTTTTGTATTTACATAGCATTTTTCATCGTGGAGAAAACAGAGCACTCTATAAGCTTTCCTGAGATAATTTCTGCCCTTAGATTCATGTGTTGGGCTCTGCCTGGAGCCAGCCAGAGGCATATAGATCATGTGCTTCAGACAAAGTAGAATGATTGCCAGCTAAGCAACACAGAAATAAATGAGACCAAAACTCAGGGCCAAGTTCAGGAACCATTAGTACATTATAGGTAAAAAAAAATGTGTTGATGGGGAAGAATATTAAGATTTTCCTCAGGTTATGAGCAAACCAGTGTCATATATTATAGTAATTTCCTTTTAGGCAGACCTAATTCTTCCCGGTAGCTGACAATGACACAAAAGCCCCTGGGCCCTGAAAAGCAGTCTGTTTTGTACACATGGATTTCTGTATGCCTAGTAGCCACAGCATTGCTGAATTTGAATTTGGATGGGAAATGAGGCAGAAAACATTATCCAATTGAAGGCATAGAGAGAATTTTAGTAGGAGTACAATTAATCACATTGAAGGCTGGCAGGGGCACGTAGATGAACTTTTATCTTCATTTAAAAAACATCCAAAGGGCTTTTGGGAGGGATGGTTTAGATACTGACCCAGTGGCTAATGAACTCCATTAGTGTAGGTATAGGGCAAGCCTGGGAATCAGGAAATATATCCTACTGGCTATTCTACTGCTCACTTCCTGGTTGAGCCTGGGAAAATTACCTCATTTCCCTTGTTTACCTTCTTAAGGAACAAAGAGGAATTTAATTACAAAATTCTTTTTAATATAATCTTATTTTCCTTATAGTGCAATTGCTTCCCTATACTTCTCTTCCCTTCTTTCTTCCTTCCCCCTTTAGAAAAAAAGTCCCTTTGCAGTGAAGTCTGGGCAGCCAGGTGGCACAAAATGCTGGGCCTGGAGTCAAGAAGACTCATCTTCCTAAGGTTAAATCTGGCCTTATATTTGACCCAGCTGTGTGACCCTGGGCAAGTCATTTAACCCTGTTTACCTCAGTTTTCTCCTTTGTAAAATGAACTGGAAAAGGAAATGGCAGACCACTCCAGCGTCTCTGCCAAGAAAACCTTCAATGGAGGCACAAAGAGTTGGACATGATGGAACAAAGGGAAATATTTAGCAAAATAAATAAAAATACAATGAAAGGTAACATCACATTTTAAAATTCAGTCAATAAAGGGGTACAAGCATTCTTATATATGTATTAATGAACCTACTTCCATTTGAGTTTGACACTCTTGCTCTAGATAACTCTCTAATAGTTTAAGTTTTAGTGAAAGTATCACCTGTAAAGAGGGTTTCCTCATTACCAATGAAATAACAGGTCCAGGGTCTATCCCCTATCATCAGAAAAAGGCCATTTCATCAGTTTTGGAAAATGAATTAACTGGTCACTTCTAGTCTTCAGTTTTTAGTTCAGAAAGCAAATCATATGGAAATAAAAGTAACATCTAGTCTCTACCATCTTCTTTCTATTTCACTTTGGGCAAGGTCATTTCATCTTCTCAGGCCTCTGTTTTCTCATTTTTAAAGTAAGGGTCTGGGGAAGTAGAAAAAATGCTCGATTTAACATTAGAAAGCTTAGATTCAAATTTTAGCTCTGTTAATGGCTACCTGTGTAACACCAAGTCATTTAATCTCTAGGTATCATCTCTATCTCTATCTTTTTCTGTCTATCTATCTGTCTGTCTATCTATCTATCTATCTATCTAGGTCTACATTAGATGACCTTCTAAGGTTTCTGCCTACTCTAAATCTATCATCTGACTCTGTACAATAACAATGTTGTGCCTGCAGAATGCAGAGTGCAAGTATTTGGTGACAAGAAGACTTCAATTTATTTGGTTATTTAATCAGAGTCCTTATAACAATGCAGACTTTTGTCTGGTAGATACAGTTGCTACTCAAATGTTCTTTTAAATGTCTTCAATGGATAACTATACATTTGGAAAATTGCATAAATGTAAAAAAATCAGCAATAGAAAAGAGCGGAAACTTAATGTTTCATTGAATGCACATGCTTCGTTAAGAGGAAGACAACTCTAAGACATATAATTCTAGAGGGCACAGTACTTTATTCAGAAATAATTTTGCACATAGGAAGCTGTGCTGGCAAACTGCAGCTGACTTTTTAATTTAGAGACATTAAAACTTGTTGTATCAATCTGGCTGCTTCCCAGACTGTGCCATATGCAAGAATCTGAGTCAAAACTCTTTAGGATATTTAAGTGACATCATACAACTTGAAGTGATTCTTAACACACACATCTGATCATTTTAGGTTTTCCTTTCTTTCCTTCCTTCCTTCCTTCTTTCCTTCCTCCCTTCCTTCTTTCCTCCCTCCCTTCCTTCCTTCCCTTCTTCCTTCCCTCCTTCCTTCCTTTCCTTTCCTTTCCTTTCCTTTCCTTTCCTTTCCTTTCCTTTCCTTTCCTTTCCTTTCCTTTCCTTTCCTTTCCTTTCCTTGCTTCCTTTCTTCCTTCCTTCCTTTCCTTTCCCTTCCTTCCTTTCCTTTCCTTCTTTCCTTCCCTCCTTCTTTCCTTCTTTCCCTCTCTCCCTCCTTGCCTCCCTCCCTCCCTTCCTTCCTTCCTTCGTTTCATTTTTTTATAATACCCAAGTCCATGAATTCTATGTCAAAGATTAATGGACTGCTGTATTTCATGCCAAAAATGCCATCTCAGAATTATTGCAATGTCAAAATGACTGAAGCTTCTAATAGCTATTTTCTTTAACCTCACAACTCAAAAGAAACTAGGGTATTTTTTTAAAGTAAAAAAAAATGATCAATGAGACAGCAATGTATATTTGATCAAATTTGATAAATGAAAGGAAACAAAATGTATCTCTTATTCTTTTATAAGAATTTCTCTTCAGTTCTTTCTCTGTGTACCCTTAATGGGGAATGAATTAGTCACTCTGTCCATGATTAGAATTGTTGGTTTGTTAATGTCCATCTGAGAAGTACTGAGTAGCTTTTTCATCAATAAAACACTAACTGGTGATGTGATTATGGGTGTGTGTGTGTGTGTGTGTGTGTGTGTGTGTGTGTGTGTGTGTGTGTTTACCCCTTCTCAAATAAATGGAGTACTTCATAGCATGGATGGTCTTGTGGTTAAAAATGACTTTGAAACCATTGTTACTCTTGTTCAAGAAACATCCTTCAGTTTCTAAAAGATTTTCAGAGTTTTTCTTTTTTTGTCAGAAGTGTCTGGACAAGCCTGAAACACATCCTGATTATTGGGAAGATAAACATAGCCATGACTCCATGTGGCTAGGACTGAAGACTAGCTCAGGCTTTTCCAGGGAAGGGTAGATGCAAAGTGTCAGATGAGGATTATAGATTCATAGGCTATATAGATTTAGAGCAGATGAGGCCTCTTTAATGCCCAGAGGAGTCAACTGATTTGACCAGCACCACTTAGGTAGCCAGTGCCAGTTAGGATTCAAACTCAGGTCCCATTACCCAAAGTTTAATGCTCTTACCCTGACGTTGTGCTGAACTCTGTTAGGTAGGCTATCAAATGGGATATATCTCTTTTTTAAAAAATGCACAACTGTGATTCTCTATCTAAAACATCATTCCATGGCTACCATTCTCTCATATCTATCTATCTATCTATCTATCTATCTATCTATCTATCTATCTATCTCTAACTCTGTGTATTTTTCTATCTATCTAATCTTTATCTATTAGAATAAAAGTGCTATCTTGCTTGCTTCTTTTGTATTCTTGGCACTTAGCATGGTGCCTAGGACATAGTGCTCAATAAAACCTTTTTCATTCACTCATTCATTCATTTGTTCTTTCATTTATCAGCATAGGGAACTCCCATTATGGAAGGTCTGTGTACCAATGCAGCTTAATAACTCATCTGTAATTTATAATCTTAGGAGGTTGTCCAGGTTATTGTGAGGTTAAGTGACCTATTCATGGTCACATAGACAGGACTTGAATCCAAGTCTCCTTCCTTCCATGACCAGCTCTTCTATTCAATAAATCATGCTTCCTCTCTTGTTTCTCTTTCTAGTGACTTCCCTCCTCCCCAAATTAAATATCAAAACTCATTCTGACAAAGGATATTCCTTTGGCAGGAAGTAGCTAGGTGGTGCAGTGGATAGAGCACCAGTGCAGGAGTCAGGAGGACCTGAGTTCAAATCTCACCTCAGACACTTGACACTCACTAGCTGTGTGACCTTGGGCAAGTCACTTAACCCAAGTTGCCTCATCCTGGGTCATCTCCAGGCATCCTGATGAATACTTGGTCACTGGATTCAGATGGCTCTGGAAGAGAAGTGAGGCTGGTGACCTGCACAGCCCTCCCTCACTCAAAACAAAATCAAGTGCAAGTCATGTCATTATTTCTCTGATGGCATGGTCTTCTTTGGCAATAAAAGACAAACACACACATTCCTTTGGCAAAACCTCATTAAAAATTCAGTTGTTTCCTCCCTCTGAAATCAAGACCATCCTGGAAAATCTGAAATGTATGGTAGCCAAACTCAGAGATCATTTTCTTAGAAGCCCTGTCCCTAGAACCTCAAAAGTAACACTCAGCAAGCATGAGTCTTTATTGAGCTTTAAGATTTACAGTGCGTTATTATATTATTTTATCCTCACGAAAAGTTCTGCAAAGTCAGATGATATTATTATTTCCATTTTACAGATGGAGAAGATGAGATACAGATGCAATTTCACAGATGAGAGAGGGGATGTGATGGGTCCAGGGTGGTACAACTAGTAAGTATCTGACACAAAATTTGACCTCTTTTCTTCCTTACTCCAAGTCTAGCACATTTCCTCTGTCCTTGGAACTCTGCCCTGGGTCACAGCTACTATGTTACTGAGCTGGAATTCAGGTCCAAGTTATCCTGATTCCAAGTCTACTGCTCTATCCTTGATACCAGGGGTTCCCAACCCCTTTCAGCTCCCTATTCCCTTTGATTTTCAGTAAGCCTTCCCATGTCCCTTATTTAGGAACCACTTCTTTTTAGTTTACTACTCACATGTATATAAGAAAATCCTTTCCATATTTCCGTTAAATATCAAGCAAATTCTATGGCTAGACACGTAAGAAATAAAATAAATAGATCCATAAATTTCAGTGGAATAATCTGTTCATTTACCAAATATTTTCCATAACTCTTGACATATTTCTTAGACCCCTTAAGGGCATACAGACCCTAGGTTGGGAATCCTGAAAGTGTGCTACGGCTACTAAAAGACATGTAGAGTAGTCTGACTGTCCTTGAAAAAATTCCCATCTAGTTGGGGAAATGAAAGACCATAAAGAAAGATGGTTCCCATTTGGGGTTGATGAGAGTGAGAGAAAAGAATGTTTATTAATTGAAAAATAAAATGTAACTAAAGTAAAACCAGAATGATTGAACCAAGCAACATTGATTATGTGTATGTGTAGGGTGGTGTGTGACAAATTGACAGCTGTGGTACAGTAAATGATTATAATGAAGAATTCCATTTGAATTTGGCCAGGTGTTTTGGTCATTTCTGTAACCCAAACAATCACCATCATAGTAGGACATGGACTGAATGTGGGCATGCTGTCTTTCACAGTTATTGAATTGCACATTTCTAATGAAATTAGGAAATGTATCTCCAGGTTCCTTCAGCTCTGGCTGTCCATGTGCTATATTCCATGTCTGTGATTTCAGAATCAAAATATTACTGACACAGACAGAGGAATGTGGCTGGACATTATGATGTGACAGGAACATGCAATGGCTCTATGAATGTTAACCTCTGAAAAGCAATGTTATCACACTGAATCACAGGCTTTCTTGACTGGATCTTTTCATTCCTTTATCCTATGCATGAGATCACTAAGGCTGAGAGATTGGAAATGACTTGCTGGGTTCACAACAGGAGAGCAGGGGCTCAGTATCAGGTTTCTAGACCTGGATCATTTTCATGGTTCCATCATGCCATGACTACATGACAGCATGCTAATTCTCAAAATGAGCTAGTCAGGGCCTTTTCTTTGCTTGTTGATGTCTTGTGAGGCTGGGGAAGGATGTCAAGGCCATGATCACCCAGGGTCCTTTGGGGGTGTTGCTCTATTTTAGAACAACTAGGAAGGGAAGGAACAAGTGTTTACTTAGTGCCTACTACACTGCCAGGGACTCATTTTATCTAATTTAATTCTCACCACAACCTTGCTAGGCAAGTGTTATTATTATACATTTTACAGTAGAGGCAACCGAGGTAAACAGAGGCTAAATGATTTGCTCAGGATCACATAGCTAGTAAGTGTCTGAGGCCAGATTTGAATGTAGGTCTTCCTGACTCCAGACCCAGTTCTCTATTTACGGTACCACCTTACTACCTCATACTTAGATATTATCTTAGCTCATCTACTTATTAGATCCTTAAATTATTTTGTTTTAGTTTTCAATTAACAAACATTATTTTTGTTGTTGTTATATTTTATATTATTATTCTATTCATCATTTATTCTGTATAATATAGAATATATAACATTCTATTTATTATTTATAATATTCTATTTATTCTCTCTCTTCTCACTCTCTGATTTAAGAAATTTAATTTAATAATTTAAGAAATTATTTCCAATACCAGATTCTCTTCCCCAGCCCTTCCCCCAGCCATTGAGGAGGTGAGAAATAAGATACCCATATGCTTATGAAGTCATGCAAGACATATGTCCACATTAACCATGTTGCAAAAAAAGCAAGAAAAATAAAGTGAAAGAAAATATGCTTCAATCTGTACTAAGAGTTAGTCACTTCTCTCTCTGGAAATAGATGGCATTTTTCATTCTGAGTCCTTTGGAATTGTGTTAATCAGGGTTGCTAAGTGTTTCGCAGTTCATAATAGTTACAATGTTACTGTTATTGTATACAACGTTCTCCTGGTTCTTTTCACTTCATTTTACAATACTTCATATAAGTCTTCTCAGGTTTTTCTGGAACCATCCCCTTCATTATTTCTCATATCACAATTTTATTTTATCACAATCATATACTACAACTTGTTCAAATATTCCCCAATTGATGGTCATTCCTTCACTTTGCAAAAGAGCTGTTATACATATTTTTGTACAAATGGGTCCTTTTCCTTCTTTTTTTGATTTCTTTGGGATAACATGTAGTAGTGGCATTGCTGGGCCAAAAGGTATGCACGGTTTTCTGGTCTTTTGGGACTAGTTCCCAATTGTTCTCCAGAATGGCTGGACCAGTTCGCAACTCCACCAATAATATGTTAGTGTCCCATTTTTCTCGCATTCTCCAACATGTATCATTATCCTTTCTGTCATGTTATCCAATCTGATAGGAGGGAGTTGATGCCTCAGAGTTGTTTTAATTTGATTTTCTCTAATCTATAGTGATTTAGAGCATTTCATGTGGTAATTGATAGATTTGATTCCTTCTTCTGAAGATGGCCTGTTTATATCCATCTGTCAAATCTTCCTCTCCCAATTGAAAAGAAAAAAAAGACTAAATTCTCCCAACAAATAGGTATAGTGAAGCAAAACAAATTCCTGCATTGGGTATGTCTAAAAATGTCTATTTCTTCCTGCATTGAGTCCATCAGCCCTCCATTAGGAGGTTGGTAGGTAAAGAGCCAGGTAAGAAACATACATTTGTTAAGTGATTACTTTGTGCCACACGCTGTGCTAAGCTGGGATAGAAATATAAGCAAAAAGAAAGACATTTCAGCTCTCAAGAGGCTTAGATTTTAATCAGGAAGATAACACATTAAAGAGAGTTGAAAAGCAGGCAGAAAGGGGACATAGAGAAAATCCTGAATCAGGGCATGGTGGTAAAGTCCTAAGAATGACAAGTGTAGCAAGGGTTGGGATGGGGGTGAGATAGAGCAAAGCATGGCTGATCTTGGCATGTCCCCAAAATCAAGTCCCTCAGACGGGACTCACCAATGAGAAAGAAGGGCTCCACACTTTGTATGGTTCATCATTAGATCTTTGAAATTGTGGTTGGCCACAGAATGAGAAGTCTTAAGTCTTTTGAAGTTGTTTGTCTTTACAATATTGTTTTTACTGTATAAATTGTTCCCCTGGTTCTGTTCACTTCATTCTGCATCAGTTCATACATGTCTTCCCAGGTTTTCTTGAAATCATTTCTTTCAACATTACTTATGGAACAATGGTATTCTCTTATATTTGCATGGCATAATGTCTCCACTATAAAGAGCCACTTTTAATTGTTTTTGTATGTGTGGGTCATTTTTTTTCTTTGATCTTTTTGGAGAATAGACCTGCACTGATATTGATATGTGCACAGTTCAGTAATTCTGGTGGATAGGGGAACTTTTTTTCTGTATTCCATAAATATTTTACATGAATCTATAATTTTCTCTTATTGTGGATTTGCCACACTGTCACTGTCACATATGGCAACTCCACATTGATCTAATAAATAGTTTTCAAGAATTGTTAAGGTTAAAATTGATTAATTTATGGCCAGTCTTGAGAGGAGCCTTTCTCACTGTACGGTCATGGGATCAAAGGATCAAAGGTCATTGTTTTAGGACTGGGAGACCCTAAAGTCATCACTCTCCTTATTTTACAGATGAGGAAACTGAGTACAGGAGGGCTTAAATGACTTGCCCAGGGTCACCAAGCTAGTAACTGTTTCAGGATGAAGTTAGACCCAGGTCTTCCTGACTCCAAGTCCAGTACTGTATTCTTTATGCAGCTTAGCTAAAGCCTATGAATGAGTACATATTCAGGGTCTTTCTAGCCTGGTAGGGCTGTCCAAAGCTTTAGTTCTATTGACCTAGCTGGAGTGTGTTGGTAAATGTTTAACAATCAGCTCTCTGAAAAGCACATCACACTTTCAAATTTAATCTGCATTATCAACCCTTTTTCAATCAATTTTTAAAGTTTAGAAATCAACAAAATGGTAAATCAAGCCCTGATTTATGGCATTTGTCAATTTGCAGGTGTAAATGCTCACATGAAAAATTTAACCATTGGCTCTTGAAAGCTAGTCAGAGATGGGTTTCAGTACAATCTGGACCTAGCTTTTGTCAGCTCAGGGTCATGCCAGGGCTGTAGTATATTTTAGTGGAGAACTCATTAGTTAAAAAAAAAATCCTATGTTGAACCCTGAAAGTAGGTGCTAATGAAATATTTGGATAAGCAAGAGAATAAAGGAATAAGCATTTATATAGTGCCTACTATGTGCCAGGTACTGTGCTAAGCGCTTTTTGCATCTATTATCTCATTTAATCTCACAACAACCCTGAGAGTTAAGTGCTGTTAATATCTCCATTTTGCAGCTGAGGGGACTGAGACAAAGGTTAAGTGACGGGTCACTCACCTGGGAAGGATCTAGCCAGATTTGAACTCAGGTCTTCCTAATTCCAGGCACAGTGCTCTACCCGTGGCACCACCAAATGTTAAAAAGTGCTAGACCTAGGTTTGACTGCTGCCTTAGATACATACTAGCTGGGTGACCCTTGGTAAGTCCCAACCTCTCTCAGCCTCAATTCCCTTATTTTAAAATGTTGTGATATTGTAAAGACAATTTTGGAAGACTTCAAAACTCTGATCAACATAATGTCCACCATAATTGCAGAGGATTCATGAGGAAGCCTTCTGATGGAGTGGTGGTGGACTCGGAGGAAAATTTGAGACATTTTATTTTTAAGAAATTTCCAATATGGGAATTTTTCTTTTTTTTTGCTTGACTCTATATGCTTCTAAGGACTTTTTTTGGGGGAGTAGAGATAGAGAAAGAGGGTAGATCTTCATTTAAAAATTAATTAATAATGAGTTGTGAGCATCAAATTAGATAACATTTGTAAAGCACTTTGCAGACCTCCAAAACAGTATATAAATAATGGCTACTATTATTTTTATTGTAATTAAAAAGAGGGAGCCAAGATAAGGTATCATGTAGCTCTTCTCTACCGCATTTCCTTTAATTCAACTGTTCTTCTGTATAGATAGGGTACATGGGCTATGTCTCTGATATGTAACCCTTTTCCTCTGCAAAAGACATGAAAATCATGTGTTTAGGTTCCTTCAGGAATGTATTTAGTCACTGGTGTTAACAGAAATAGTTACGGGGCTCATAGAAATGTAACAATGGGAACAGAGCCCCTAAGCCTAGGACACCCTAAGTTTCCTTTTTCATCTCCTCCTAGCATCAGACTCAGTTGCAAATAAGATGAGTAATGAGATCATGGGAATTCTAGGTTACATAGTTCCCCCAAATTAAACTTTAAAAGAAGAGTGATGATCACTGAAAAAAAGGCAAAAGATAATCAATGAAGGCTTTGTGGAGAGAGGATTCAAAATTTAAGAAAAAACAAAACAAAATAAAGGCAGAGGCATTTAGGTGAGAGCATGACTCACTGGGGAAATGATTCCTGTGTGGGGAAAAAAAACCAACCCAAGAACAAAATCCTGACAAATATTCTACGAATCCATCAGCAGCATACCACAAAGCTTGTAATCTTCTTCAGGGGACCTGCACTTAACTAACTTCTGAGAAGGTTTGATTTGACTTGCCCTTTGTTTTCTCTTCCTGCTCTTTCCCACACTTCCCTTGTTTTCAAGCTAACCATATTTAATGTTCCTTGCTTAATATTCTTGGTAGAGCATCTGAGCTAATCTGGAGGAACTGCCTTATCAAAACCTAATAAGTAATATCACTGGCAAAAAGCCTGCCAGGCAGAAATACTGATAACCAAGCTTTCGCCTGTTAGCTCATTTTATAAAAGGGAAAGTTTAACAATTTGATTCAAATAAATTTGAGCAACATTTGTTAAGAACCCACTTTATGCTTAATACTCTATGTTGGGTTCCAGGTAAATGAAAAACAATGCAGTTTCTACCCTCTGGAAACTTTCATTCTAGAGGAAAGATATATCACTTTTTTTTACCACACACACACACACACACACACACACGTATAAATAAACTATATAGTACTACATAGGCACAAAAAATATAATAAAGATGTATACAAAAATAAATATATATGCAAATAACTACAATAAAATCTAGATTTCAGTCTAGAAAGGGGATATAACTATATATACTATGTAGAACATAATTATATAATCTATATACTATATACAATCTATACACAAATATACAAAAATAAATATATGCAATGTATACGTATATACGATATATGTAAATACATACATATACAAACATGTATATGTAAATATATACATATGCACATATATATATGACTATACATATACAATGAATAAAATCTAGATTTCAGTCTAGAAGGAATGTAAATATATATATATATATATATATATATATATATATATATATATATATATAAAACTATGTAGTACTATATGTAGTATGTATACACAAATAACTATAATACAAGTTAGCCTGAAAAGAAGAAAATTCTTAATTGACTACTGAACTGGAATTGAACTATATATAAAATGTTCAAGCTGACAGTGTCTACCATTCATCTCCAGGTAGTTTCAATGAAAAGAATAGTTAGTGCCTTCTGCGGCTCTGCCTGCTTCCAATCTCATCACCATGCTTGTCTGGATATAATCACTCTCAGGCTCCTCTCTCCTCTTATTGGAGGGTTGGAAGGTGGAGTATCAAACTCCTCCCAAAGCCTTCCTTTATAGAGGCCAGAAATTGAACTTGTATTGAAATGAGTTGCCAGTTTGGGGAGAGGCACACTGCCAATCTAGCATCCACCTGACATATGATTCTGAATGCAGGCCTCTATTTTTGGTTTCTTCTTTTCTGATCTTAGTTAGATGAGTAGCTGAGATAGAAGAGCCCAGGTGACCAGTGAGACCATGAAACTCATTAAAATCATCCAAAATCCCTCCAGATTTCAGCCAGAGATCTAGAGTCATCAAGTTAACCCATGCAAGTCTAGAAAAGGGCCAGTGCAGCAGCTGAGTGAACTGCTAGACCCAGCCTAGCAGTGGAATGACCCATCAGCTGAGAGACTGTATCTTGGAAGGTACCAGCTCAAATGAACAAGGGAGCACATCATCATAAAGTGAGCTTGGTGGGAGCCCTCTGAAGAGAGAAAAGAACTCCAGGAATCTCAAATTACCTCTTTGGCCTACATGTGTGTTTCATTACCTTTGTGCTTTAAGTATGATCCTACTCTCCCCAAGGGAGAGTACATTCTCTGGTTTGGAGGGATTTTTAAAACTTCTGTTCTTACTCAGTACCTACTCGATAAATATGAATACAACCCTTACGAAGGATAGTATTGGAAGCAGGTGTAGTAGTCAACCACCCTTTGGCAACCCAACCTGGCAATGCCAGTGCAGGTTGGGAGATTGATCCCAAGAAGGGAGCTACATGTGAAAATGACAAAATGTTATCATACATAGTCACACATAGTTTAAATGACATTTTTATGACTTTATCTCAGTCAAATTGTGGGTTAAAATGTACAAAAGACAATAGAAAAAAATGTCAAGAGGAATTTGGGGGAATATTTTGGGGATATTTAACATAGTATAATTAAAGGATTCAATTTTTTAAAATAAATAATCACCCACAATGACTTAGATATCTTATGAATCATAAGCATAGATGTTTGAGACTGACTTCCTGTTATAGAATGGAGATACTTGGATCTATGTCTTTCAAGATCTTTTTCCTACTTGTGTCTGGCAGCCACTCTAATTAATGGACTCTTGTTATTTATTGCCTCAACTTTTTACTACTCAATACCAGTGAAATGGAGCCATTAGATAAGGACCCCTGCAGATCATATATTGGCCTAGAAAAACCACATGTTAATATTATCAGTGTTTTATTGTCAGGGGAGTGAGGTGGCATGGTGGGTAGAGTAATGGGCCTGGAGTCTGGAAGACTCATCTTTACTAGTTCAAATATGGCCTCAGATACTTACTAGCTGTGTGACCCTGTGCAAGTCACTTAACCCTCTTTGCCTCAGTTTCCTCATCTGTAAAATGAATTGGAAAAAGAAATAGAAAACTTCTCCAGTATCTTTGCCAAGAAAACCTCAAATGGGATCATGAAGAATTGGACATAACTGAATGACTGAATAACAATGACATATTTCATACTCTATCATATTTTTATTTAGTTAAATATTTTCCCAACTACATTTTGATCTTGTCCTGCTATCTTTGGAAGTGGTGAGGATTGTGTGTTTGACATCTCTTCTCTAGATAGCTCTGTAAGATTATTTATTGGAGAGAAGCTGTCTACTTGCATTGGTAGGAGTTTCCTCACTGGGGAGTTTCCTATACCAATCAAATCAAAGTTCCGTTCCTATGCTTATTCTTATCCTTAGTAACGTATTTTCTCCTCAATTTCATCTCTTGGACTTTATCGCTATATTCCAAACTGATGAAAATGTTGAAGGCTTGACAATGTTTTACTCTGATGACCTGTCTTTAGTTAGACTTGTGATTGTAACCTCAAGATATTGTTATTATGAATTTTAGTGCCTTATACAGTGTATTTCAGGAAAAACAACCCAGTGTTATTATGTGGATGGTGCTTTTGTATTATTTCCACTCTCTGGGATGTTTATGAGAAGAGCAAACCCAATTTCTTCCTCACAAAGCCCCAATAGTGACAATTTTTTTTGCACAACCATTAGCTTGGAGGAATGCTGTTCTTCTGTTTTTTTCTGGTGCCTTTTGACTCTGTGTCAATGGAGCCTTTGAAGTGATTTTTCAGTATGGTACCTAAGTGTAAGTCTGATTCTTTTTTATTTTTTCTAAGATGAGATTAAGGCAAAGTGACAGGTGGGATATTTCTTGGTACCCTTGCTCACACTTGAGAGGAATATAATTTATCTAATTCTCATAGGAATGAAAATACAGTCTGTAAAAGGTGAAAAACCTAGCAGTTGCTAACACAAATCCGAACTAATTACTAGGGGATTAAAGAGTCTAAACACTTCCCCACAGCAATTTTAGAGATAATTGTATTACATTTATTGCATTTATTATGCTATGTTCCTTCCTGACATATTATTTCCAAATACACACACATTTTGAAATGAAAATCAAGAAAGAAATTTATCTCCATTATTTCTCCCAACCAGTTCCCCCCAAACATATTTATTTTTTTTTATCTTCTTCTTCTTCTTTTTTTTTAAAGAACAAGATAGTTCAGTTGAAGCACTGGAAATAGCACTGAACTAAAAGTCCAAAGACCAGGTTTGAATTCCCTGCCTTGCTCCTTACGTACCTGTATGAACTTGGGCAAGTTACTTTCCTTCTCTAATTGCAAAATAAGGGGTTACACTAGCTCAGGGGCTTATTAGTTATTAATCTGAGGTCTACAAACTTGTTTCTTAATTTTTTTTCAAAATTATTATTTATTTTTAACATTATTTTCTTTTTAAATTCTTAGTTCCAAATTCTCACCCTCCCTCCCATTCCTCCCTGTCCACTGTAAAGTCAAGCAAAGTGATATCAATTACACATGTGAAATCATACAAAAATATTTCCATAGTAGCCACATAACATAAAAACAAAAATAAAGAAAAATTATACTTCAGTTTGCATTCAAAGCTCATTAATTCTTTCTCTGGAGGTGGATGGCATTTAAAAAAGTCATGAGTCCTTTGAAATGTCTTGGACAGGGGTGAGGAATCTGTGGCCTCGAGGCCACATGTGGCCCTCTAGGGCCTCAAGTGAGGCCTTTTGACTGTGAAGTATGGTTTCAGTTAAAGGACCACATTTGAGGATCTAAAGGCCTCAAGGCCACAGGTTCTGTGTCTCTGGTTGGATCATCATATTAATGAGAGTAACCAAGTCCTTAACAGTTGATCATCATTAGAGTTTTGTTGTTACTGTGCCCACTGATCTCCTGGATTTTCTCTCATCACTTTGCATCAGTTCGTATAGATTTTGCCATGTTTTTATTTTCTGAAACCACCTTCCTCATCATTTCTTATAGCCCAATAGTACTTTATCACTATAATATTTCACAACTTGTTCAACTGTTCCCCAATTGATAAATATTCCCTCACTTGCAATTCTTTGCTACCACAAAAAGAACTGCCCTGAATAATTTTGTGCATATAGATCAGTTCTCTTTTCCTTTGTTCTCTGGAATATAGAACTAGTAGTTGTATTGCTGGGTTGAAGGGTACTTAGAATTTTAGAGCCCTTTCAGTACAATTCCAAATTGTTCTCCAGAATGCTTGGACCAGTTCACAACTCCAAGAGTCTATGAGTGTACCAATTTTCTCCTCATTCCCTCCAGCTTTGTTATTTCTGATAAGTGGAAGATGGTACCTTAGAGTTGTTATTTTTGCCTTTCTCTAATCAGTAGTGATTTAGATCATTTTTTTTTCATGTAGCTCTAGACAGCTTTGATTTCTTCTTTTGAAAACTGCCTATTCATATCCTTTGACCATTTGTCAATTTGGAAATGGCTCTTATTTTTGTGAATTTGACTCAGTTCCCTATATTTTAGAGAAATCAGACCATAATCCGAGAAAATTGCAGTAAACTTTTTTTTGATATTAATTCATTGTCCATGAGATCTTTTAGAAAAATATAGTTTCCTTGATTATCTCTTTTATTTAGGTCCATTTATACTTTTACTTTGTCTGAGATTACCTGGAAATTCTCTGTTTCATTAGGTTTCCATTTTCCTCTTTAAGGATTATACTCTTTTGCTGGGTAAGTTATTTTTGGTTGTAATCCTAGCTTCTTTGTATTCTAGAACATCACACTCCAAGCCCTCTGCTCCTTTAACATGGAAGCTGATAAACCTTGTGGGATCCTGACTATGGTTTCATGATATTTGAATTATTTCTTTTTAGCTGTTTGCAATATTTTCATCTTGACTTGGGGACTTTGGAATTTGGCTATAATTTTCCTGGGAGTTTTCATTTGGGGCTCTCTTTCAGGAGGTGTTTCATATATTCTTTTAATTTCTATTTTACCGTCTGAATCTAAGACATCAGGGCAGTTTTCCTGACAATTTCTTGTAGTATGATATCTAAGCTCTTTCTTTGGTCTTGACTTTCTGATAGTTAAATAATTTTTAAATTATTTTTTCTCAATCTATTTTTCAAGTCAGTTACTTTTCCATTGAGGTATTTCACATTTCATCTATATTTTTTACTCTTTGGACTTTATTTTGTTGTTTTTTGCTGTCTTATGAGTCATTAGATTCCACTTGTGCAGTTCTAATTTTTAAGGAACTATTTTCTTTAGTGAGATTTTCTACCTCTTATTACATTTGGTCAATTCTACTTTTTAATGATTTCTTTTTTTCATGAATTTTTGTGCCTCTTTCCAGTCATTTGACCTATTCTGCGTTTTAAGGTGTTATTTTCTTCAGAATATTTTTGTGCCCCCTTTGCCACTGCTGTTCAGTCATTTCCAACTCTTTGTGACCCCATTTGGTATTATTGTGGCAAAGATTCTGGAGTAGTTTTCTATTTTCTTTTTCAGCTCATTTTATTGATGAGGAATTGAGGTGAACAGGAGTGACTTTCCCAGGGTCATACAGCTAGTAGTATCTGAGGCCAGATTTGAACTTATGAAGATGTGTTTTCCTGATTTCAAGCCCAGTGCTCTAACCACTGTGCCAGCTAGCTGCTCTGCCAAATTGTTAATTCTCTTTCATTATTTTCTTGTGTCATTTGCATTTTTTTCCCCAATTTCCCCTCTACCACTTTTCTTTTTTTCTTATTATTTCTGTCATTAACTCTTTCAGGAATTCTTGTTGGTTTTGAATCCAGTTAGCATTTGCCTCTGAGATTTTGCTTGTTGATGTTATGTTGTTTCTTCTGATTTTATGTCTTGATCTTCCCTGTCACCAGTTTTTTATGGTCAGTTTATTGTTTTGTTGCCTGTTCATTTTCCAGTCTATTCCTTGACTTTGAACTTTATGTTAAAGTTGGGCTCTATTCATCTGGGAGTGGGGTGGCACTGTCCCAAGTTTCAAGCTGTGTGTGTGTGTGTGTGTGTGTGTGTGTGTGTGTGTTACTATTTTCCAGTGCTGGTTCTGAGGGTCCATAAATTTTTGGTGTTTCCAAGGTGGTGTGACCCAGGAAGATGTGTGTTTACTCCTTTCCTGCGCTGTGTTCTTGTCTTTACTCTAAAAGGACCCCTGTTCTCCTGTAGGCACAAGCATTCCTGAACAGTAACTAAGTCCGTTGGTCTCCTGCAGCCACAAGTCTTAGCATTTCTCTTTGTCTTAGAACTACAACCTGGGCTCTTGGAATTGTGACTCAGAACTGATTATAGGCAACAGAGTTGCCATTCAACTCAGCTATATCCAAGTGCCAGAAAAGGGTTCCCTGTACTCTTTCTCACAGTTTGTCCTACCACCTTACTGTTTCTGGGCTGAGAATTCCTAAAATTGCTGCTGCTGCTTCTGCTGCTGTCATGGCCATCTCCAAGACTGGTGTTCCCACTCCTACCCAAATGGTACTGACCTCTCCTCCCAACCTCCCAAGTTGTCTTAGGCTAGAAAAATATTTCACTCTTTTTGTTTACTCTGCCACTCCAAAATTTGATTTCAGGAATTATTTTAAAGTTGTTTGGAGAGTAATGTTAGGAGAGTTCAGCTGAGTTGCTGCCTCTACCCACAATCTTGACCTTCCATGAAATTGTTTCTTTAAAAAAAATTAGATAATTGTACTTATAAATATATACTTATAATAATAGAAATAAATAATATATATGGAATAAATAAAATAATTAATAAAACAAAAATATTTAATTTCATTTGTAATTCTACATATTTTATTTTATTCATTTAAAAACCCTGTTCTGGGAATATTCTATAGGTTTCACGAGAGTGTCCTAGGGGCACAAACAAGGTTAAGAAGTGCTGTACTAAATGGTCTCCAAGGTCTACTCCAACTCTAACATTCTCTGATTCTAGAAAAGGCTTTGTTATTTTTAGGTCAAAACATTAATTGAAAAGAATCTAAAGAATCAAAGAATAACTGAAGGAAGGGGAAAATTTTGCTTTGAGATCCTAGATGGCTTTGCCACTGATTGCTGTATGCTATATGTATCTATATACTACACTGTGTGTATACATACACATATACACACACACATATACTCACAAATGCATACCTACATATATTACATATAACATACAAACATACACATACATATACATTTACTGTAGGCTGTATAAATAAATGAGCAAATGTTTTTGAATAAACAAGCCTGAGAATTTTCCCTCAAATTAAGCATTTGTTATGGATCAAACCCAGATGTTCCCATCTGCCCACCCATAAGGGTCAGTCATGAAGCTTTTCATCATCCCCAACATTCCCTTAGCTGGAATTGATAGTTATGTCCTCTAAACTCCTCATTACCTCTTTCCTCTTTTAGCACATTGATCACATTTTGCTTTGAGTTTTACTGAGGGTCTATAGCTCTAAGGTTGGAAGGAATTTCATATAGTTCAACATCCTTCTCTTTTTATAGATGAGAAAACTGATGCTCAGGGAATTTAAGTGGGGAAGAGAACAGATATTTATTATATACCTGCTATGTGCCAGGCAGCTGCTATGTGGTGCAGTGGATAGAGGGCTGGAAAACTCATTTTTCTGAATTCAGTTCTAACCTCAGACACTTACTAGCTATATGATCCTAGGAAAGTCACTTCACCATGTTTGCCTCAATTTTCTTATCTATGATGAACTGGAGAAGGAAATGGCAAACCACTCCAATAACTTTGCAAAGAAACCCCAAGTGGGGTCACAAAGCATCAGACATGTCTGAAAAATGACTGAACAACACATCCCAAAGAACCTATTACAGTGCCTAGCACATGAGGGACTCCCTAAGTGTTATTGACTTTTATTGAATTCACAGTCACATTATTGAAAGTTAGTTAATATTCTCTTGAGTGATATTATGCCTTATGTGATTTGTCAGTAGGAAATTAATACCTAATACAAATTTTGTATTTTGGACTTTATTCTAAATACCTTTTTTGAAATGGCTTCTATTAAATTAGTCAGTCTTGAATGTTACTGACACTTTATGCCTTTTAATGTCTTTGATCTCCAGACTAAGGCTCATATAAGATTAGAAAATGCTGCAATTCATCACTGTTCACAGGAACATAAAAATTAAACTGATGTTTTTTACACCATATTTTGTTCTTCCTGACTTTGTCAACCACTTCCTCTTGGAAATAGCAACCTTTATTAAGTACCTAAAGGGTGTAAGGTACTTTTCTAGTCCTTACTGAAGGTCATAAAAGAAATAAGAAATCTGATCCCCACTCTTGATGAAACTGTAATATAATACTGGAAGAACACATATGAAAGATATATTTAATTCAATTTATATCAGCACACATTCTTCAAGAGGATAGCTGGAGACAACAGGGTGGCACAGTCAATATTGTCCTAGATCTGGAATAAAAGAGATGAGTTCCAATCCAGTCCCCAAAACTTACTAGCCTTGTGTTTGTGGGTAAGTTACTTAACTTCTGCTTGCCTCAGATTTCCTCACATGTAACATAGGGATAACGACAGCACCTATCTCACAAAGCTGTTGTGAGGATCAACTGAATAATATTTATAATGTGTTGGCTTATTCTATTAGGGGGATACAACATCTATACAGATAAGTAATAAAATGTACGTATAAAATAATTTCAAGCAAGAGAGAACAATAACACTTGGGGAGGGAGAATCAGGAAAAACGTTTTATAGAAGGTAATTTTTGAGCTAAACACTGAAAATAGCTAGAGAGTATAAATCAAATCATCAAGAACTAAGCTCCTACTATGTGTTTGGCATATATACTAAGCACTGAGGCTACAAAAAATCAGAAAAGAGACACTGGAGCTCACAGTGTAATAGGGAAGACAACAGCAAACAGCCATGTACAAATAAACTTGTTCATTTGTTTGAGTCATGTCCTATGCTTCATGACCACATTTTGGGTTCCTTTAGCAAAGATCCTGGAGTGGTTTTCCATTTCCTTCTCAAGCTCATTTGACAGATGAGAAAGCTTAGGCAAACATAGTTCAGTGACTTGCCCAGGGTCCTATAGCTAGTGACCCTTTCCCAGGGTCACAAATGAGCTACATACAGAATAAATGGGAAATAGCCAATAGAGGGAAGGCACTAGCATTAAACTGGATCAGGAAAGTCTTCTTGTAGAAGGTGGGATTTTAGCTGGGACTTGAAGGCCAGGGAAGCAAAGAGGTGAAGATGAGGAAGGAGAGTATTCCAAACATGGTAGACAGTCAATGAAAAAAAACCCCACAATTAGATGTTGTGTCTTATGTAAGGAACAAAGAGTAAGATGGCGGTCAGTGTCATTGGATCATGGAGTACATAGGGTAGGGGATACAAAGTATAAGAAGAGTGGAAAGATAAATGAGGTGCAGGTTATTAAGGGATTTGAATGCCAAAGAGACAGCCAGGCCTAGAGTGCTAAGCCTGGAGCTGGGAAGACTTTGTCTTCCCGAGTTCAGATCTGATTTCAGACACTTATTTGCAAGTCACAACATCTGTCTGCATCAGTTCTTAGCTATAAAATGAGAAGGATAATAGCATTTACTTCAAAGGATTGTTTTGAGGATCAAATGAGGAGATAGTTATACAGCTCTTAGCACAGTGCTTGGCACATAGTAAACACTTAATAAATTCATATTCCATCCATTCAAATGAAGGATATTGTAAGATAGAGATATGTATTATATATTCTTATAATTCCTGGCAGGACCAGGGTATTTAGTGCTGGAAGGGATGTTAGAGTTCAACCCCTTCATTTTACAGATGATGGGAGTGAGTAACTCATAGATTGTACCAGAAAGTACCTTCGACATCATCTTGTTCAATCACTTCATATTATAGGTGAGAAAACAGAGGAGTAGAGAGGTAGAGAGGGATGTGACTTGCCCAAACCACATTGGAAGTGAGCAGCAGAGCCAAGATTTGCCTCTCTGCCTCCAAGTCCATTGTGCTTTCCATGATATCAAACTACCTTTCACTTCTCTAGTGGCATAACTCAACCTATAGCTCTTCTTAACAGGAAAATCTGTGACTAATAAGGATGCCAAGACAGCATCATTTTAATTTATTCCAATTTGTCATCCACATTTTTGATGTTCCTCTGTAGACATTGTTACACACCAGACTTAAATCAAGGGTTCACATTTTTGAAGATCTCTTATTTTCATAATTCCCTTCCATTTAGTTCTGACAAAAACATAATCCGTTTAGACTGTAAATTTGCTGCAAAGGCAAATTAAGTATGACACAATGAATCAAGTGTTAGTCTGAAACTCAGGGGACTTGGGGGCTGTTGGATTTTATGGGCAAGCCTCCTGCTGGGCGTTTTTGAACCTTGATGACTCCATGATAAGACATAAAATAATGCTGACTTTGTTCATACCTTACTGTGCTGTTGGGAAAATGATTAGATGCTTGACAAAAGGCCTCTGAATATCTTTGCATGAGCTGTTATGCAAGCATACAATAGTATAGTTGTTTCTTTCAACCTTGTCTTAATATGTCAAGTACCAGCACTTGGAAGGGAAATAGCTGTGTTCTTCATTTAGCTAATGAATTCATTCACTCTTGGCTTTCATGGCACAGCCACCAACTAGTTCTTTTCCTATCTGTCTGTCTGCTTCTTCTCAGTCTCTTTCATCATTATATATTGTACCCTGTAAGTTTGGATGTTCCCAAATGTCTGTCCTGGACTCTTTTTTCTTCTCCATCTGTACTCTTCCTTGGTGACCTTGTTGGCTCTTGTGGGTTCACTTTATGGCTTTATTCAGATGATACTGAGGTCTTTTCTCTTTCCTAAGGTCAAGTCTTGTGTTTCCAAATATCCACTGATCATTTGTTCTTGGATGAGCTGAAACTGAACTCATAATTTTCTCTCCTAAATCTACCTATCTTCCAAACTTTCATTTTCCCCCTCAAACTGTATATACTGTAGACATCTCAAACTCAACATATCTAAAACTGAATTCATCATCTTACCTATCTCCCACAATACCCTTCTTTTCCAAGCTCTCCCATTCCTGTCAAGGGTACCTTTGTCCTTTCAATCACCCAGGTTCACAACATAGGCGTCATCTTTGACTCTTCATTCTCTCTCCTTGCTCTCCCCTCCACCCCCATCCAATCGGTTAGCAGGTCCTGTTAGTTCTACCTCCATCAACATCTCATTGCCACAATCCTGGTACAGACCCATGAGCTATTGAACAGCCTGGTGGTTAGTCTCCCTGTCTCAAAATTCTCTTCACTCTAGTATATCCTCCATTGAGCTAAATGACCTTCCTGAAGAGCAAACCTTACCATCTGTCCTGCCTAGTCAATAAGCCTAATAGTTCCCTTTTACTTCCAGGATCAGTTGGCTTTTAAAACCCTTCATAACCTGCCCCTATCCTATCTTTCCAGTCTTTTTAAACCTTCCTCCCAGTATCCCCCTCCTTGTACACTCCCTTGGCCCCAACCTCTTTGGTATGCTTTGCATATATTCTGGGCATTTCTACTGGCTCTCTCTCATGGCTGGAATGTTCCCTCTTCTCATCTCCACATCTTGACTTCCCTATCTTCCTCTAAATGCCAGCTAAAATCTCACCATCTACAGGAAGCTTTTATCAATCCCTATTCATTCTAGTACCTTCCCTCTGTTGACGATCCCTAATTTATCTTACGTATATCTTGTTGGTGCATAATTGTAGCTGTCTCCTCCATTAACTCCTTGAGAAAAGAAACTGACTTTTTTCTTTCTTTGTATCTCCAGTGTTTACCATAATGCCTGGCATATAGAAGTAGGTTCTTAATAAATGCTGTTGACTCAACTTTTTCGGGTACCACTATCTTCCCAGTCACCAAGGTTAATACTGTACCGTTCATTGCCTCTTATTAATCTCTAGCATTTATATAATACTTTAAGGTTTGACAAGCATTTTACATGTGTTATCTCTTTTGATCTTCACAGAAACTCTATGAGGTAGTTGTTATACCCATTTTCACTGATAAAGAAACTGAGCCTGAAAGAGGTTAGCTAACTGACCCAGGGTCATACAGCTACCAAGTATCTGAAGCCTGATTTGACATCAGGTCTTTGTGACTCCAGATCTAGAACTCTATTGACTGTGCTACTTAGCTATTCCTATTGATGAAGGGAATTTTTATACCACCAGTCCTCTACATGAGTGGTTCCTAATTTTTTTTTGTTCTGAGAACTCCTTGCAACAAGACACACATGTACAAAGTGTGTTGTGACCTCCAGGATAATTTAATATACTACAGATAACATTTTGCAATTATTTATCGTTTAAGAGGCTATTAAAGACTTCTTGGTCTTCGGATTTTTGGAATCTTTGACTATCCTTGAGAACACTCAAGGAATTCATGAGCTGCTAAATGAGAACCACTGCTCTATATCAGTACAATCACAACTCTGACTTCAAAGAAAATCCTTTCTCCTTAGTACCATTACTTTAGCATAGTAAGTGCTTCATAAGTGTTTATTAAGTCATTTTTTTGGAGTCAGTCGGGGTTAAGTGACTTGCCCAGGGTCACACAGCTAGTAAGTGTCTGAGTCTGAATTAGAACTCTGGTCCTCCAGACTCCAATGCTGTATCCACTGTTCCTCTTAGCTGTCCCTTATTGTATCATATTTAATAGAATTTGTGCCATATAAAAGGAATAGCTCAGAAAATAAATGTCTGCCTTTGAATCACTGCATTCTGTTGAATAGTGAAGTAAACACTGAAAGAAATAAAGAAAAACATCCAAGAGCAAAGGTACAGCAATATGCTTTGTGTTAATCACAATTCTGGACTCAGAGGAGAGAGAATGAAGGAAGGGTATTTGCAGGAAAAGTGGTTTGACCTAAATGTCCTTATTGAAAGTCATCAATATTGCATCATCATCAGAAGGAAATTTATCCAGTGAGAAATACTGACATAAAAGGATCAGAGAGAGATTTTGCTGTTCTGATCATACATTGAGAATGAGCACTGGCACACATGAGACCTTTGTAAGGAAAATTACAAAGCTTTAGTGGCAGAAATACAGCAAGACTGGAATAAATGAATTGATATTTTTTATTCATGACTAGGGAGATTAAATATAGTAAAGATGACAATATTCTAAAAATTAATTTATAGGTTTAATTCAATACCAATGAAAATTCCAGTGGGGCATTTCAAAGAACCAAAAAGAAAATTATAGTTAAATTTATATGGAAAACAAATGGATAAGGGTATCAGAATATGATATTTTAAAATGTCAGTGATGGGAGATAGTCTCTTTTAAACTTTAAAACATGTTGTAAAAGCAATAATTACCAAACCTATCTACTTTAGACAGATCAGTGAAAAGAATAGAATTCCCAGAAATAGTTATAAATATATGCTTAAAAGTTTTTTTAATACAAAAGTTAATATTAGGGAAAGTTGATATTACATAATGAAAGGAATTATTCAATAAATCATTAGGGAACATAGATTACAATTTCATTCATTTTAATTTAGCAATTAAAAAAATCTACCATGTACGATGCACTTAACCTAAGTGTTGGGATTGTAAAAATTAAAAAGGTCAAACAAACAAACACATAATGAAGGTCACATACATATTCCTTAAGTAGAGGGGAAATAAATTCTTAATGGAAATTATGAGACAAAGGGCTGATTGGCTTAATAAAATGCATAAAAGTATAAACATTGAAGACAATAATCCTTGGGTGCAATAGAATTAGAAAAATATTAGAGATGATTTTAACTTAGCATATTATGTTAATTTAGCACATTGCCTGGGCAACTAGGTGACACAGTGAATGGTGTGGGACCTGAAGTCAGAAAGATTCATCTTCCTGAGTTCAAATCTGGCCTCAGACATTTACTAGCTGTATGATCTAAGGCAAGTCACTTAACCCTACCTGCCTTAGTTTTCTCATCTATAAAATGAGCTAGAAAAGGAAATGGCAAACTGCTTCAAAATCTCTGCCCAGAAAATCCCATATGGGGTCATAGAGAGTCAGACATGACTGATGACAACTTAACATTAATAATAGCACCATTAAAGCACATTGTTTGGCCCGTAAGAGGTACTTGATAAATGTTGACTGATTGACTGACTCAGAGAAAAACTTTGTTCTTCAGAATTTACAAGAAACTAATGCAATTCTTCAAGGAAAATATCCAGATGCCAACTAAAAGAATATGAGCAGACAATTCATCAAAGAATAAATACTTAGGAATCTGTTTATTTTCAGTAAAAAATTAAAGAAATAAATTAAAACAACCACATGGTTCTCACTTTTACTCAAAGCTGGCAAAAATAAGTAGACTAAGAGCCTAGTGTTTCAGAGACTACATTGTTATCTTTTCTCAATACTTTCCCCAGTCCCTTGGATGCCTTCAAAGAGCCTGTAGTGGAATACGGTACCTTCACCACAGTTGATAGGTTCTGTAAATAACAGTGGTCCTTGATGAAAGTCTTTTCCCAGTATTGGACCCCACTTTTCTAGTAACTAGGCAGCTACTGATTCCTAAAACACAATTATACAATACCATGATCAACCATGAGTCCAGAAGAATGATAAGGAAGGATGTACCCGCTTCCTGACAGAAAGGTGATGGATCAACGGGCAGAATGAGACAGAAATTTTTGGACATGGGCAATATGGGTATTTGTTTTGCTTGAATATGTCTATTTGTTACAAGGATTTTTTCTTTTTCCTACAATGGAGGGTAGGGAATGGTAGTGATGAGTGTAGGAGGAAGAGAAAAATAGATGCTTGTTAATTGAAATTAAAAAAATACAATTATGCATTTAACCTATAGACTCTTGCAGAAGAACCTGAGTTATTGCAGAAGGCTGTTTTTGAAGAGTTCTAATTCTTGTCCTAATAGAACAATACTAGTACTACAATTAATAGCCATACACCTCTTGATATAACCCACCCCTTCATCCCCATATGGCTTAGACACCTAAAATATCAATGGAGGTTGCTATTAGTGCAAAGCATCTAGCACATTCAGTTTTAAACTCAGAACCAAAAAAATAAAACCCACAAAAAATGTAACCCATGGACCCTCTTATCACAGACAAGCATCTATGGAATAACATATACTCAATTCAATCTTGGGGGCTTGCTTTTTTCCCCCTCAAATGAGAGTTTTATTGTACAGCTTTATTTATCAATTAAATAAAAATTGATTTTCTCTCCTTCCCACCTGCTCCAATCGTTAAAAGAAAAGACAGATAAAACTCTTGTAATAATAGATATGCTTAGTCAAGTAAAATAAATTCTTTCATTGCCCCTTGCCCAAAAAATGTATACCTGAATCCATTACTTTTCTGTCAGGATATGAGTAGAATGCTTTATCATCTGTCCTCCAGAGTCTTGGTTATATACATTGTGTGCTGATCAGACTTCTTAGATCTTACAGAGCTGTTAATTTTTTGTAGTATCATTGTTATTGCATAAATTGTTCTCTTGTCCTCCCTTCACTCTGCATCAGCTCATACAGGTTTTTCCTGATTTTCCTGAAGCCATCTCCTTCACTTTTTCTTATGGCACCATAGTAATTCATTACATTCATATACTACAATTGGGTCAGCCACTTCCTAATGGATGCCCCCCCCCCCCCGCTTTATTTTCCAGTTTGTTGCCAGTATGGAGAGCTGCAAGAAATATTTTTGAACTTGTAAAATTTTTCCCTCTTTCTTTGATGTCTGTGGGTTATAGGTCTAGTTGTCATATTGGTGGATCAAAGGATATGCACACTTTGGTAACTTTTTGGGCATCGTTCCAAAGTGCCTCCTAGATGGCAAAACCACTTTATGATTCTATCAACACTGCATTAATGGGCCTGCTTTCATGAATATTTATCATTTTCTTTTTTAGTCCCCCTTTCCAACCTGATGGGTGTGAGGCAGGGCTAAAGAATTGCTTTAATTTGCATTTCTCTAAATATCAGCAATTTAGAGCATTTGTTCATTTGCCTATTTATAGCTTGGATTTCTTCCTTTGAAAACTCTCACTTCATATTCTCTGACCATTTATGAATTGGAAAATGACACACAAATTTGAATCAGTTCCTCATCCATCTTGAAAATGATAAGTTTATCAGAGAAATTTGCTATAAAGGATTCCCTGTCTCCACCCCAAATACCTACTTCTCTTCTAATTTTAGCTACATTTGGTTTTATTTGGCAAAAAAACTTCTTAGATTTATGGAATCAAAATCTTCTTTGAATTATAAACTCCTTCTCTATCTATTGATAAGAAAGATAATTTCTTTTGTTTCTCTCATTTGTTTATGATATCGCTTTTTGTGTCTATATAAAGTCATAAATTTAAGTCATATACTTCTTTGGAGCTTATCTTAGCATTTGGCATAAGTTATTGGTCTATACTTAGTTTCTGCCAGACTGCTTTCTAGTTTTTCCAGCAGTTCTTAAATGAATTCTTACTCCAATAGCTGGGATCTTTGGGTTTATCAAAGACTAGGTTATTGTGTTCAGTTTCTTCCATGTGTTGTATATCTCATATCTTCCATTGGTCAACCATTCTATTTCTTACCCAACACACTAAATTATTTTGATGCTCGCTGCTTTGTAGTATAGTTCAAGTACTGGTACCACCAAGCCCTCTTCCTTCCCACTTTTTTCATTATTTCCTTTGAGACTATTGGCTTTATGTTCCCAGTTTTGGAGGCTTCTTAATTATCTCTTTGAATGGTTCATCTTTACGCCCAGAAAAAGGCAGAAGATATTGCACAATCATCTCAACATGAATCTTAGTTCATAGAGAACTATGTTGTGTCTCAACTTTTTTGCTTTTTATAAATTGAGGCTTCCAGTCCGCACCACAGTATTAAAGAGTATTTATTTAATACTATAATGAACAGAGCTGCAGCAGAGTTGTATCTGAGAGGAAACTTAGCATAATGGATGGAGAGGTCACCTCAGTGAATGGAGAAGGGACTTGGAAAGACCTGATTTTGTCTCACCTCTAACATATAATGGTTATGTGATCCTGGACAAGGCAGTAAATCTCTTAATAAAAATCCTATTTTAAACAAATTTTATTGTACTATGGTATTGAAATGCTTTTTTAATTCCATAAATATAAAAAAATCTTATAGTTTTAGAATAATTAAGATCACTCTTGTTGGAAAGGGTTTCCTTACTGGGATATACTTATGCCTATGACATGACAGATATGCCCTCCCCTGCCTCCAAAAAAGGAAGGAATAGAGAAATGGTTAGTATGTAATCCCTTAGCAACATTATAGGGGATATATCTTACATGTGAGTGCTATTTCTTATTTTCCTTCTACTGAATAGTTTGATCTCAGTCCCAATAAAAAAGCTCATGCCACCTTGTAAGAAAGTCAAAGTCCAATTAAATCAAATGGGGAAGTCTTAGACTCCAGTGTATTTTTGTATGGGCCCTGTTGCTTGTAGGAGCTGGAAATCCCAGTGAGAATAATGCCTTATCTCATATCCCCTTCATAATAAGTGGGGCCCTGACCAGAGGCAATGGTACAGGGTTGGGGGGGTGCCATAAGAAGAAAGATATATTCTGTAAGAACTTTAATCCTGGCTACCATTTAGATAGACAACCAGCACTATAATGCTATATTCTGAATAAGTGTAAATTTCAGTGAGAGCATACCTTTTGCTCTGAGATGGGAGAAGAGAGTCATTGCATATAGTCAATTTACTAATCAGAGATGGGTCACAAACTATACCAGATCATGACATTCTGATATTTCTAAGGTGGGCACCTTGGTTGGTAGGAGGAATGCATGGAATAGACATAGATGCCTCATCCTTTGTTGAGATGATCATGTGATCCCATGCTCAGTGTAACATAACATAATGTCTCCATGTCTAGATTGATGGGGGACTCAGTCCCCAATACCTCAATAGCTGCCATTTTCATACAGCAAGGGCATCAATTTGATTATTCAGTCCAGTAGAGTAAGTATGATATTCCTAGTTGGTATCAGTATGCTCCCAAAATGGTCATATGGGATAGCAAACTTCTTCTATTGATCCTCACCTCAACAGAAAGACTCTTTGACCATCTAGTCATGTATTTTCCATTTCCAAGACTGCTCATTCACTCCCATGGCCACTGCCAAGGTCTTACTTCCCATTTCGTAAGGCTGTCTTATACACAAGCAATATGCCTTATAGCTTGCTACACTGGGAAGACTTTTCCAGACTCCTGTTCTTTAGGCTGTCCCTTATGACTAGTTTAATGGCCACTGAGTTCCCGTTGCCCATGGCTTTCTCATAGTGAGTAGAATCATCTATGACTCAGACAAAATGGTTTTTTTTTTGTTATGAACCTATTTTTTTTAGCTGAGGATCCATTGGATGGATAGATAAGTATAGAATTCATTTGGACTTAATAGTTCCAGGCACTTCTAAGCACCAGGATACAAAATACAAGAAAACAAGGCACCTACTGTTCTCAAGGAGCTTAAAATCTATTGGGTCAAAACACATAAAAAGTGGAGGTGGCATGAGGTACCCAAGGAGGGTCAAAGCAGCCTTTGTGAGAGGGGGCCGATTAGAGGTTGAGTGGGGAGGAAAATGAGCAGCACGACTGAGGCTTCTGATGTTATGGAGGTTCCAGACATGGACTCATCAATCATCGATTGGCCTCAGGGTAGAGCCATTAGTATTCATGGATTAGGGGAGGAAGCAAAGTATTGGGGCTAGGACTCAAGATCTTATCCTATGGAGAAGTTATAACCTCTTCATAAAGATCACTAACACCCAAGGGACCCAGGTGAACATGATCTTGAATATAGGATTTCCATTTGTTAGAGGGGCTGTCCTTAACTCATAAAGGACAACTTGGATGAAGGATGTTGGTGTGATTCTGTATTATACTTCAGTAAAAATTAGGATCTAGTAAGATGCAAATGACTGCTTTTTGAAAGTGGTATACTGAGTGTATGTGTTGGTCCTTCATTGCTGAAGAAGACCATGTCATCAGAGAAATAGTGATATGACTTGCACTTGACTTTGTTTTGAGTAAAGGAGGCTGTGCAGGTCACCAGCCTCACTTCTCCTCCAGAGCCATCTGAATCCAGTGACCATTCATCAGGATGACTGGAGATGACCGAGGATGAGGCAATTGGGGTTGGGACTTGCCCAAGGTCACACAGCTAGTGAGTGTCAAGTGTCTGAGGTGAGATTTGAACTCAGGTCCTCCTCCTGCACTGGTGCTCTATCCACTGCACTACCTAGCTGCCCCAGGTATACTGAGTAACTACTCAAGGTAACTATTCAAGGAAAGTCTCATGGTCATTTAATCTTATCAATTTAAGCACCTCTTGGTGCTTACCAAATGTCCCATTCATCCTGGTCCTTATGGACAGAGATCTTCAATTACACAGATTCTGAAAAGTTATAAGGATCCAAGGGGAGAAAATGCTAGATGACGTGCCTTTCATTTTCTTTATGCTGGCAATCCAGATTTTCTAAAATTCTTATCAAGATTGAGGGGATACTTGCTCTTGCAATACCTTTACTCTCCCCGTTGACCTTTTAAAACACATATTGGTCTTATCTTACAGGGTTAATGGGGGACCCTTTCTTATCCCATTGAGAGGATTCCCCACATGTGGCTTTAATCAAGACATGCACAAAGTGCCAGACGCCTATATCTGGCTATCCAGACAGCTCCCTTTTTTCCCTTCATATCACCCTCCATCAATCATAAGACCCACTGCAAGCTTATTCTAATCCAATTCTGCTGATTAGTACCAAATGTTTTAGGCCAGTCCTAGCTCAGGATAGTGTAGTGATTCTGGTTTGGGAGTGGAATGTGGTAAAAGAATTGTGGACCATAAAATATAAGAAAAAATTTGTTTAAAAAAAAGAGATTAAAAATAATCAAGGTGGTTATGATCAATCTTAATGGACATTTCTGCTTGTGTACCTCTGTATTCCCCATGGCAAAGGACAATCAGAAACATATCCTTTAGGAGTCCATTAATCTTCCAGTGCCCCAGTCACCCATAGGCTCAGCTTGTTGATTTCTTGTTGCCTCAGGCAAGAAGGACTTGGATTATGCCACAAGGATAGCAAAGAGGAAAAGCACCCATGTATATAACATTTATAGCAGCTCTTTTTGTTGAAGTAAAGGACTGGAAATAAAGGTGGTACCCATCAACTGGAGAGTGGCTGAACAAATTCTCATAAAAGAATGTAACTGAATACTATGGCTCTGAAAAAAATGATAAAAAAAGCAACCTACTCATTTTTTGGCAGGGAGATGATGGACTTAAGACACAGAGTGTGACTTATTTTTGGGCATGACCAATTTGTGAATTTGTCCTGTTTGGCAAGATTTATTTGCTATAAGGGCTTTAATTACCTTTTATTTTCTTGTGAAGGAGGAAAGTATAGTTTTGCAAAAAGAAAAAAAAGAAAAACAAACGATTGTTGAAGCACTTAAAAGAAAATGAAAGCAAATAGAAAGAAATCCAGAAGTAAGCATGGATGAGCAGGGCATTTTTGAAAGTTGTACATGGTAGAGACTCACAATTTCATGTATATTAATCTTTTTTTCTACCCTGTATGTGAAAAAGCTCTGTCTGTGTTTTAATTAAGTGAAGAAATAAAAAAATAAAGAATAAAGAAAACAGTGGAAGGAAATCTGCCCAGGTGACATGAAACAGGTACTACTCCTGCAATACTAGGGGTACCAAGATTTGGAGGTGAGAACAGAGAGCATTTCAGGTGTAAGGGGCAGCTAGTACAAAAGTAGATGGGTGGAAGATGGAGTGTTATATGTGAGGAACAACAAAAAGTCCAATGTGACTAGACTGTAGATTGTGTGGGGTATAGTAATGTACAAGAAGACAGAAAGGTATAAAGAGACCAGTATTTTAAGAGATTCAAATGCCCAACAAATGACTACATTATGTTTGATCCTAGAGGTATAATGGAATTTATACTTATTCTGCTGTTTAGTGTGTTTTTGTGTGTATGTGTATGTTGACTTGGTCAAACCTGTACTTTAAGAAAATCACTTCCCTGACTGGGTGGAAGATGGATGGAGAGGAAAGAGACTTAAGGCAGGGAGACCAATCAGTAAGACACTGGAATCAATGGTTCAAGTGAAAGCTGATGAAAGCCTCTACAAGGATGGTAAGTGTGTGAGTAGAGAGAATGGGGCAGATATACAAGATGTTGGGGAGGTAGAAACATGATTTGTCAGCTGGTTGGTTATGTAGGGTGAGTGATAGTGAAAGGTCAAAGAATATTTCTGAGGTTCTGAGCCTGGAAAAGTAGAGTTATGGTAGTGTTCTTTACAGAAACAGCAAAATTGGAAGAGAAAAGGGTTTAGGATGGAAAGATACTGAATTCTCTCTTAGACATACTGAGCATGAAATACCTTTAGAACATGCGATTTGAAATATTCATGTGAACTGGAGCTAAGGAGAGAGACAAGGGATGGATATGTAGATCTGGAAAGTATCAGAATAGCGATGGGAACTGGATCTATGAGAGCCAAGGAGGCCACCAGATGAGAGACATCCAGGACAGAGCCTTGAGGTATGTACCCTTCGTTAGGGGATATGACTCATAGAAGATGATTTAGCAAAAGGGACTGAGGAGAAACAGTTAAGCAAATAAGAGAACCAAGAGCAGTGTTACAAAAACCCAACAAGGAGAGAGTATCTAGGGGGAGGAGATGGTTAACGACATCAAATAAATTCAAGAAGTAATAAGAAAGTCTTTATTGCTATTACATAGTTTCTTTTTTTACCTATGAAACATTAAAAATATTATTAATAACAATGCAATGCTATCATAGGTAGGCTTTTTTTTGTTATTGCCTAAGGTTCTTAAATTTTTCCTATCTTAACATCTATAATGATAATTTAAATGGGAAGTTCTTTCTCATTCATTAATAGGTCCACGTTACCTTCACGGATCACATGGAAGCCTGAGTTACATGAATCTGTGCGGGGAGGAGTTTGCTGAGGGAGCTAAAGTAGAGCTAAGAGGAAAATTAGCCATGAGAACAGTCAGAACTAGGAAGGACACAGGCAGGGAGGCAGCTGGCTAGTGTGAGTGAGAGAGCTTGTATGTGATTTTGTTTAAAGGAACTAGTTTGTGGGAAGTCTTGGGGAATGGTGTTATCATCTGCAATGTTATTTTGTATAGATTATGATGGATTTGGCTTTCTGAATAAATGTTTTGGTTCTGTCTTCTATGTGGAGAGTCTGTTGTATTTCATAATTCAGAACTGTGTTGGGATATTGATGGCTACTGCAGGCACTGTGAATATCATGTTGTATAAAATGTAATTATGTTCCTTTCCCTCAAAAGTGAATACAGATTTTGCAACCTATTACAGATCAGAGTCTGATGTGGTCCTTATGCTGCTATAATGCCACAATCCAAACTTCCCTCTTAAATATCAATAGTCAGGCAACCTCAAAATTCCAAAGGCAGAGGAAACTTCAGAGGTCATCTAATTCATACCTTATTTGAATAAGGAGCGTCTCAGTATCTCCTAAAAGTGATAATCTAGTGTGCACCTAAATCCTCTAATGAAACTCATTGCTTCTTGAGGCAGCCCATTTCATTTTTGAAAAGACCTAATTATTGGTAAAATTTTTCCTTATATCAGAACTGCCTCTCTGAAACTCCCACCCATTTCTTCTGATTCTCTTCTCTGGGCAGAAAATGAACAAGTCAAATCTCTCTCCCAAATTATAATCCTTTCAATACTTGAAGATTGCTATCATTCTATCAACTCTATATCAATCCCTCTCCAGGATAAACATCCACATTTCCTCCAACTGATCCATATAGGCATGATATTGAAACTCGTCACTATTTCGTCTCTCTTAAGGACACTCTAGTTTGTCAATGACTTTCCAAAAATACGGCCCTCAGAACTGACTACAATACTCCATATGTGGTGTGAGCAGGGCAGAGTATAAGATCATTTCCTTTTTTCTTCTGTATACTGTGCCTCTCAATATAGTCTAAAAACATATTTTATTTTTGGGATCCCATATCACACTATTGACTGATGTTGAATTTACTCCTAGTATTTTTTTAAGCGAATTGCTGTTTGGCCAAGTTCTTCCACTCTGTACTTGTGAATTTATTTATTTAATCCAAGGGTAAGGTTTTACATTCATGTCTATTATTTCATCTTAAAGTCAACACATTATTCTACCCTGTCACGGTCCTTTTGGATCTTGATTGTGTAATCCATTGTGTGAGCTATCCCTTTTAGCTTTGTGTCCTCTGTAACTCTGATTAACATCTTTGATATTTTTATGTAATTCATTCATAAGGACATTAAATAGCACAGACAAAAGGACATATCCATGGGAAACTCTGTTTGAGACTTACCTCTCCATTGACACTGACATTTATTTACATCTGAAAATACCTAACTGTACTGCTATGCTACTAATACTGTTGATAGTATTTACAAATTTCTTTTGTTTGCAAAGTGCTTTACAAATATTATCTTATGTGACCATCAAACCAACCTGGGAAGTAGGTGCTATAATATTATCCTTACTTTACAGATGAAAAAATTGAGATGAACCAGTTAAATAATTTGTCCAGGGTCACAATATGGTAAATATAGAAGACAGGATTTGAATTCAACTCTTCCTAACTCCCAAGCCCAGGGCTCTGTTTGTTCAGTCTTTCTCAGATGTGTCCAACTCTTTGTGACCCCATTTGGGGGTTTCTTGGCAAAGATACTGGAGTGGTTTGCCATTTCCTTCTGCAGTTCATTTTACAGATGAGGAAATGGAGGTAAACAGGATTAAGTAACTTGCCCAGGATCACACAGCTAGTGAGTGGATGAGGCTAGATTGAACTCAGAAAAATGAGTCTTCTTGATTTTAGGCTCAGTGTGCTATCTACTGTACTACATACCTCCCCTCTGGTACTTCATACATTGTTTCATCTAGCTTCCTCTACTGTCATCTAGTCCAGTAGTGTTAGACTCAACTAGAAATGGATTTCTGCAAACCACATTATAGACTTTGAACACCATAATTTAACATTATCTATCTCGTATTTTTATGTGTTTTGTTAAACATTTTCCAATTACATTTTGAGGGAGTGCAGCATCCACCATGAGCATTGAGTTTGATACCTCTGGTCTGGTATCTAGACTCCATTTTGTTTTCAAGAATAGCATGAGTGTCTTTGTCAGATGCTTTGTTGAAACCGAGGTGGACTGTGCCCCCACCTTCCCTTTAATCTACCAATCTAATAATCTAGTCACAAAAAAGACATGGAGCCAGTGGCAAAACCTCTTCTTGATCAAGTCAATGTTATTTCTTTATTATCATTGCTTCTTTTTCTACATTTACACCAACCATTCCTTTTAATAAGCTACTCTAGAAATTTTCCAGCTATTAAAATCAAGTTCACTAACCTAAAGTTTACTGTTTCCTCTGTCTTCCCTTTGAAAATAGGATTTGCTTTTCTCCAGTTCTGTGGCATGTCTATGATTCTTCGTGATCTGTCATTGATAATTGTTTAGCAATCATATATGCAACAATCTCTAAAATTAAATAGATTTTGTTTTGCTTTTGAGTTTTGATTTTCATTGTGAAACATAGATGATCTGATGGGCAAAAACAAGAGAAATGAGCAGGAAATGTATCCAAGTCAAAGTTCTTCACTTTTATCCTTTATTCATCAATTAAATGAATATGAGGCCTTATCTTATGTATGCTGCCAAAATCAAACATTGTTAAATTTGTATTCATCTGTTCTTTCCTCATTTAATGAAAACAAGGATAAATTTGATTCCTTATTATACGGAAACTGATTTTAATTTATTGAAATAAGCTTCTATCCTCAGAAAAATACAGTGCAACTTACTCTTGGGAATCTTTCATATATTCATTACCAAGTGACAAAAACAAACAACAAGAAGAATTTGAATGAAAAGAATGATCAATTTTAGAGGTGGCTTGATTAGCAGTTGCTAGTCTCCAAACTTGGTGGGGTGGAAGTAGTAGATCAATAGGTCTGGTCAGTAAGTCATCAGGGTACGACATACTCAGGCATTAACCAAATCTGAGAGGCCTTGACTGCATGCAGCTGGGACCTTTTATTCCCACAGACAATGAAACTGAGTTAGGGAAACTGGGTCAATCAGATTGCTTGGAGGGTTAGGTGGGGAGGAATCTGCCTCAGTGAAGTCAGGGAAGCTGGAACCATCAAGGAAACCAGGAAAACATTAGTCTTATCACAATTGGTCACTCCTTGGTGAATTCTATGGCCATGGCAATCCATGATGTATACACACACACATATATACACATACATATATATACATGTATATACATGATATATACATATATATCTATATCTATATCTATATCTATATATAGATAGATAGATAGATAGATATAGATATATGATGGGTGGCTATTTGTCTGCAAAAATGGTAACCAGTAGAGACTGTTAAGGATGCATCTGAAATATGAAGAAAGTAAGTATCCATTGAGTACTTAAGGGAGAGTAAGAATTGAGATAGACTAGAATTATGTGTTTGGAAGGGACCTATTTTAAAAATCTACTATTTTCTGCATCACCAAAACTGACCAACCAAAATATCCCTGCAACAAGTTCCTAACTCCATTCTAATTGACTATCCTGGAGTATATTTTTGCATTATTAGATTCCAACTTTTAGTTAGGGAGTAACCTGAAATTATCAGGTCTGAAATTTAATTGTTAATCGTTTTCTTATTTTTTTCTTCTTGCTCATAAAACATTACAATTATTGTTCATTAGTGGACTTTCTTTTCTATTTATAAACACTTCAAATATAATTAATCATTTTTGTTACCCATCAGAGTGTTTGAGTTATTCCATATTTTAAGGAAATGAGTAGGGAGAAAGTATATAAATTCTAATAGTCTGAAAAATGAAGTTTGTATTCATAAATATTTATTGTTTAATTGTTTTATGTGATAGATAGCACGGGATACAGAATCAAGAAATCCTGCAATTGCATTTTGCTCGTTATATGACCTTAAAGCCCTGTAGGGGCATCAAATATTATTTATCATCTACCTCCTTGTTCTGATAGAGAAGATTTCTTTACTGGAAATAATCGCAGTTTGACCAAAACAGGAAGAGACTTGAGATTTATACAAGGAGAACAGAAGTAAATTCTGTCAGTTTCCTACACAAAGAATTGGACAACAGGGATATTTCCATATTCATATCAAGTAATGAGAGGCGATGTTGTACAGTAGATAAAGATACTGGGCCTGAAGTAAGAAAGACCAGAGTTTGAATCTCATCTGACATACTTACTGGGTAATCTCTTAGTGTTTCAGTTTTCTCATGTGTAAAACCAGTTGGATAATAGCACTTTCTATATAATAGCAACAACATTATTTTAAGAACAACAGCTAAGTCATTTTTGAATATTATAAAACTCAAATTAACTACAAGGGGCCTATGAAGGAAGATGCTATCTGCATTCAGAGAAAGAACTGATAAATAGAAGTATGTATCGAATGATTTCACACACACACACACACACACACACACACACACACACACATTCGTGTCTAATGGTAGCCATCTTTAAGGTGCGGAGAGGAGAAAAGAAAAAAGAGACATATATGAGAACTTCATTATATATTTAAAAGTAATAGAAAATTGTACATAATAGACTTGTGGTTTCATGTGCAATCATCTTTTTTTCCCCCTTGCTACTATGTTATGGAAATACATGTTTTATTTCATAAATTAAAAATAAAATAAAATTAAAAAAAGAAAAATAGCACTTTCCTCTCAGGGTTGTCATTGCGGACCAGTGAGTTAATGTATGTAAAAATGCTTTCTGAACTCTTATTATTACCAATATTATCATATGAAGTAATATTTATACAGCATTTAGCAGAATTCCTGGGACATAGTAGGTGCTTCATAAATGCTTGTTCACTCCTCCATTCCTTACTGTTGCATTACAGTCTCTGAGGACATCTCCAGCTCTAGGTTTATGATTCTAAATCAAGAGTATAATCTAATAAAATAAAGACGTATATACATACAGCTGTGATACAAGAGAGGGCATTGAAGATTCAAAGGAGAGTTCCTTGACAAAATGCAATGAGATATATGAGGAAGGATGGATCAAATGCATTTGTGGGGGTCAGGAAAACAAGAAGTCTATTTATTTTCTCATGGAAGTCTGGAATGATTGAAGGCAGGTAGGGGCAAGAGTTAGTGTGTGTTTATACTTATTTTCAAGATGGCACGTTGCAAGGGAAAAATGATTTTGCTTTGGGAATGTTCTATGTCTATAAAAACACATAGTTTCATTTCTGTATTTATTGGCTTATAGAGACATCTATTTTTTTATGTCAGTATAGCAGTTCTGGTTAGGTAGCAGCCAATGCCTGGATATTAGGAAATTAACAAGCCAATCACACATGCATAACCTGCATCAGATTGCTTCCTGTCTCAGGGAGGAGGGAAGAAGGGAAGGATAGAATATAGAATTTAAAACTTTAAAAAAAGTTAAAAAATTTCTTTAACGTAATTAGGAAAAATAAAATATTATTTTATAAAAAAAATTAACATGTCCATTGTTAGAAATTGTATGTTTGTATATGTGCATATATGTATGCACTGCATACAATTTTGTCAATTAAACTGCCCAAAGAATCAGACCTAGATTGATTCTAGATTTAGAATTGAAAGGGACCTAGAGTCTAACTTCTTTGATTTTTACAAAATTTTAGTGCTCAAAGTGCAATGCTCTCAGTAACTGAGACACAGAAATTGAAGACCACTTATAGAATGATAGCTAACATTTTACATAGTGCTTTAAGGCTCTAATGTACTTTACAAATACTATATTATTTGATTTTTACAAAAACTCTGGGAGGTAGGTACTATTATTTTTATTTCACAGATGAGGAAACTGCGACAGAGAGGGATGAAGTGACTTACCCAGGGTCACACAAGCTAGTATATGTCTAAGACTAAATTTCAATTCAGCTTTTCCTGGCTCCACATCCAGCCCTCTTTTTACTGTACCATCTAGCTCACCCAATGTCACTTATGTAGTGAGCAATGGGGCAGGGCTTTGAACCCAGGTTCTCTGAGGTCAAGAACTTCCCATTATATCAGAGGTCATTCACCTTTTTTTAAGTCCAGACCCCTTTGGCAGTCTGGTGAAATATGTGGACCCCATATCAGAATAATACATAGAATAAAATGCACAAGATTACATAGGAAATTATATATATTAAATTATGTTATAAAAATAAGGAAAAAACTGGAAGGCAGATAGTAGTGCAGGGGATAGAGCACTGGGCCTGGAGTCAATAAGAACTGAATTCAAATATGGCCTCAGACACTTATTAGCTGTGTGACTGAGCAAATCATTTGACCTCCTTTGCCTCCATTTCCTCAACTGTGAAATGTGTATAACAACAGCTCTTACCACACAGAATTGTTGGGGGATCTAATGAGATAAGATTTGTGGAAAGCAATTAGCACATTGCCTGGTATATACTAAGTAGTAGAAAAATGCCTCTTGCCTTCCCTTCGCTGTGCTTCCCTTTCCCTCCTTTCCCTTCCCTTAGTTTACTATGTGTTTGCTATATTTTCTGAACTTCATTAGTCACTAAACGTCAATTATTACTCACTTAAGGCAACAAAATGCTTTAAGATTGATGATTGATGAAGTTAAAAGAATTAAAACAAGGATCCTTCTAGACAGATTAGGGTTAGAATGCAAGCAAACCAGCACCCTGGAATAATGAGCCTGAAAGAGAATTGGTGGTTTAGGATGATTAAGTGCCAGGACTAAGCAGTCACGCATGACTTTTACACTACTAGAATGAATTCTTAGATAGACTATGAATGACCTTCCAATATATTTAAGAAGAGTCTGTCAGCTGGCCATCTATTTCAGATGCTTTGGGTATAGTCCTGCCTAAGGGTAAAAGGACAGGGAGTCTTTCAAATACAATGTTCTATAATTTAATGGATGAATGAAAGCATTTAAATTCTTAGAACATACCTCTCAGTCTCTTCTGGTTCTAAAATTTTACGATGATAATGTTGTTGATGATGACAAGTCTCCATTTTGCTTGAGGTAGGAATAGGTTAACAGGTAACAGAGGCGTAATGGATGGAGGGCTGGCTTTAGAGGAAGCTGTGGGCCAGAATATGTCTCTGACACAAACTAGTTGTGTATCCATGCTGTCAGGTAACCGTATGAGCCATATGCCATTTAATTCTCAATGCCCCTAGGTAACTCTCTAAGACTACAAATTGTAGAGGAGCTGCCAAACTGTATCAGTAAAGAGAGTTTTCTCCATTGAGACGTAGATTGAGATAAAAGGTCTAGATAAAATAAAGATTACATATCTGTAGCTATAGCTATGTCTCTCTCTATCTACATATTCATGGGTAACCAGAATTTTCCTGTATTTGAAGAATTTACACATATACATATATTTATTATTGTTCAGTATTTTCAGTCATGTCCAACTTTTCATGACCTTATCTGGAGTATTCTTGGCATAGATACTGGAATGGTTGGCCATTTCCTTCTTCAACACATTTTAGAGATGAGGAAATTGAGGCAAGCAGAGTTAAGTGACTTGCCCAGGGTTATACAGCTAGTAAGTATCTGAGAATAGATTTGATCTTAGGAAGATGAGTCTTCCTGACTTCAGTCCTGGTACTCTATCCACTGCATCACCTAGCTGCCCAATACACACACACACACACACACACACACACACACACATGCTTGTGTGTGTATGTATTCATATATATATATATATATATATATATACACACACACACACTCACAATCATGCATATGTATATATACTCACAATCATGCTTGTGTGTATATATAATATATACACAAAATAGTGTATATCTATATATCTACATCTACATCAGATATTGATACTGACTATTTTTTAAAAAAATCTATTTTTAGTTTTTAACATTCACTTTTGTTTAGAGTTTCAAATTTTCCCCTCTTTCTCCCCATTTTTTCCCCAAGACAACATGCCATTTAATATAGGTTATACATGTCCAATCATATTAAAATATTTCCATATTAGTAATATTGCAAAAGAAGAATCAAAAGAAAAGGGAAAAACCACAAGAAGAAAAAAAGAAAAAAAGGGGAAAATAGTGTGTTTCAATCTCCATCCAGACTCCATAGTTCTTTCTGTGGATGTGGATAGTACTTTCCAATTAATATTGATTATTGACACTGCTATGTATATCTATAACTATACATACCCATGGGTAACCTGATTTTTCCTTTGTTTGGGGAATCTCTTGAATAGAGGACATTATTTTCTCTTACAGTAAAATTGATCAATGGAAAAGTTAATCAATTTTTTCTCTTTCTGAAAGGACAGATTTTAACCTCAATACATATGGGTCATTACCACGCCCAGTGTATGGGCCAGGTGTGCTAGTATACCTCGATGCCTTGGGCCCCATACTCTATGCATGCCTATGATATAAGGTAGGCCCTCTCCTTTAGACATCATCACTGTTCTACAAGGGCTCCCTTCCCCACACAAATTGTTCATATAGCACAGTGAAGGCTTTAGCACTCGCTACTGCTTTACTAGAGATATGGCACAGTTTTTCTTTGCTTTCTCTAGTTCTGAAGGAAACTCTTCTATAGGGTTCATGTAGGAGAGGAGGTCTTGAAAAGCAGCCACATCCCAGCATTTCAGTTGGATCCTTAGGAGCTTTTGCCTACTTGGTTCTTGCCCTGTGGAGAGCTGTAACTTGCAATTCTGGCATTTGGGGAAAGTACAAAATACACTCTAGGATCAGAAGCAGGAAAGGTGCCTCCAAATCAACTTTTAAAGATAAATTCAGCTCAAGGTTGATAGTAGGGTCATAGAAAGCCTACTATGTTGTGGTTTCATCTTTTAATTAATTATGCTTGGTACCTAGAATGATAAGCTTTTTTTATAATCTTTTAATGGAAGGCTAGGGCTATCAACACTATCAACAATAGTATCCTTATCCTCTGAAATCTTTATCTTCATTCAAGGCTAAGGTAGACATCACCTCCTCTAGGATGCTTTCCAGTAATTGAAAGCCTTCTCTAATTCTTCAACCTTTCTTAAGGTGTTTTATCTGGTTATGTCTTTTGCCCTTATTATATATAGTCTGTCACTGCATAATCTAATGGACCTGGAATCAAAATAACTAGGTACAAATTCTAACTCTTCAACTTAGTGTGTCACAGGTGAGTTTTTTCCTTATCTTGTTTACAATTAAGTCAATCACTTTCTGACCATTGGCCTTCCTCTTTATCCCCTTTCCATTGGTCTCTGCCCCTGGTGCCTTCATCTAAGCTATCGGAGATAAATTAACTTTTATCTTATCTTGCCCAGAACCAGGCGCAAACATCCCTTCTTGTCCATTTCCAAGCCATGTTGCCACACAGTGCGCATCCTCTTTTTCTAGGTCCCTTTTATGTGTTCGTCTTTATGTGCTTTGAATATAGTAAATGCTTAGTAAATTCTTTTTCATCCATCCACCCATCCATCCATCCATCCATCCATCCATTCCCCAATTGGAATATAAACTCTCTGATGGCAGGGAATGCCTTGTTTTCTTTTATCTATATCCCTAGTGCTTAGTACAGTGTCTGAAACATAATAAATTAATGCTTTTTCCTCATTCATTCATTCATTCAGTCCTTCTAAGTATCAATTTTCTCTTATGCAAAATGGAGACAATAATACTTAAATGATACTCTCTCAGGGTTCTTTTGAGTATAGTGGGTTTATACCTTCAAGAGGTATGCACATATGCTGTTAATGTCATTAACTTGTACTTATAAGCCCGACGAGAGGAGGGAATATATCATTTTTCATCTTCTTGTCTGATGCTGAGAATTTATTATATAGAATAATATAGTAGCTATTTATCAAATGTTTGCTGAATTAACTTAAATTCATTTAACTTTCTCCCTAACTGTATCTGATATTTATGGAACTTTATGGTTCAAAAAACACTTTATTGAAAATGTCAGGAGATTGAAAGAATACTGGTTTAGAGTCATAAAATCTGGATTTGAGTCCTGATTTGCTACTTGCTACTTTTGTGTTCTTTGGCAAATCACAGTCCCTCTCTGGACCTCAGTTTCCTCATTTGTAAAATGAGGGAATTGGATCAGCTGATCTCTAAAGTTCCTCCAGATATAATCTTATGATTTTATAATCTTACTTAATCATCTCAATATCCCTGTGACACAGGTAATTTAAATATTATTGTCTATGTTTTATAGAACCTTTGCATATGGAAGTGACTTGCCCCAAGGCCATAGATTTGGTAAATGGCAGAACCAGAATTTCCTTGGTGACTGTATACATGTACACGCATACTCTCACATGCACACACAAGCAAAATTTCTCTCTTAGAGATTTAAAACAGCATGGCATATATCTTAGATATTTAGAATTTTATCATGAACTCAACCTTATTTGCATTCAGTTGTTAAAGAATAATTTCAAAGACTGAAGAGCCATTATTAAAATTCTATTCACAATGTTTGCTTTCCTTGATTTATTACATTGGTAACTGCCAGAAGTATCAGGCTCCATGTCAAATTCTAAATTCTCCAATTAATCTTAGCTAAACTTTGAGAATTCTTTAAAGGCAGATGAGGGCCACAGGACACTCAGGATAGAATGACAGAGAATTTTATTTTTTCCCTTTTGCAGAATTTTATAGTAGTGGTCCCAGAAATATTGGGTGTCCCAAAAGTTTTAGTGCTTAACTGCAAATTGTATTAAGACTTTTGGGACACCCTGTAATGTCAACTATCACTATGTGTACGTAGAAAGTAAGTAAATGTAAGTAAGCTCTTAAAATAACATGATTCTACTTTTCCTCTGAAAACATGCTTCAATTGTTCTTCCATGTCCTCTAGGTGGCTCAGTGGACAGAGTACCAGGTCTGACCTGAGTTCAAATCTAGCCTCAGATACTTCCTAGTTGTGTGACCTGGGGCTTAACAGTGACTTAATTGCTGTCTGCCTCAGTTTCTCAACTATAATGCAGGGATAAGAATAATGCCTATCTCCCACCTGTTGTGAGGGTCAGAGGAGATCATTTTTGTAAGACATTTCGCACAACTTTTGGCATGTATTAGGCACTTAATTATCTTTATGATAAATGAATGAATGAATGAAAAACCTCATTTATTCAGTGCTCATTATGTACCAAGCATTGTGAAGGGCTTTAGTGAAGGGCTCCATTTCTATCTATATTAAAAATATTGTATTAAATATTTAGTCATTCCCTAATGGCTATAGGATAAAATACAAACTCTAGAGCCTGGCATCTGAAGTCCTCTGCCAGTCTGACTCCCATTCCATTTCCATTCTCAGTAAGCATACTCTAGTGTAGACAGACTGATTAATGGCCATGCCCTCCCATCTCCATACTTTGGCCCAGGTTATTCCTCATGCCCCTCCTCTTCATTTCTGATTCTTGTGATCTCTGTCTTATTTTAGCACACTTTAGCTCAAGTGCTAACTTCACTTTGTGTGGGGATCTTTCCTGAGCCCTCCAATCATTAGCATTTTCTCTCTTCTGTTTTTATCTTATATTTACTTACGTAGGATTATATGTATCTACCTACAGTTTTCTGTATCTCAAAGGTAGTGTGGATAGATATAATTTTAGATTCCAGGATCACTGAATATGCATGATCACTCTTCCAGTCTCCAAGAGGGGTATATAGCTGGGTACATTTATTTTCCAACCTTCAAATATTTCTAGTATAGGGGTGTATTTAGTTAAGAACAGAAACCGATTCCCTGATTGCTCTTAAAAGGAAAGACTCTTTGTTTGCATTCACTTAACACCATTCCCGCAAATGATTATCACACAAATTGATCATCACGATAGCAAGTGGGGGTAAGGGGAAATTTAATTTTTCCAAGCAAAGTAGCAAACAAAAATCAGAGAACTACAAATTAGAATATAGAAAAGAATATACAAGGATAAATGATCTCTTCATCTTTCAATGAAATTAGACTTCAGCTCAAACCAGGAGAGAATTAACTCACTCAAGGGAAGTCCCGTATTAGCAGTCTGAAGGGTTTCAGGTCCTGGAAGTGAAGGAACTTCATAAGACAAGCTCCCATTTTTGCCAGTGCCTCTAATATCTTGTCTACCATTCAGAAGTCTCTCTTGACTGCCACTCTGGAAACCCATCTGTGTCCCCAAACAAATAAAACAAGATTTTTATGGTAGCACTGTCCTCAGAATTCTCAACCAATCAGCAGTTATTCCTCCTTCTACATCCAAAGCATGAAGCTCAGGGCTGTCTTTTTGGGTACCACCTACCATACATTATGTTGACTTACATACAGAATTTAAACTCTTTGAGGACATTGTTTTCTTTTTGTATTTTTTGAAACTTTTGTATCTAGTAGAGTATCTTGCATATAATAAATGCATTTAAAATATATTGAATTAAAATTGTAGGGCCTTAGGCTTATAGTTATGGAGCACATAAGCAGGTAAGAAATTGGGAGAAATTTACAGGAGGTCTCTCAACCAAAAATATGCTGAACATGTTTTTCCTCCAAAATATCTTACATTACCTTTATTTCCAAGTGATTCCTCCCCTTCCCCTATTAAACTGTCATCATCCCTAACACAATAAGGAAGACTGAAAAAGCAGTTTAGCAAGACTAAGGCTAAGAGGTTCATTTTCTCTGCAAAGGAGGGAAAGAGGTATTTTTTCTCATTCATCTCTTTTAGAGGATCAAGCTCTTGATTGTTGTAATTACAAATGTTCTTTTCCATTGTTGTTTTGACTCTTTTCAGTTACATTGTTGTAATCATTGTGAAGATGGTTCAAAATGCTCTTGAATCTTAACTTCAGTCCTTTGTGGGCCCCCAGAAATAATTATGAGGCCCATGTAATTCAAGTAGAATTATGCACATAAAAATATAAATGGGAGACAGGACTCTCAACTCAAGCCTGAGCATCCCCAAGTACACAAGTACCCCATTCTGGCAAAGTTCTGACTAAAAAAATCTTTTTGATCTAAGGTAATCAGAGGGAGAAAAGTCCCTAAAATCTAATCCTAGATTGCTTCTATGAAAGAAAAGGGAACATAGTGGAAAAATTTTACAAAACGGTGGCTTTATGGCCACATAATATCAGGCTATCGTTCTAAAAATTTCTTTCCTAAATTTGGAAAGATCATTTGCATAAAGGGAAACTTTCTCTCAACAATGGGTAAGTAATTCATCAGGAAATATCATTCTGGAAGCATCACTATGCAAAGCACTTAATTTTAATTTGAAGCATTCCAATTATGTATTATTTTCCTCTTCTGAATAGTCTTTTTGGTAGTATTAGTGAAATAATTTGCTTTCATTCACCACTTCACATCCTAATCCTGTAAACTATTGACTAGAAAAAGGACTGGAATCAGGAGACCTGGGTTCTAGTTTTGATTCTTTCACTAACAAGCTGTTTAATCTTGAGTAAGTCAATCAACTATCTTCTGCTCCATTTTCCTCATATGGAAATAAGATAGACTCACTAAATGACCCCTAAGGCTCCTTCTACAGTAGTTCTAAAGTTCTGCAACTCCATGATTGACATTGATTGATTCTGGCAAAGGTTATGCCTCCTACTCTTTTCATCTCTGAATCATAATGAACATTTCACCATTTTTTCACTAGCAAACTTTAATGCCAGATCCAAAAAGATAACTGAAGAACGGGGAGAAAAAAAAATGATGGCATGATGTGAAGTGAAAATTCATGAAATTTAATGTTTTACTCTGCCAAGTACATTCCTATGTTAGACCATGATATGATGGAAAATGCTCCAGATTTAGTCACAAAGCTTCATTTCATTAGCTTGATCACTTCTACCTGTGAGATACTGTACAAGTCACGCACATTCTCTGGATTCCAGTTTCCTCACCTGTAAAGATCCTCCTAGCTCTTAATTATGATGCATGATCCTACTGTAACAGTTACAGAAAGATTATATAATGTTCTTTTGACCTGTGTGAGCACCAGAGCACCCAATTATTGACCCTGAGTAGGTCAGCATTGTTCAATCATGGGGCAGACAGACAACAGGAACTGTCTGTGGTTCTGAATCTTCTAGGTCAGTGCAATGTGAATAGCTATCCTAAAACCCAGCAATGATTCCAGACACCTTGATGTTGCTCCTCTCACGCTAAGCTCAGTTAGCTAAACGCTTTCTTTGAGACTAGTAAATTCTGTTCTCCATAGTGAAATTGAGCATGTGATAAGACAACTATCTCCTAATGACTCTCCAGCTCTCTCTTCCCCCAAGGTATCTATTAGTCTTTTTTAGAGCCCTAAGTGGATGTTCAAGATCCTGAATATTGGGTCATAACTGTGACTAGAATCCAGTCCACTTAACCCCTACTCCAGTGCTTTTTTTCCAAAGAACTCAAAGCTCTTTTTATTTCTGGATTCTAGAGCTGAAATGGGATTATTTACCTCTGTTTTGTCCTATGTATTACCACCTTCTAGCCAAGCACAAATACAAATAATGTGTCTTTTTAGAAGAATAGGGACATCACAGTAAATTATTTAATGATAAGATTCTATTACTAATTAAATAAACATTGACTAAAAAAACAAAAATTATTATAATATGTTATAATTAATATAACGCTAAGAATAGTGATAAATCCTAAACTTCTGAGCTTCTTATATACTATCAAAATCATTAGCTCATTCTTCCTTCCTAGAAGAAAGTGGGTAAAAGAATCTTTTATGAGGTAAATTATTGATGTTTGAGTTATATCATTAACCACAGCATGATGAACTCTCCTAGCAAATGACCTTTTGTGTCCTTTGTGGAGACAACTCACAGGACTGGAGGGGCCATACTATCTGGTACAATATGGAGTTTCCATAGGTTGTATCATAAAATCTCATAATATAAATTGAGATAAGAAAGGATCTGTTCCTGCATGAATGCTCTCAAATCTCCTTAATTGTGGGGTGAGGGATGCTAAAGAGACTATTTGCATGCACATATAACAACATAATAACAGGTTCTCAAATTACAGGGAAGACAGAACAAGCATGTACTAAAAGATAAATTTATTTCTTTTTCATGGAAACTTGCAAGTATGGAAAAAAATTCTGACATGTTTCTATAAAACCTTGGCTCTGTGAATCTGATGAATGAGCAAGAGTAGCCTGTCAGAGAAGACAATGACTTTCAAATGTATAAAGGGATGTTAATTTATGCACATTCACATACTAAGCCAAATACAGTCACTGACAAAGGGTAAGCAGTCATCACAGCAGTAATGGAACTAGGTCTCTCAGCAATGACATGTAATAACATTTGTTAGTGTCTATAATCTTTTCCAAATTTACATAGGCTTTTTTTAGATGAACTCCAAATGCCAGGAAACTCATTGATAGAAGTACAGGGATTTTCATACTGAGTTTCAGTCAGGGCATGGTACACAACTCCCAGTATACATATTTTTACTTTTAAGTGTTTCCTAAATTTCTTTCAATTTTGCTTTTCTTAGTTAGCTACCTATATCCTTGAAGTTCTGAAAATTTTGCTAAGTATTGCTCCTTATAGAAATATTTTGAGATATTTTTCTGGTCTAATTATATATCTTAGATATATTCTTCCCTTTGTAACTCTATTGATACTGTCCTAGTTCAGGTTCTTATTACTGAATGAATGACAGCAAAAACATCCTAATTAATTTTCATATTTTCATTCCTCTGAACTTCAAGCCATTCTGCATATCTAGAGCATGTTAGTGTCTTACATAGCTGTGATCATCTCACTGTCTTGACCCCAAATTATCGATGACTCCCCATTGATGCCTAAGGAATGAAATAGAGAGGATCAGTAAATTCCTTAGCATGACATTCAGGCAGTCTGTGATTTGGCTTCCACCTACCTTTCCAAGCATATCTTCATGATGTATATTTTAGACTCCAGCTGAAATGGATTACTTAAATATGTTCCCAGTTTTTGCACCTCTAAACTTTTCTCTTCACTTACTAACGCATTCCCCCAATTTCTCTCCACCTATAAAAATCCTACCCGTCCAGAATTCTTAATTGCTATCTACTCCATAATTATCTTCCTGATAGCCTGCACTAGGATAAGGTCTTTTCCTCTGACCTCCTCCAGTCCTTTGTTTGATATCCCTTCCCTTTTACAGTTATTTATAAGCATATCTTGTCAATAGTTATTTATAAGTATATACTCTCTTATTAAAACATAATCTCCTTGAAAGTAGGGAGAATGTGCTATCCACCTTTGTATTACCAACAAAAAGAAGAAACATTCATTAATTATATGCAATCAATTATATAAATATTAACTAAATACATACTTTTATGCTAATTATATGCAATCAATTAATAAATATTAATTAAATACCTACTTTGTTCCAGGTACTATGCTAGGCGTTGGAGATAATGAGTGACAGTCCCAACTGGCAAAGAGCTTCCATTTTTTAAGTGCGGAATAGAGTGTTTGGAAATGTTGAAGGAAGATACTATATTAACAATACTAACATTATTCTTCCAGCGTTGTACTGTTCTTTTACATTCATCTTCCATTAACCACCATTGCTTTCACATTTTTACATTTAAAAATCCAAGCAGGTTGTTGAATTCCCTGTACATTCATATCTATTTTCACCACAAGGTGGTGCTGCTAGATACCAACCTGATCCTACTCAGCAAAAAGGATATCGCCCTAGGGAACCTCACAGTTATGGCACTAGTCTGATTAATGGAAGTGCTTCATGGTCCTTAGAAAATGGATAGTATTGTACATGCAGTTCTGCTGCTTTGTAGGTGTCCATGGCATGTTTTAGCCAGGAAGGTCATGAATCACTGTTGGTTTGTCCAATCAGATTAAGCTATATACTTCCAACCATAGCAGATTTTCCATACTAAACGCACTATATTTCCCTGAGCCTTAAACAAAACGACATTGGCACAACGGAGTCTGTTTTACAGAAACGGACAAAATATGCTTAGATACGGCACACAATATTGTATTCTTGTCACTGAATCAATAAAACAATATATAATGAAACATATGCCTTATGGTTTCATACTCACAGACTTTCCAGCCATCTTCCTGAAAGCAGGTAAATGAGGATAGAAAATACTACATATTTTCCAACTATCATTTGACTCCCATGTCCTGTAGGGACAGTCTTTGAAAGAAGGCTAAGAAACTTGGGACCTGGGGACCCTTGAAACACAGGGTGTGGACTTGAATTTGTTAAAATTGATTTTCTTGAAGACCAGTGCCTTTCAGTTCAATCCCATTTTGCTGGAAGGGATCAGTTAGCTTATCATGGAGCATAAGGGAGTGGATTCCCTGACTGTCTCTAGCAATGCAGACCCTATTATCATTCCAAACAGGCATCTCTCTCATGAACTTCAGTTCACAGGACCTCTCTCCTGTTGCCTTATTTCACTTCTGGTTGCATTCTTCCTCAATCCCTTCATGAACTGAGGGAAGGGCAAACAATGCAAACAAGCATCATATACCTCTTTAGACAGCTCTACTTTTTTTTCTTTTGTGCTCATAGGCAGTCCAGCTGCACTGACCTACACTTACTTCATATCTTCTCTCTTTGCCTTTTCACTGTCTATCCCCCATCATTGTAATGAACTGCCTCCTCTCCTCCACCTCTCAGAATATTGAGTTTCCTTCAAAATTTGGCAAAATGACAACTTCATGAGTATTTTCCTCTAATGTCTCTCAGATCTGCCCTGAATTCTTTTTGTATTTATTGTGTACATATTTATGGATGTCCACATCGGCTTTCCCTTTAAAATGTAAGATTCTTGAAGGCAGGAGGCTGTTTCACTTTTGTCTTTGTATGTCTAGCACTCAGCACCATTCCTAACAAATAGTGGTTACTTAATGAATGCTTAATTAATTTATTCTTTTTGTTTTCAGACTATTATTCTTGATAGCTTCCCATCCATTGTTGAACTGACTTTCTGAGTAGAACTTTCAGCTATGAGACCCTACCTATTCTTTTCCAAACCCTTTTAAATCTACTGTCCCAAAATTGAGGGTGCATATCACATTATGCTTAGCGTTCACAAATTCTCATTCATAAACTCTATGGTGTAATGGTTACTTTCAGTTATTTTTTAAGGGATAAGTTCTTACACACATTGAACACAGCAAAATCAAAGAATTAACAGGACAGCTATTCAAAGAATCTGTGATTTCCTTATTCAGTAGGAACTCCTGCCCATGCTTGACAGATCACAGCTGTCTAGGACTTAATATGTCTTTTTTAAAATAATGAATTCATTTATTTTTCAACATGTATTTCTATAAGTTTTTGAGTTTTAAATTTTCTCTCTCTTCTTCTTCCCTCTTCCTAAGATAGTGTGTCATCTGATATAGGTTCTACTTATACATTCATATTAAACATATTTTCACATTAGTCATGATATAAAAAAGAATGAAAACTAATGGGCAAAACAAAACAACTAAAGAAAAGGAGAGAAATCGTATTCCCCCATCTGCATTCAGACTCCAACGTTCTTTCTCTGGATGTGGATAACATTTTCCATCATGAGTCTTTTGGAGTTAGATCCTTGCATTGCTGAGAATAACTAAGTCTATCAAGGTTTGTCACTGCACAGTGTGGATGTTACTGTGTACAATTTTCTCCTGGTTCTGCTTACTTCACTCAGCATCAGTTCAAATAAGTCTTTACAGGTTTTTCTGAAGTCTGCTTGCTCATCATTTCCTTCTTTCTTTTTTTTTATTATATATATATTTTTTAAATACATTTTTTCAATTTAACTTTTTACATTCATTTTCACAAGATTTTGGGTTCCAAAATTTTGTCCCCATTTGTTCCCTCCCCCCTCCCCAATACACTGGACATTCTAATTACCCATATCACCAATCTGCCCTCTGTTCTATATCCCTCCCTTTCCTTACCCCATCTTCTCTTTTGTCCTGTAGGGCCAGATAACTTTCTA
>CM053770.1:207347012-207561590 GCA_028658325.1 Potorous gilbertii
ATTTTTTTTCCCTTTTCTGGGCATTTTCCCAGCCAGTTACTTGACTTCTGAGATTCCTCTCCACCCCTGCCTTGCCTCCAGATCTGCCCAGCTAGTATTTGGGGTCTGAGATTCAAATGCTGCTCCCCAGCCTCAGGGCTTTCAGCAGCAGGCCTGGCTGCTATTCAGGGTAAGATTAAATTCAGGTTCTCAGGTGGGATCAGGGCTGCCTCCCAGGCTCAGTTCCCTCAGGGAGTTTATGCAGAGACCTTCAGTAATGGTCCTGAGCTTCTGCCTGCTCTGGGAGCCTCTGGCCACTGAGGCCTCTACCACTGCCTCCCGAGGGGGCCTGAGTTATGGAGACACCCTGCTCCCCTCTCGGCCCACCAAACAGTCTCTCTCACTGACCTGTGTGCCTGCGGGTTGAGGGACCTTTGCGGCCACTGGAGATTCCGTCCCTGAAGCCTGCTTGGATCTGCTCCTCTCGGTGCCCTGTAGCCAAGGTGGGGCTGGGCTCCGCTCTGGTCCCCTGCGCAACGAACCTCTGGTGAGGGTTTTTCAGGTCTTTCTGAAACAGAAATCTCCTCCACTCCATTGTTCTGTGGCTTCCACTGCTCCAGAATTTGTTATGAGTTCTTCTTTACAGATATTTTATAGGTTGTGGTTTCGGAGTTAGCATATGTGTGTCTTTCTACTCTGCCATCTTGGCTCCTCCCCTCAAGTTTGTCTAACAAACTTATTGGCTATGTGACTGCAGTCAAGTCACTTAACATCCATCTGCCTCAGTTTCCTCAAGAGAAAAGGAATAATAGGTTATTATTGCCCTTCAAGGATAAAATAAAGACAATAACACCTATCTGACACTGGTGTTATGAGGATCCAATGGTATAATATTTGTGATGTACTTAGCACAGTGCCTGGCAGATGGTATGGCCAATATTCTTCCTCAAGTCGGGGGTAGAGAGAGAATCTCCTAATTTCTCTGGTCACTCAGACACAATGGCTAACAACGAGATGTTTCCCTTGTGGAACAGTTATAATAGTGATGATGATGCTAAACAGCCTGGGAGTTATTGTCTGGACAGGCAAGATAGTGGCTACTCAGATGTTTCTCTTTACAGAGGTAGCTGGGAGATAAACATCTAGTTGACAGGAGGTAATATGGAAGTCACCTGGAAATCCCCTTTGAAGAGGCAATTGGGAGAAATAGTGCCAGGTTAGAAGATTTAGTAGTTTCAGAGGAAACTTGGGAAGGTGTTATTAAGTCAGATCTAGATATAAGGAAATTGAAGCCCTTGAGAGAACTGAGCAGATGGCATCCAGAGGATTAGGGTGAAGTAGGGTGGCTAGTTTGAGCTCAGCATCTGGATGGCTGTGAATTATGTTTTATAAGTCTGTCAGCCCTTTCCCTTTTATAGAGGTACAGCTGTGTAGCTCTGGTTGCTATGATCCAGTGTTTCAATGAAGACATTTCCTGGAAATGATTCAAATAGAGATTGTGGCAAAGAAAGCAGTAATGACATTGCATTACATTGTAAAATACTCCATCTCCTGACTCTGAGCACTTTCACTGACTATGCCTCATGGCTGGAACACCCTCCCTTTTCATCTCTGCCTCCTAGCTTCTGTAACTATTTTTCAAATATGAATTAAAGTTTCTTTTCTCAGCCCTCTTTAGTGTCTGATCTCAGACACTTATTAGCTATTTGACCCTGGGAAAGTCACTTACCCCCTTTTGGGTTCAATTTTCTCATCTGCAAAATGATGTCAATAACAACACTTACCTTCCAGGACTGTTTTGAGGATCAAATGAGAAAATTGTAAAATGGTTATCATAGTAACTGGTATATAGAGGGTGCTATAGATAAGCTTCTATTCCCTCTGAGACTACACTTAATTTTTCATATACATGTATATGTATATATACTCATATATACAATATACATATGTGTATGTGTATAGATATATGTATAAATGAATATATATATGTATATGTATATTTTTATCTTTGGCACATCAGTGCTTAATAAATACTAGTTGACCAATTGAGTCAAATTCACAGAATTTGAAAGTTGCAAAGGATCTCATCTAATTCATGAAGGGAGTCCTCACTCTGAAATAGTTATACATTTTTCAGGCTGTGCCTCCAAGCTGACATCTATATTGGTTAAATATAAATTCGCATCAGAAGCAAGTAGACAAAAACTAAATTAATGAATAAATGGAAAGTTTTTATTAACTGCTTACTATGTGCCAAGCACTATGTTAAACTCTGAGGATACAAACACAAAAAAGAAGCCTTGCTCTCAAAGGCTTTACATTGTTTTTCAAACCCAATTTTATTTTTTCAATATATGAAAATCTATCTTTTCTCCCTCCTGCTTCCCTGTAGCTGCGCTGAAAACCAAAATCCACGTACCAAATATTTGCATTCAAACAAAACAAATTATTTCACTATCTGTGTCAAGAAACATTTCAGTGTGCATCTTGTATATGTTACTACTTTGTCAGGTGATGGATAGCATGTTTTTTCTTGAGTCTCCTGGTGAGTTATTTATTTGACCAGTGTTTTTCTTTTCCTCTTCACAATAGACCCTCTTAAGAGTTTGTTTTGTTCATGATTAATCCCTTTCTTACTTTATCCTTCCTCTTATTTTCCCCTCTACATTTTCCCCTTTACTTCCTGTTTTCCTGTTGAGTATTTCTATACTTAAATGTATGTGTGTTCTTTCCCCTCATTTGATTAGTTCAGATGATATAAGTTTTAGCAACCACCACTTAAATAAAAGAGGAGAATGGAATATGATATCCCAGAAGGAAAAAGATAAACTTTTCAAGCAAGAATATCATACTAGAAAAACTGAGTGAAATTTTAGAGGGTAAAATGTGGATTTTAAATGAAATAAAGGGCTTCTAAGTAAACATTCCTGATTAAAAGGCCAGAACCGCATAGAAACTTTGAAATGCAAGTACAGGAATCAAGGGAAACATTAAAGGTAAATATAAGTGAACATTATAAGGGACCAATCAAGGTTGGTTGTTTATGGTCCAATATGGGGAGATGACACATGTCCTTTAGGACCTTGTCATAATTGATATGTCAGAGAGGTAGTCTAAGAAGATAAAGGACCCATAGGATAGTTTTTTTGTTTAGATGTTCATAAAATAATAAAGGAAAAGGAATCAATTTGGGGAGGAAGAAGAGTCATGGTGAAATTATCTTACATAATTCAGGTGTGCAAGTAGATTATACAAACAAGGAGGAAGGGGCTGGGGAGTAGGTGCACTTTCATCTGAACCCAACTTACTTTTTTAGAATCAAAATCTGAAGGGAAATATTTCTCAAATTGTGTTTCCAGGCACTTCAGATGATCAATTATAATTTTTATAATTAAATCTTCAAGAAAGTTATTTTCAGTTATAAAATCATGTGTAGCTGTAAACATTTCTAAAGAATCATTTTCCATACTATTCTTTCATATGTTAACTTTTAAAGTAAAACTTTCAATTTTATCCTTTAACATAAATGTTAAAAATTTTCCTTGAAGCACCATATTTAAATCACTGAGTTTTTTAAAAAATATCCAACAAATAACACAGTTCTGAAAGCCATAAGTCATTATGAAAAGAACGAACAAAATCAGATTTCTGTTCAGTCAAAGATGCAACAACTTCATCTTTCAATTTCAATAATTTGTTTAAACTTTGCCCTCATCAGAGCTACCTTACCTCTGCATGAGGGAATTAGAGTTCATGTCTTTCCAAAGGTATGAAAACAAATGACTGTTAAGGGCACAGATTTTAATGAAGTTAATGATTTTGATAGTATCTTGAAGCACAACATTTAACTCTGGTGATTTTTTTTTGGCTACAAGTACCTCATGATGGATCATGTAGTGAGTAAAAGTGATATGTTCACTATCACTAGCTTTAACTTTTACTACAAATCCAATATTCTTGCCTATCATTGCTCCAGCACCATCTGTATAGACTCCAGCACAATTTTCCCACTATAAACATTCATTTGTGAAAAAACTCATCTGCTTGAAGATATAAATCTTCCTCTCTTGTGTGTCCTTCCAAAGGGCAACAAAACAATAATTCCCATGTATGCTTCCTTCATAAACATATCTTACATAAAGTAATATCTGTGCCATGTTAAAATTATCAGTTGCTTCATCTAACTGAATTGCCAACTATCCTTAAGCTTAAGCTGCCTTTAAGCCTGGTAATAAGTAGCTAGAATTGGTCAGAAATTCTTGCTGGAAACAGTGTCATTTGATAAAGGAATTTTATGAATTTTGTCCCCCTACTTTTTCCCATGAACTATTTCTGACATTTTCATAGCAGCAGGTAACATGAAATACTCTGTTGCATAGGGCTTTTTAGTTTTTGTAATTAAATAAGAAGCTTCATAAACTGCAGGTAAATACTTTTCATTGACAATAACAAATTTCTCAAAACATTATTTTGTTTTATTTGAAGATTTTAAAAGTCATTCAAAATATTCTTCTGGTTTATTGTGTATGCTTGGTATTAAGATATCATTTTAGTTTTGCTGCTTTCATGCTCTCTGAGCCAAAATTTCATTACAAATTAAGCAAGAAATTTTTCCACACCATCATCATTGGAAGTAAGTCCATATTGCAAAACTGATTTAACTTATTTTCTTTTTCTTATCAATTTATGTTCTGTAACCTGATAGCAAAGACTCTGCCACATTATCATCAGTATTTTTAAATCTTCTGTCTAAACTTATCCATAACTAAATATATTTTTGTCCTAAAATATAAATAAATATTGCTAATAATTTCTCAAATAAATATTAGCTTTAGTTTATGAAATTACATCTGTGCTTAATTTAAAAAATTGATGTTACACTTGCATACACATACAGCAGCGATGGTGGAGAAATATTGTTAAAGAGCTTTTGTTTTTACTTGCTGCAATTAAATACTTAAGTTTCTATAGAAGAAGGAGTTAACAGCAATTTAAAAAATAAAGCATTCTAACATAATGCAATCCAGAGATATACTAATTTGATACTTACATGATGAAGCATGATGATAGGAAAATAGTAAAAGTCTTTATTTTCTGTAATTGAACTATTATGTTTCTATAAAAGTAGAAAACTTTCTATGTACAGTAGAAACACTGCAATTCAATAGTCTTGAATCTGAGTTGAGGTGTTTCTGGCAGTGTTCATGATGGCACATGCAGTGCAAAGTGCGCAAAGTATGTGTTTAGAACCAAGGCTGTAGTGAAGTCACATGATGCAACATGGTTAAGCACTGCCAGAAACACCTCAGATTCATTATGCATTTGGTTTTGAATTAATTTTTGGTTGTTGCATGGTTCAGAAGCTTTTTACTTTTGCCAATATTTTCATGACCCTCATATTCAGTTATGGGACCCTATATGGGGGTCACTACCCATAGTTTAAGAAGCCCTGATCTAGAACAAGTGTTTTTAACCTGTGGTCTGAAATAATTTCCTAATTGTATATAAACCAATCTGGTTTCTTTGTAATTTTAGGCATTTTATTTTACGTACTTAAACATGTTATTTTAAGAAGGGTTCCATAGACTTCACGAAATTACCAAAAGGGTCTATAACATATACAAAAATAGTTAAGAACCCTTGATCTAAACCTTTGAAAGGCAAAACTTGATCACTTCTATTTATTTTTCTGAATTCAGCTGGACAAAAATCCTGAATTACATAGATGATTACAGGAGATGATACAATTTTTTGTCATCACCCTTTCTATTTTGTAGTTCATTGATTTTTTAAAAACAAACATCATATACTTAAACCACATCTTAACGAAAACTTACTAGCCAAATGAGATAGATAGAAAGTATCCTCAGATTAGTGATTGTTGAATGTACTCAGAGATCTTTGTTGTGAGAGCATCAGTATTTGGAACATAAAGAAAGTAGGTGAATTAGATGATCTCTGAGATTCCTTTCAGCTATAAATGCTGTGATTCTTTAAATGTCTTCCCTCTTATTGCCAGGTATAAACATGTAGCATAGAGGTCATTTTAGCTTATTAGTCACTTGGGTGATTGACAAAGTCATCAGTGACTATTGAAACTGAGGAAGCTGTCTTGATAACATGAATTATTCAGAGTCTTAATAAAAGAGGCCTGGAAAAAATATTGGAAGAATGAACCATTATGTAGCAAGTTCAGTTTTCCCAGGAAATCCTCATGGATTGTTTCATGTACCACTGTATTTAACAAGAGACAAATGGTGGAGATACCAAAGCAAGAATTGTGTTAATAGATGCTTTTTCTTTATATGTTATTTTATCTTTTTAAGAAGGAAGATGGCTATTAAATGTATAACTATGTGATTTAAATTTGTACTTAATATAAGATTTTTCACATAAATTCAGTAAGCAGCAGCATTAGTTATACTATTTCTGCTTTTCTTTGCTTTCTCATACTTAAGTATTGTGAGAAAAGATGATGCCTTTTTCCAGATTTTCTATCCCTGCCCTGCCTCCCATTAGGCTGTGCATAAAATAAACTTTTGATGAATGTTTTTAAATAATATTTTGTATTTTATTATGTTGAGATTGAAATTTACCAAATGGGTTGTTTTGTCTTTGTTTCCAAAGAGGACATGACATCAAGATGATAACATGACTTGCAGTTCACTTTGATTTGACTGAGGGAGGGCTCTGCAAGGTCACCAACCTCACTTTCTTCTCCTGACCTGAGGATCTTCCCTCCCAGTTTGATTTTTTTATTAAAGGGGCCATCCCTTGAGTATTACAAAGAAGTCTATTCCTTGAATGGGTGCATCTCACTCAAAGTGAGATTGTGATAAGACCTTAGCCTGAAAGTGCCAGGGTCTCACATTGCATCCTGGACCATCTCCAGTTATCCTGATGAATATCAGGCCAGTGGACCCAGATGGCTCAGGAGAATAAGGTGAGGTTGGTGACCTTGCACAGCCCTCTCTCACTCAAGTCAAAGTAGACTGCAAGTCATGTCATCATCTTGATGTCATGGTCTTCTTTGAGAACGAGGGACAAGCACAATTCATGAGTGAGTAGCAGCTCCTCTCCTCTCCTCTCCTCTCCTCTCCTCTCCTCTCCTCTCCTCTCCTCTCCTCTCCTCTCCTCTCATCTATTCCCCTCTCCTCCCATTCCCCTCCCTTCCCTTCTCCTCTCCTCTCTTCTCCTCTGGTGTTCTACCCAGGGGAAGGTAAACTCTATGGCCAAAAGCTGCCTTTTCCCCTTTGGGTTTACTGGCTACATTTCTTGCTCAAAAATCAAGCCTTAAACCCAGTTCATTCTGGAGCTCATAGACTGGATCCAGTGGACTCACTGACTGAATATAACTTGAAAGGTCAGCACATAGGTAGGTCTATACGTATATTGTTGTCATTCAGTTGTTTTAGTCATGTTGGCCACTTTATGGCCCCATTTGATTTTATTGGCAAAGATACTGGGATGGTTTGCCATTGCCTTCTGCAGCTTTTTTTTTTTTTTAGAAATGAGGAAGTTGAGGCAAACAAGGTTAAGTGACTTGCCTAGGGTCATACAACTAGTAAGTAGTGTCTGAGATTGGATTTCAACTCATGAAAATGATCTTCCTGACTCCAGGCCAGCATTCTTTCTACTGTGCCATGTATTTGCCCTAACCTTGTATTTAGACAATATATTATTTGATTATGGAAGGGTACGGTGCTTTCTTTGGTTGCCAATTTCTTTAATACTTTGAATGCTATGGACTGTTTTTGCATGCTGGCATATTTAATTACCAGACACTTGTCTAACAAAACACCACTGTTAATAGTTTATGAGAACATATGCATGTCACTGACTCAATTTTCATTGACAAGTTCCCATAAAAATTCCAGTATTTTTCTTAAATAAAAATGAACCCTTTGCTAAGTTTCTTCTAAACATTCCAGCCATCCCTAATTTAATGAGTTGAGCTTCAAAAATCTCTCAGTTATTTAGAATTTATTTTTCCCATTGCATGTACTGTTAGACATGTTGATGTTTTCCTGAATTGCATCTAGATGGTCTAGGACAGGGGTGGGGAACCTGCGGCTTCAAGGCCACATATGGCCCTTTAGGTCCTCAAGTGCAACCCTTTGGAATCCAAACTTATCAAAAGGCTGTGCTTGAGGACTTAGAGGGTTACATATGACCTCGAGGGCACAAGTTCCCTACCCCTGGTGTAGGAGATATTCTTGGATTTGGAGTCAGGAATACCTAAGTTTGAGTTTTGCATCAATCTGTTACTTAGCTGTGTGACTCTGGGCAAATCAACCTCTATGAGCTTCAGTCTCCTCATCTGTAAAATGGGAATAATACTTTACAGGGCTGTGGTGAGGATTAAATTACACAGACACAAATATACACATATATGTAAAGTGCTTTGCAAAACTTAAAGTACTATACAGATATCATTGTTATATTATTTTATTGAACTGCTTTTCTATTGATTTTTGTTACTAAGACTCTCTGAGGAGGGGAGGGATATATTTGGAAAGAGAGTGATATAAAAACAAAAGATAATATAACTGAAAAATGAGAAAGTTTTTATTTTTCCCATAAGAAATATTTTTAAAATCTTACATTCAGCTAGAGAACTGGAAGGGACTTTAGAGGTTAGTCCAACATCATTTTACAGAAGTGGAGGTCAGAGATGAAGTAATTTGCCTAAGGTCACACAGTGTCAGAGCCAGAACTAGAGTATGGGCTTCTTGGCTCTGAGTCCCAGTTGGTTCTACTACCTTAGGCAAAGGAGTCCACAGCTCTCAAAATCTTATTTAACACTTAAGTTATCTGATGTTTTTGAACTTTTGCAATGGAAAATAGTAGAAAAATGTTGTGAAACTATCTTTCTTTCTTTAAAAATTCATAGAATGTATTTAAACGTATCAAAACACCTTTAAAACAGATATATAGTCCACAGTGCCCTTAGAACGACTGATTTGGTCCTTAGCCCTGGCTCATGTGCTGTAAAGTAGAGATCACTCTGAACCACATTTGTGCTCTAAGAAATCACTAGAAGCCTAGAAGAATGTGCTGGTGGGGAGGTGGGGGGAGGATGAGATAGGGAGAAACCCTGACCCCAAATAAATGTCAGTTAACCAGTCATTTGGAAGGCCCTTCTACTACATGTCAACTACTGTGTTAGGTACAGAGGACTAAATGAATGAATGAATAAAATAAATAAATAATGAAGGCAGCTAGTCCATGTAGGCACAGTGGACATAGTGCAGGGGTTGATGTCAGGAAGACCTGAGTTCAAAACTGGCCTCAGGCACCTACTAGCTGCATGACCTTAGGCAAGTTGCTTAAATCTTTGTCTGCCTCAGTTTCCCCAGCTATAAACTGGGGATAATTATATCCCCTACTTCCAAGATTGTGGTAAGGATCAAAGGACATAATACCTGGCATACAGTAAGCACAATATAAATATTTATTCTCTTCCTTCCCTCTCCTCCTACCCCAAAAGGGAGAATATTGTGAATAGTGGGGGTTGGTGCTGCCAGTTTTATCTATAGAAATTTTCATTCTCTGATTTTGCTCTTTCTGGTTTAGATATCAGCACCAAATAAAAGGAGGTTGGAAGGACTCCTTCTTTGCTTATTATTCCTAATAACTTATTTAATATTGGGATTAGTTGATATTTAAATTTTTTTTTTTAGAATTCATTTGTAAATCCATCTGGTCCTGATGCTTTTATGTTCATTTATGGCCTATTTAAAAATACATAAACTTACAAAAGAAAACAAATATATGGAAATACAGTTATGCAAATATTTGGAAAAAGTTGTGATCCTAGGAAAAACAAATAAACAAACAAACAAACACAGGAAAGATGAGAAATGAGTGGGGTCAGAGATAGTCATTGAGCCCCAAGAGTCAGCAGCTGGTTGGAGCTGGCAGCTCAACAGGTAGAAGACAGGAAGCTTTAGCGTTGAGAGACCTTGGAGGTAATCTAGTCTAACTTCATCACTTTACAGATGAGAAAACAAAGTCCAGGTAAAGTGAGCAACAGGGCACCTGGATTCTCTACAGCAGCAATTCCATGGAGAAGATAGAAGAGTCAAGGAATGGGTCAGACAGAAAGTAAGGAAGGCAATTTCTATGCCGCCTTAACAGCTGATGGAATCCCTGGCTGGTGAGTGAGAAGGAACAAGGAGGGGTGTTGAGACAGAGATAGAGATAAAGAGAAACAGGAAGAGACACAAAGACAGAGACAGAGAGGGGAAGATTATTTCCTTTACAAGAACCGATAAGGTCCTGTAGTGGTTACTGAGAGGGGAAAAGGAAAGAAGAGAAGGAAAACCATCTGAGATAGAGGCAGAGGGAGAAAGAGGGCTCCTTGGGTGAGACCTACATAGATCTGAGCTAGAGAGGCCAAGGACAAAACTGAGTCATTCCAGTTGAATGTACATTTAAATTAGGGATGACCATATTATCCTGAAAAAATCTGAGTTCTTTAGAGCCCACAGTGAAATAATTTTGGAATCTCTCAGCATCTCACTCTTCAGGGCAAATCATCTACAACCATTTTCCCCTTAAGATAGACTCAGTGGCTGTGGTATTGTCCTGGGAAACAGGGACATTAGAAAATCAGGAGCTAGGCTAAATTGGACATCAGACCTCAGAATTATTTGAACTACATCCAGGCACCACTCTGGTAAAACATGCTCCACCAGATAGTACCTTCTGTCAAAGCAGCTAAGCTACCTGATTTGCCAAAGGGACTTTCCTAAAGTGCAGTCCCTGCCCTACTCAACACACTCCAATGGCTAAATATTACTTCTAGGATCAAGATAAAGTCCTTCATTTGTCATTTAAGTCCTTTCTTAGCCTTCTTCTCCATCCTTATTTTGTACTATACTTCTTTATATACATCATGGCTCAGTTAACCTGGCATTCTTACTATTCCCCATATAAAAATCTCCATCCCATATCTTGGTGTTTAGGCACTAACTGTCCTCCACGTCTGAAATTCACTCCATCCTCATTTCTCTCTTTCAGAATTCCTAGTTTTCTTCCAGACTCAGATCAAATCCAACCTTCTTGAATGAAGAACACCGGTTTGGAAGTCAGAGGAACAAAGTTCACATCCCAACACCGATGCCTATTAAATATGTGACATGAAGCAAGTCATTGGCTCAAGTCTTCTCTGGTCTTCATTTTTCTTATCTGCAAATGAGTTTCCTTTGATCCTTGATCCTTTGAAACTATTCAATCTTTCCTCCTTATTTCTTGTATCCAGTTTATATAGATGTATATTTTGAGCTGGGGCAATTAGGTGGCACAGTGGATAAAGTGCCAGGTCTTCAGGATGACTCATCTTCATGAGTTCAAATCTGGCCTCAGATATTTACTAGCTGTGTGACCCTGGGCAAGTCATGTAACTCTGCCTCATTTTCTCATCTAAAATGAACTGGAGAAGAAAATGGTAAGCCCTTCTTGTATCTTTGCCAAGAAAACCTGCGTTCCAAAGAATCAGACATGACTGAACAACAACACATTTTGAACTATTTTATAGAGAACTCAACAACAGTTTGACCTATAAAATAATAATAATTGCTAACAGTTATATAACACTTTAAGATTTGAAAAGTGATTTACATGCATTCTCATTCGATCCTCAAAACTCACTGAAACCATACACAAAGATGCCTCGGTCTTTCCATCAACACAAATATACCACCTCCATGTCCAAGAATTCTGAAATCCCTTTATTTGACCATCCTCTATTGGCCTTTCCCCTCTCCTAAAAAACTCTGTTCTTCCCTTAGTAACTCACCATTCCACTGTCTGTTGAGATTCTTCTAAACCTCTTCATCCTTCCTCAATCCTCCCATGAGTCCTCTTCCTTCCCATTCTCAGCTGAGAACATTGCCTCATTTTATAGAAAAAAGTTTAGACCATTTGCCAGGAACTCTTCCCCTCTTTCTCATCTCCTGCCAGGCAGGTGCCTACCTCTCTCCTCCTTCACACCTATTTCACACAATGAAATGGCCTTAGTCTTACCAAAATTAACCTTTCTATTTGCTCAAGTGATCCATTCCATTCCATCTCCTCCAACAGATTGCCCCCTTTGTTATTGCCACTCATTCACTTATTTTCAATCTCACTCTCTCTATTGGCTTATTTCTTATTGCCCACAAGCATACCTGTCTCCTTTATTGTGAAAAACCCTCACTTGATTCTTCCATCCTATTTTTCTTCTTCCCTTGTAGTGAAATTCCTTGAAAAGGTCATGTACAATAGATGCCTTTACTTTTTCTCCTCCCACTCTTTTAAAAACCTTTTTATAATCTGAATTCTGACCTTATCATTCCACTGATACTGCTCTCTCCAAAGTTAGTAATCATTTCTTAGTTATCAAACCCAATGGCCTTTTCCTCAGTCCTCATTCTTTTGACATCTCTGCAGCCTTTGACACCACTGATCACTCTCTCCTTCCTGACACTCTTTCCTCTCTAGGTTTTCAGGACACCACTCTATCCTAGTTCTCCTCCTACCTATATAATCAGTTCTCCTTTGTGTCCTTTGTTGGATCCTCCTCCAGATCATGCCCTCTGACCAGAGGTGTCCCTCAGAGTTCCGTTCTGAGACCTCTCCTCTCCTCTCCTCTCCTCTCCTCTCTTCTCCTCTCTTCTCCTCCCCTCTCCTCTTCTTTTCTTCTTATCTCTTCTTACTTTATACTACTTCACTTGGTAATCTCATCAGGTCCCATGAATTTAATTACCATCTTTAATCTACCTAGTCACACTGCTGACTTCCAATCTCATTTCCAGCTGCTTTTCTGACATCTCAAACTGGATGTCTAATAGACATCTTAAAATTAATATATCCAAAATAGAACTCATTATCTTTCCCCTTAACCCTTCCCCAACTTCCTACCTTCCTTATTGCAGAGGACAACACCAACTCCCCCCACCCCAGTCCCTCAGGGTCACAATCTTGGAGTCATCCTGTACTCTTCACTGTCTCCTCCTTGCATCCCCCAATATCCAAGCTGTTACCAAAGCCTGCTGATTTTACCTTTGCATCATCTACTGAATATTCCCCCTTCTCTCCTCCGACGTTGCTGCTACTCTGGTTCAGGCCTTCATTACTTCACACCTGATTATTGCAATAGCCCCTATGGGTCTGCTTGCCTTAAGTCTCTCCTTACTCCAATCCATTCTCCATTTAGCCACTGAAGTGATTTTCCTAAAATGCAAATCTGAACTCAGTAAACTCCAGTGACTTTCTGTTACCTCCAGGAACAAAGACAAAATGCTTTATCTGGCATTCAGAGCCTTTTAGCATCTAGTCCTCTTTTACCTTTCTAGCCTTCTTACATCTTACTTTTCACTATGTACTCTTGGATTCTTGTATTACTGGCCTCCTGGGTATTTCATGAACAAGACACTCTATCTCTTGATTCCAGGCATTCTCTCTGGCTGTTCCCCATATCTGGAATGCTCTCCCTCTGTTCTGACTACTGATTTCTTTAGCTTCCTTCAAGTCCCAAGTAAAATCTCATCTCCTACAGGAACCCTTCCTCAATCCCTCCAACCTGCTAATCATTTCCTATTTATCCTGCATATAGCTTGCTCTGTATATATTTGTTTGCATGTTGTCCCCTACCTCCTCATTAGATTATAAGATCCTTGAGGGCAGGGACTGTCTTTTATATCTCTTTGTATCTCATACAGTGTATGACACATAGTAGGAGCTTAATAAATGTTTATTGAATTGAAAGGTAGGTGCTATTATTTTATAGATGACAAGATTTGAAGACTTGTTTTCCTAATGCTGAGTCCAACACTATTCTTTGTGCCAACAGGTAGGCATTGTTTCTTTTTCTTCTCCATCCCCCAAATTTTAAACTCCATAAGGATGAGAAATGTTTCATTTTTCATTTTGTATCACCAGTTCCTTCCTTAGTGCTTTGAAAATAGTAGATGTTTAATAAATACATGTTGACTGATCAACAGAAACCTCTGTGTATCTTCTAGAAGAGTATAAATATAGAATATTGAATTTTAGCTGCTTCTCATTAACTCATGAGTGGAAAAGAAATCCACAAGAGCTATATTTTAAAAACCATGGATTAACCAATGGCTCCCTTCTCCTCATCAATCAAATCTGTGCTTTGAGCTTTCAAGAAGGGATAAAGTGACTGATTTGAATTCATTTCCCCTGCTCCTTTAGAGTTGGGAGTGAACAGTGAGATAGCTAAGAACTAGGATGGAGGAGCATGAAAAGTAGGAGGAAGAGGAGGAAGAGGAAGGTGAGGGAAAGGAGAAGGTAGGAAAGGGGAATAAAGAAGTAGAGGAGAGAAGAGAACAAGGAGGAAGAACAGAAGAAGGAGAAAAGACGGGAGGAAGAGAAACCAGGAGTCAGGATAACTTGCAAAATGGCCAATCTGCTGTGGAAGAATTGAGTGATCCGTAAAATATTTTGATATTACAGGACCTGGCAGATAACTGGTGACATCTTCTTCATAGAGAAGTCATTGCTTCTGAGAGGTAGGATAGGAATACTGCAGAAATGATCCATAGGGTAGAAACTGGGATTCGGTAGGAGCACTGGAATACTACCTAGAGGCTCATTAAAATACCAGGGTTGTTGGGAGGATTAAAGTGAAATAGAGTATAAAAAAACTTTGCAAGCATTAAAGCGTGAGCTATTTTATTATGGAAAAAACTACACTATAAAGCATGTGAATGAATGATACACTCCTATTTTCTTGCATAAGAATGGAGGTAGACCTCTATTAATTAGTTTTCCATGTATATAATGTAATGATATGTGAATGTAGTGGGACATTATTGTACCATGAGCAATGCCAAGTATGAAGAAAACAAAGAAATGCAGGAAAATTTACATGAAAAAGATTCAGATTGATAAATGTGAAATCTCGACAAGAGTGTGACTATAAAGTTCTTAAAAATAATAACAATAACAAAGTCTAGAAAAGTATAGAGGAAAAGTTCCAAAGCAGATACACAAATAGGAGTTTTTATTACTATTTTGTTAGAGTTAATATCTACATTAAAAAAATCTCTTTACAACATAATGGAGTTTCTGGTTTCATGAACCATCATAGATAACTTTCAAGGTGCCTCCAATCTATAATGCGATGGTTGCATACATCCTTGAGCCAGCTCCTAACTCTTACTTGTACTGGCAGACAGAATGCTAGTGGGTACTTCTCCTCTTGAGATTCTAGGGAGGCTTAAAGGGTAGAAGGTATTTTTCTATTTTAATAGCTCATGAGCCCCATGAGTAAACTTCCTCTTATGACTTTTAATTGACATCAATTAGCCAGTAGAAATTATTTTTAAAAGTAGATATTTCTTAAGGTGCTGCTAATATTAAAGTTAGTGCAAAATATCCAGTCCCACTGCAAATGAGGCAATACTCTCTCATCAGCATATACAAAGTCTGGAGGAAAGTGGGCTCCAACTTACACAGCATATGTCACAAAAAGGTAACATATCTCTTTGTGCTTTCTTTTGTGAGATAATCATGAATATCCCCTTAGTCATCATGTAGATTTTCTTCTGGGCTCCTTGCAGAGTCCTGAAGCTCCCTTTCCTCAAGTCCATTTAGTTTGTTTTGGGCTCAAAATACAGCCACTGCCATCAACTGCAGCTCTCTTAGAGAAACTGTTAGGATGCTGATGAGATGTCTTGATCTTTTGCCCCTCTGAAGTTCATAGGATACTCTTTTGGTGAAGGGGCTTGCTTGGAATGGCCCTTTTCTCTCTACAGCTGGATATATTAATATCTGACTTCAGAACTGGTTTACTAATTTATACAAGAGCCATGGGGCACGACCTAGTCTCTCTAGCCAACACCAACGCACATCCTATTAGGTAAAATGTCTTTGACTGATCGATTCCAAGAAGTTTCTAGGTCTTATTCACATCTCCTTCATAACTCTGACCAAATTGAGAGATTTTCATCTGATAAGGGTATGAAGGCTAGAATATTCTGTTAGTTACTTTAAGTGAGGTGGGGTAACTGATTCATTTACTGATTAATTCAATCAAATCCTACTCTGATATCATGATCCTATGTTTTGTTTGAATATTTTTGTTACCAGTGTTTTGAGTTTAGAATAAAACCCTTGTAGATAGGGATGACATTGTAAACTGTACTTCCACTGTACTGGGCTCAGATACCCTTTTCTAATACTAGGCTCTACAATTTTTTGTTGCCTTTCAATCACTTTTTCAACATTCTTTTTGCTCACAGCAAGGTGTAGACTATAGAAGAAGACTGGAGATAGATCATGAATCCTTACATTTTCTCCTTTTATTGTCTTTGAAAATTCCTTCACCTACCTCCTCATCTCCAAATCACTATCTTCATTTCCATTTCTTTTTGGAAAAGTTGGCTAAGGGCTTTAAATGCCAATCAGTGGAGTTTTTTTTTATCCTAGAAATAACATGGAGCCACTGCTTAGATGCATATACACAAACACACATTACCCACTGATACACACTCTCTCTCTCTCTCTCTCTTTATATATATATGTATATATATGTGTGTGTGTGTGTGTGTGTATACATATAAAATCTCTTTTTATTAAGCAAAATGAGGATATCTGTAGTCTCCCATCCCCGTTTTTATCTGTTGCTGTAATTCTAGCATTTCCATCTTCATCTCCATCTGCATGATTTCTATAGTTCCATCTCCCATGTAGATCTTTTATATTTTAGAAACTTTAAGTCATGTAAACTGTGATTCAGAAGAATAAAAACTATAGATTATTGAAAAGGCACTGAAAAGATTGATAGCAGGTATATTACCAATGATATGACTTATGTATAAAAAGTGGCATAAAAGACATAAAAAAGTGCATGACTAGAAAAGGGGTCATAAAGGGAGAGAAAATAATAACAAGTGAACAGCCTTGCACTGTTATTCCTCAAATGTTAAGAGAACAAAAGGAAAGCCTTTAGCTTTGGAAAGATCTTCCACGAAAGATTTGTGGAAAAAACACAAATAAGACTCCCAGTACAAATATGTGGACAAGCTGTGGTCTGTATCAGTGGAGGTAGTAGACATGTTGATAAAATCACTGAAATCTTGCATTATCTACAGATGAAGAAACTGAGGCTTAAATAGGCTAAGTAATTTGTCCAAAATCAAACTGTAGTGGCAATGTTTCTCACGACCAGTCTAGCACTCTTTCTAATGTTCTAGATTGATTTAAGCCAATAATTAGTTGATATTTTCTGAGTTCATACACAGAAATAGTAGAGAGGAGGTAGTAATTAAAAGGTTTATTTGATTATACGGATAAACCAGCCAAAGATGAGTAACTTACTTCAGATAATCTTCAAAGGAATTTGCTCGTAGTTGACCAAGAGTTAAATGTCTACTCATGCTATATCCAAGTATATATTTAATTGTTTGGACCATATGCTTGAACTAGATCATAGTCTCCTTTGGGGAATTGACTCGACAAAAAGAAAAATTTTATAAATACATTAATCAAATTGATCTCTTTATGAATAAAATGCATGAATCAAGATTTATGGTCTTTCAGTATTTGGATGCTTAATACAGATAAGTACTGGGAGTTAACATTCAGTATTGAATATTTTAATAGAGAAAAGGTCATTTTTTTACGAGTTTGCAAATGATTTAGCTTTTGCTTATGGTTTCTGTCTTCAATCCATCCACACCTCATTGTGTCCTGTATGGGTTGGTTTCCTTTGGCATCTATCCCTCCCATTATATGTATACTTCACTTGTGTATAAATACAATCATTTTCAGTGTTGTTTTTCCTAATTGAATAATTAAATAAGAATTGACTAGAAGCTTTTCCTCCCTCTTTTATAACAAAAGTGTATAACTGGGTGCTGTTTTTCTCAGCCTTTTCTATGTAAAGCTATTGACCTATTTAATAGTAAACAGGAACAATTTTAATTACTTCTGAACACATTTCCTCCATTTTAGTACAGCCAAACTTATAAACAATGGACATCCACACACTGGTTGCTAGAATATCAGTTACTCTGAGACTGTTACAAATTGCAGATACCTACACATTTTGCTTAATAAAAATAGATTATTGTAAATTGAGGAGCATATTACTGGATAATGTGTGTTTGTATATATTGAAGCTGGTGACCTTGCACAGGTCTCCTTCACTCAAAAAAAGGCAAGTGCAAGTCATACCATCATTTCTCCGATGGCATGATCTTCTTTGGCAGCAAAGGATGAACACAACTAAGCAGTGGCTCCTAGGATAAAAATTTCTCTGATTGGTATTTAAAACCCTTCCCCAATATTTTTGCTTTATTACATGTAGGTGGTCCAGTGGATATAGTGCTAGACCTAGACTGAGGAAGATTTGAACTCAAATCTAACCATAGGTATTTTCTAGAAATGTGATCCTGGACAAATCAATCTCTGCCCCAGTTTTCTCAACTGTAAAATGGGCATACTAATAGTATCTACCTCCCAGGGTTGTTCTGAAGATAAATAATATATTTTTAAGACTAGTGACTGGCACACAGTAGGCATTGAATAAATACTTGTTTCCTTCCTTCTTATTCTCATTCACATATATTATGGTCTAACCAAACTGACACTCTGTCTCCTTTCTCTGTGCCTTTCAACTTACTGTCCTCCATGTCTAGACTTTGTTCTTTCTTTACTGTCATTTCTTAAAATCCATATTTTCCTTTAATATTGAACTCAGACCCCACCTTCTACATGGTGCAGTGTGACATGGTTATCATTTTGTTTTTTTTCCAGAAACAAAATATTTTACTAAGCATTAATATGGAATATTAGAAGCTGCATATATTTCTCAACTGCCTCTTGCGCATAATAGGCGCTTTAGAAATAAAAGGTTATTGACTTGGCCTGAACTGTACTTTTCTAACAATGTTTTTGTTGTCTCCAATTTAATTGACCAGAAGGAGGCTCCCTCCTACCTCACTCAGTGGAGCTGCTTATGTTTGAATAAGAGTCCTGAATCTCTCCGTCACAACATAGATGTGAATATGGCCCAAGCAGACTCACCTTTGGTGCAGTCACTAAAATATAGGAGACTTATTTATTTTATAATGAACAAAATCAGTCAAAAGTGCCTACTGTGTGCCTCATGCTATGCTAAGGGCTAGCAAGGGAGACTCGGAGGATGACAGTGTTAGATTTGAAGTCAGAAAGACTTAAGATCAAGTCTTGTCTCATATACTACTAACTAGCTGGGCAAGCCACTTGATATCTTGCCCTTAGATTCCTCATCTGTAAAATGGGGATTATGATAATATATAGTAATAAAATAAAATAATAATAAAATGCAGATAATAAGCCGCCTCACAGAGTTGATGTGAAAATCGAATGAGTACTTTGTAATCCTTAAATAGCTATGGAAATGCTAGCTATAAAAAATCCCTATTCTAAAGGATCCTCCATTCTTTCAGGGGAGACAACACACACACACACACACACACACACACACACACACACAACTGGCAGCAGAGAGGACAGAGCTATTCCAATCAAGCCCTTGAGATGGAATCACTTGGGGGAGTGGGGTAAAGATCCTCTGACTCCACTCTCAGCTGCCTTCTCCCTCATTCTCCACCACCAGAGAAGGATCTTGTGAACCTGGAAAGGTCTGGGAGATTTTACCCTTCTCCTTATCATGCTAAGATTAGCAGCATCTTCTGTAGAGCTGATGGCAGTGTCTACATCAAGACCCGAGGTAAAGTAGGCACATTAAAAAAAGGCAGCATCAGAACTCCACAAGAATGTAAACAGAAAACCTACAGGGAACATTTTGAAGACTCCAGCAGAAGGTCATCTAGGACCTGTGAATTACCTCTTTTGCCACATAGGATCTAAATTTCAACCTGCTTTTCCCTGGATTCCATATGTACTGGGGAGAAAGTATGCTGCAGCCTTTTGGGAGGATTGGCCCCTCCTCCAACCATTTGCTCTTACTGCGACCATGATAAAATACCCCTTTCTAAGAGTTAATTGTCTGGCAGAATAGTTGACATTGTTAGTTAATGGAAGAATTGCCTTGGTGGGGTTTGTGAGCTCTGGGATTAGAAACTGCTCAGATTAGTCCCTAGAATACTAAGGAGAGAAGGAGCAACTATCCTCTGAACAGCCTCCCTGTGCACACTGGGGGTCAGGGGCGTAGCCTTGGGGCATAAGCTACGATAGAATCCTATATTTAGAGCTCAGAGGTACAGTTCTCAGGATTTCTTAAACTTTTTCCACTTGCGATCCCTCTAGCACTTCTTAAACTGTGGGTCTTGACCAACTCCATTTTACAGAGGTAGAAATCAAAGCCTAGGGAGATTATGTGATTGTGCATGGTTACGTAAGTAAGAAGGGGATTGGGCTTGACACTTAAACCCAGACTCCCTTACTCAAGAAGCATTCTTCATACTTCCCTTGCAAGCAGTCTTCCCTTGATGGCCCCAGGAACTCTATATTTTTCTGGGAAGGAAAGGGGAGTGGAAGAATGTCTGGATGAAAGCACAGATAGAAGGTGGATGGCTGGTAGAAGGATAGATGGAAGGAACAATGAGTGGAAGATAGATGGAAGTATGGGGTTAGTGCAAAAGTAGATATAAAGAAGAATAGATAGAGTGGATGGATGACGACCCAAAGTGAAGGCCAGTCTTCTTAGTAACTTTACCAATTATAATGAAAATCATAAGAAAAATAACTGAACTTTATATAACACAATAAAGTTGCAAAGTATTTTACATATGTTAACTTATTTTATTCTCATAATTAACCCCGTGAGGTCGGTGCTATTATCAACTCATTTTACAGATGAGGCAACCGAGGCAGACTGAATTTCAGTAATTTGCCCATGGTCACATTAAGTGTGGTAGGCAGGATTTGAACTCCCGTCTCTATCCATATTCTCTGTTGCTGGGTCATGAAACTGGCAGATATTTTTTCCACCAGATACTTACTACATACTGGTACTGTTAAACTCAAATAGAAACAGATTGTTGTGGGAGACATATTGACTTAGAAAACCGGAAATTAGCATTATCTATGTTGTACTTTTATTTATTTTGTTAATTATTTTCCAATTGCATTTTAATTTAGTTCCCTACTCCTAAGAGTTTTTCAGGTCTTGAACTGACTCCTCTGTACTACATGGATTTGATGTAAAACATTTTCAAAATTGATATTTTTAAATGATTTTGTGAGATGTGTGAATTTTGAAGAACGGTTGTCATATATCTATACATATGTTATTGCAGATGTATGTGTATGTGTATGTGTGGGTGTGTATCTGTGAGAGAATTGTTGTTTCTATAACCATGAGATCAGTTGAAAACAAACATCACTGAATTGTGCAAAGGAACATTAGATTATGAATTCAACTGTACCAAGAACATTAAGGTCAGTGAATTCTGCAAAATAAAGAGCAGGATTTCTTATCACTTTTTATGTGCAATGAATGGACCACACTGGCAATTTGGGGAAGCCTCTGGATCTCTTCTCAAAATCATGTTCTTAAAGGTGTAAACTAAAATACATAGGGTTACTAAGGAAACCAATTATGTTGAAATAGTTAAAAAGCCAAGTTCTTTGACTCTAGGCTATGAACCTCTGACTTAAGAGAATGAGAAAGTCTTAGACACACAGCCATCCTGGAAGCTTCTCTCCCCTGTTCTGTAAGGTTAAGGACTGCTATCTGTCTGAGAGTAGTTCTTTTTCATTTAATTGATTTTGGAATTATTCATTGTTACCAAGGAAAGAAGATTATATGGTTGAAGCAGAAACAGAGACAGAGACTATACTCTTTTGGGGAGGCCTGGTTGTTTAACTGAGGAGCAGATTCCAGTAAGAAAAAAATCTGGCTCCATCTTGCTTGTCTAGGAAGACTGTGTGGTTTTTGCTGGCCAAAATGGGGCCTCAAAGCAATCAGCCTTTGGGTGCTGACAGATGTGCTTAATAAAGGAAGGAATTCTGGCTGGGTGGGTGGAAAACACAGACCTTGCCTCCTTAGCTCACCTTTTGTTCTGACTCATATTCATTTCAAGCTAAACCAGAGTAGATACTGAGAGTATTGAAGACTATTGGAACTCTGAGTTAAGTAGTTATCTGTAAAATAAGAGTATGATCTCCACTTAGAGTAGGGGTCAGAGAGATGTGAGGCAGCAGTGAAATGGATAGAAAGCCAAATCTGAACTCGAGAGAACTTGGATTCAAATCCTGCCTCTGATATTTACTAGGCAAATCACTTACCCTCTTTTTGCCTCTATAGGGGAAAAGGGGTTCGCCTTGTTGGCATTGAAGGAACTTCCAGTTCTAACTCTGTGATGACAAATAAAGAAAGAATTTATATATGGGGAAGCAGCATCTCAGCAGGAAGTCTTTGGAGTCAGGGAAACTAGGTTAGAATTTCCGCCTCTGACGGTTACTACATGAATGATCTTGGACAAAGGACTTAATTTGGGGCCTCCGATTCCTCACCTGTAAGATCAGATTGGACTAGATAACCTTTGAGTTTCCATATCACCCTATGAAATACAAAATTAAAATCCTGAAATCAGAGGGCAAGAATACAAACAACTGAATAGGGAGGAAAGTTGATATAGGAGGTGGTACTTGACCTGAGTTTTAAGAAAAAGTAGGGACTCTTAAGAGGCTGAGATCAGGAAGGAGCACATTTTAGGCATGGAAGGGCTTGGAAACTGAAACACTTGAGTTCAGAATCTGCTGCAGATCCTCACTGGTTGTGTAATCCTAGTCAAGTCACTTAAACTTTGTGTGCCTCAGTTTCCTCATCTGGAAAATGGAATTGACAATAGCACCTGCCTCATAGGGTTGTTATGAGGTTCAAAGAATAATTACGTTTACATTTTTACGTTACAATTTACATTCTACATTTGTAAAGTACTTTGTAAACCTTATAGGGCTATATAATTGTCTGCTAATATTCTTATGATAGGCATTAGTATTATCATAATTTAATGGGAGTAAGGTCCTTTTTAGGGACCTTTAGGGAGCTTTAACAGCCTTGGTCTACTTTCTTCAAAACTCAGTTCTATCAAAGAGGGGCTAGGAAAAGCTCCCCAAAGAAGGAATTTTAGTTAGGACTTAAAGGAAGCCAAGAATTTGTTAATTAAAAAAAATTAATACCTATATTTCAATGCAACTAGTTTCTCTTATAATCCCATGCATTTTATTTTATGAGCTGGAAACAGTATTTTGAGAAGGGCTCCATATATTTCACCAGACGGACAAAGAGGATCATGACACAAAAAGGGTTATAAGAACCCTGATTTATAATATTTTCATGTTTTGGGAGTGGTTATAATGCTGATACTTAGTTTAAAAGGTTGATTTTTTTAAACAACTATATCCTTCAATATTAGATTCATGATCTCAATGATGGGCTCATTCTCTCCAATGGTATAGATTGTAATTAACCCATATCTTCTCATCCTGTGCTATTCTTGAACAGATCCTCCCACAAATCTTTCATAATGGATCTGGCTAATTCACCATGCAGTGTGCTGTACTCAGCCTATCAGTTACTCCTCATTCTTCCATTGAATCAAACTATTTTTTGATCATGCACATCCTGCATGATGGCCTTTTATTTCCTTTCCTGTGCATGAGTTATTGGTGTTCTAGTCTGTTCATTTCCATTATGCAGTCCTTCTTCATTGCCTTTTGGGTAATCATCACCAGTAACTTGAGAGAAATGCAACCACAGTTAATAAAATAAGCAACCCCTTCCTACCACAGCATGTTGAGAGTTCCGTTGGTTTCTTAGATATTGTCAGCATCGACCAACAGTGCTGAGACAAGAGCCTTGTTGAATAAATGGACCAGGTAGAGTTTAGAAATGGCCTTGATTCAAAATCAGGATATGTGACATTTGCACCATGTATGTAGCATAGTGATGTTTCTACTATATGAGGTCTGGAGTGGCACCTACCCATAGGATGTGCTTTGTTTCAAATCAGCAAAGGAAGAATGATCAAACATTTTCCATACTCAGATGTCAAAGCAGTATGTAACTTATCCTCACTTATTGCTAATTTTATGTACTTGAAAATTTAATGATGAATAGTTCTCACAATAATTATCAGAAACTAACCTTACATGGATATCCAAGTGCTGTTTCATAGGTGCTATTAAATAGTTTCAAAATTGATGTCCCTTGTCATTATATCCCTCCTTTCCTGGGGGTAAATGTTCCCTCATCTTCTGGATTGAAATCTCTTTTTTAACAATGAAAACCAATGAAGAAAAAACACTAGATCTGGTGATCCCAGATACAGATTTGATAGCATATATGCCATTCTGCTCTAGTGGTCCCTTATCTCTTTGCTGTGATCATAGGCTCATACAATCACAAATTTAGAGATTTAAATCAGAGATTTAGAAGTTCAGCAATGACACTCCATTTCCTGCCTCGGTAACTTTGCTTTGGCTGCTCCTCCACAACTATAATGTGCTTCCCTCCCATTAGGTGGGAAAATTTGGAGTGGGAGCTTTTCTAGTAGGTGTTCTAACAGGTTCATTCTTGGTATGAGCAGACAGGAAGAGAGGTCATAGACACAATAAGGGGTTAAAAAAGTTTACTTTATTCTAGTCTTCTCAAGAATGTTGCTGATAATGGGAGTACCAACTCCTACAGCACAGCCTAATTAATCTTCTTGAAGAGGTGGGTGAGAATATAGTACGAGCGACAATTCCTATAGATCCCCTAAGTCTCAATGGAGGCTAGTTGGGACTAACACACATAAACAATCCCTCCAAGGCTTGATTGGGGCCAATGAAGGCATACACAGCATTCCAGCTTAAGCATTCCCCTCTAAGCCTCAATGGGGGCTAGTTGAGGCAAGCACACATGCATATTCTCCTTGTGCCTTCCTGTCCCCTCCCTTACTGACCAGTGCCCTCTTGATTTATAGGGTAACACAGAAGGTTATTATAACAAATAACAAAGAAGGTTATTTTCTAACAATAGCGTCACAAGTTTCATTAACTTTAGCAATATCAGGTTGACTTAGCATAGTGTAAGCACAGTAGATTATTTACAACTAAACTCAAATGTTTACATTATCTCATCATGGTATCTCACTGCACAGTCACAGTAAAAATTGTTTATAATGTGAAATCCTGGGAACTAGAAGTTATTATAACCATTGATCCTGGGAACTATTATCTAAAAAGGATAACCAAGTTCACCTTATTTACACTAAAATCCACCTTGCATACACCTCCTTACACTTGTCTCTTAGATACTTCAGTTTCATTCAAAACTCAGCTCATGTTCCACCTTCTTTAAGAAACCTTTCACCTGCTAGTGCAAACTCTTTCCAAACCATCTTTCATTCATTTTGTACATAGTCTGCATATACTTGTACATATGTCTCTTGTCTCCCTGATTAATGGGTACCTCAGGATCAGGGACTGGTTAGCTTTTGTCTTTGCATCCTCAGCAATTAGCACAGTGGCTAACATACAGTAGATGCTTAATAAATGATTATCAATTGATTGACTAGAGGTCATCTTATCCAACCCCATATCATTTTGCAGATGAGAAACTGAGGCCCACAGAGGCTATATGATTTGCCCAGGATCACACAGAAACTAAGTGAAAGAGCTTGGATAAAAATCCAGCTCCTTTGACTCCAAATCCAAATTCAATTTCTTCCTATTTTACCATGACCCCTCTAGGTGACAGCTTTATAACCATCACTGTTTTTTAGTGACTTGGCATTTCCTTTTAAGTGATCTTTTCATATACATTGTTGTCAACATGGATGTGGTCAACATGCAATGTTCTTTTTGTTTTACATTGTTGTCAACATGGTATACAATGCTCTTTTGTTTCTGCTTATTTCATTCGGTATCAGTTCAGACAAACTTTCCCATGTTTTCTGAATTTCTCATATTCAACATTTCTTATTGTGCAGTAATATTACATTATATATTACAGTTTTACTTGTCTCCTATCTGTTCCATGAACAACACACTCCATCTCTCAGCTCTCAGCATTTTTCTCGGGCTGTTCCTTCTCTCCCTCTTCTTCACCTACTTACCTTCGTGGCTTCAAGTCCCAACTAAAATTCCTTCTTATGGGAGCCTTTCGTAGCCCCTCTTAATTCTAGAGTCTACCCTCTGTTAACTATTTTCCATTTATCTTATTTATACTTTGATTTGTATTTATTTACCTGCATGTTACCTTTATTAAATTATAAGCTTCTTGAGGGTAGGGGCTGATCTTAGCCTCTTTTTGTATTTCCATTGCTAAGCACAGTGTCTGGCATATAGTAGGAGCTTAATAAGTATTGATTGATTAATTTCATTCATACACCACAATTCCTTCTTCTACTTAACTGGCAGGACCTACTTTATTTTTTAATTTTTTGCTGTCGTAGGTTTTCAAAAGCTTAGTAGCTTCTCACTAGGATAATTTGGAACTTAATAAAAGGAGCAAATAATAGTAAATGATAGGATCTCTTCATTATCATTTTCCCTTAATTTGACTCACTTAACTCCTAGAACTGTTAAAGAATTGTAGCAAATCACGTTTTTCTTGAGCAGGAAATATATTATTTATATATATATACAACTGCCAGTCCATGGACAATGAGTATGGAACCTGAGTTGTCATAAAGAATATGTAGTGAGAATGTGATGGAGCTCGAGGAAATCCTCTCTTTGACCAAGGAAGAAACACTTCTAGTTGAAAATGAGCAGGGAATAGTGAATAGGAACTCACTTAATGGCTTAAAGAGTTTCAGTGATAGGGTTCATCTTTTTTATTGAGTTTTGTTGGCTTACTAGTATAGGGACTGTGGTTATCAAATTGCCCACTGTCTGGGAAATGGAATCATTTAGCACAAGTCATGAACTTGTTTCTTCCACCCCAACCTGTGAAATTTTTCTGTATGATAGTGAAACTTTACTATTTTTAGGACCATCACATGCAAGATGGATAAGGTAGTGAGATTTTGTGGTTTTCCTTCTCCCTACCCCCAAGATATTGGACTCAAAATAAAAACTGTATAGTTGATGATCTAAGAGAATCCAGATAACTTTCTTCTTTCTTTTGGGTTTAGAGACAAAAGACTAGCAGCTTACAACTGGTCGAGGTCTCCTAGCCACTCTGCAAGCAAGTTTTATCCACTCAGACTTTAAGCCTTTGAGACTTTTACACAGGGTTTTTGATTTGAAAATTGGTCCCAGCTGCTCTGGTTCTCTTAATCCGTCCTTGACAGACTCCTATTCCAGCTTCTCCCAAAGGCAAGTCATAGCTTCAAAGGGAATGTGTGTGTGTGTGTGTGTGTGTGTGTGTGTGTGTGTGTGTGTGTGTGTGTGTGTGTGTGTTGGTTGGGAGGGGTGAAGTAGGGTCCTGGTGAGAGCAGGCACTGCTAAACCAGATGTCACTACTATTCTTTATTCCCTCAGGTGAATAATCATTTCAGGAATATTTGTTTATTTTGTGGTAGAAATGTTAAAATATCTATTTAGTGATCATGAAAATTATATTAATTTTAATTAATGATTTTGGGTTGCTGATAATGTATGACACCATTCTTGTTATTTCTGGCACAATACATATATGTCCTTCCATAACTACTCTTTTTATTTCTTTCATTACCCTTGAATTAATTCAAAAATTTTACTCCTCAGATAGTACCTAATATTATTAGCCTTCCTTCTCTTGCCTTCCTCCCTCCCTCCCTTCCTTCCTTCCTTCCCTCCCTTCTCCCTCCTTCTCTCTCCCTCTTGTAAAATATGATCTTTGAATTGGATGTGGGTGACTGAGGACCAACTGTTTTCTAATATATCCTGGGCAGCATTTTGGAGACCCAGACTTGTTTCTCTGATATCACAATCCAGACTTGTTTGTTTTGGCTTGATTGATTCAATGTCTTATTGAATGTTGAGATGTGCTTTGCTACTCTTGTGTCTTGCAGGGCATGAATAGAAAATAAAATGGGCAAAATCTTATTCAGGATTCATTTTTGACTTACGACAGGTTTTATCCACTAGAGGCAATTTTTTAACTAGCTAGGATAATCATTAAAGAATATCTCTTCAAAATGTTTTAGTGAATAGTGGGGCATATTTTTCATCTTTTTATAGTTCATTTTTGTTTTCAAGATTTTTGTCAGAAATTCATTAAAACTTGAGTTGTATAATTTCATTGAATATTTCTCAGTTATTATATTTAATACTAGGAGGTCATCAATACATTCTCTTCTCTCAACCCATGTTGGACAGGGATAAAAATTTCCCAGGAGGGGCAGGAGCAGATGGGTTGAAATCCAAATTGTGGATGGAGTACCCGCATACATCACAGATTCATTGGAGTATTGCAGTATATGTGTATGTATACTCATATCCACATATATTCACATATTTATGTATGTACAGTGTGTCTGAAAGTATTAGCACAGTTGTAATCCTTAAACTGAACTAAGACTTTTGGGACACCTTGCCTCCCAGCATATATTGATAAAGTTGTGATATTTTTTGTTTTTGTTATTAATATGATTTATTTTCTTTATATAGGTTTCCTGATATTGAAACAATCTTGCATTCCTGGCATATATATGACCTGGTCACATTTTATTATGTTTTAAAATATGCTGGTCTAACCTCTTTACTAATATTTTATTCATTTTTTTTACATAAGTATGCATTACGGCTATTCTATACTTTTCATTCTTGATGCCTTCCTATGTCTTAAGACCATGTTTGTTTTATAGAAGGTAGAATCTCTTCTTTTTCTTTTTGCAAACAATTTCTGTGATCTTGATGTTAATATATATGTATATGTACACAACATACATATACACACATAAATACATACACATGGGAACCATGTGGCACAGTGGATAGAGTGCCAGTCTTGAAGTTAGGGATGATTCAAGTTTGAATCTTGCCTCAGGATTACAAGTTGAATTAATCTGATTAGTCATTTAACCTTTCTCAGTTTCAATTTCCTCACCTATAAAATGAAGATAATCATAGAACTTACCTTATAGTATTGTTGTTAGTTTCAAATGAAGTAACAGATCTAAGGTATTTTGTGAACAGTAAAAAGTGCTATGTAAATGTTATCTATCATCATTATTTCTACTTAATAGATATATTTCTAATTTGGTATGTCTTCATTTTAAAAATTTTTATGCAAAATAAGTAATATTGGTTGATAAAATATTTGAATTTATATCAAAACAGTTGTAGAAGCCAGTATTTTTTTAAAAAAATATTTAGAGTGAGTGAAAGATCTTACTCCTCACTGAAGTTCAAGTACATCTTTGTAATTACTCATGTTATTGAGTGAGGTAGGATAAGGACATGTTACATCTCCGGATGATAGAAACCCATGAATATTCTTTGTTTGGGAGAAGACCTGGATTTCAATGTGAAGGAGACCAATGGTGAGATGGGTGCATTTATCGTCATTATAGACATTCTTGATAACAGTCCCAGCATTTCATGGGCTCTTGGAATAAATAATTTGCATTTCTGCATTGTTGCAAATCTTGTTTGGATTGAATGGCACAAATGATATTGTCCCCTTCATTGCTCCTGTGAGAGGAAGCTTCTGAGCAATCTCCTGGTAAAAGTAACAAATGTTACTTTTGATGTGTTCTAGAATCTGAGATGTCAATTTCTTTGGATACAATTTTGCATAACCAGAATTGAGTTGTGACATTTCAAAGATTTAAAAGTAGTGCTATCCTAGGATATATTGAAATTTGCTAGTGCTGCTCTAAGCAGTCATTAGTAACTTCCTGCTTTTATTTTTATACAACAAACAGTATACACATTTTGAGCTTCTCTTGTATGCCAGCTACTGACTATATGTTGAGGATGCAAAGATAAAAACAAAACCGTCCCTTCCCTCAAAGTTATATTCTAAGGTAGACAGGGACACACAAACAATAAATATAAAACACATCAGAGTGGTAGAAAAATAATTTCATGGGGGAAAAGTGAAAGTGAAGAACTTAGTATCTTGATTACTGAATCTTTTAAATGTTAAAAAAATTATATAAATGAATGGGGTCTATTGGCTAATGTCTTTTAATGACCAGAACAGTAAAAGGGAAGATTTGAAAGATTGTTAAAATAATGTCCATTATGGGACATTGTAATGACTCATTTAGGGAAAGGGAAACTAGGAGAATATTTTCAAACTTGTCATTTCCCAACATTTTAAGTCTTTTAAAAGATAATATAAACATAATTGTATTTTTTCATGCTCACTCAATAGATAAGCAAGTAGCTAGAGTACCCATGTGGATCCAAGATGAAATTTTCCCCTAAGATTTTAATTTTTGTTATTCAGAACTTGATAAACATCAAGTATAAATTTTCCATATATAGAATAAAATAGAAAGATTATATATGAAACAAATAAAACTTTATTACATACACCTTTTTTTTGTTTTACTCCTTTATCACTCATTTTACATCTTTTTGTTTTATTCCTCTACCTCTTCTATGTGTTTTGAAAAATGTTTCATTAATATTTTCCTTTCTTTTTTCATCATCACTATTACAATTTCCACCTCCAAGCCTCCCTTGCAACAATAAGGACAGTTAGGCAAAACAAATGTACACATTGTCCACGTCAGACAACACATATTTCTGCAAATTGGAATCCATCACCACTCTGCCAAGATAATCAGTCTTCTGGAGTGATGCTTGGTCTTTGTTGATCAGAGTTCTTAAATCCATCAAAGTTGTTTTTCTTTATAGTGTTGTAGTCTTTGTATAAATTGTTTTCTTGCTTCTTTTCACTTCCTAGTTCCATTATATTCATATATTATAATTTGTTGAGTTATTCATTCTCTCCCTCCCTCTCTCTCTGTCTCTGTCTCTGTCTTTCTCTCTCCCTTCTCTTTAACTCTCTCTTCCTCCTAAACTCCCCACCTAATGGTATTCAAAGGATATAGACAGTTTTAGTAACTTTCGGGGTATTGCTTTCCGAATGGTTCCAACACTGTCAGTAATGAATTAGTGTGTCTGTCCTCCTAAATCCCTGTTTAGCAACTGTCATTTTCACTTTTTGTCATCTTTGTCAATCTTATAGTTAGAATATTGAAACTCAGAATTATTTTAACTTATATTTTTGTTATTAGCGATTTGGAATATTCCCCTCCCCCCAATTGTTGTTGATAGCTTGAATTTCCTTCTTTCCTTCCTACTTTTCTTTCTTATTGCCTTTTTATATCCTTTGAACATATATCTAGTGGAAATGTCTTGTTCTTACATTTTGAATGAATTCCCTATATATCTCTGGTAGTAGAAAGATTTGCTGCAAAGTTGTTTTTTCCCCCCAGTTAATTATTTCATTTCTAATTTTAACTGTATTGATTTTGTTTGTACAAAACCTTTTCAATTTCATATAATCAAAATTGTCCTCTTTATCTTTTATAATTCCCTCTATCTTTTAATTAAGAATTCTTCCTTTCTCCATAGATTTAAAAAGTATATTCTTCCTTGCTTTTATAACTAGGTCATATATCTATTTGGTTACATATTCACTGTGGAGTATAACGTGAGATACTGTTCTAAACCTAATTTCTGGCAAACTGCCTTCCAGATTTCCTGGCAGTTTTTGTCAAATAATGAAATCTTACTGTAGTAGTTTTCTAGGCCCCTTGCTTTGAGCAGTATATATAAAATATTTGCCTCTATTTTTTCAATCCTTTGACTCAGTTTCAATAATTTTATTATCTCTTGGACTCAATGAATCCCGGCTTCTGCATTCTCTTTTTCAATGAGTGTATTACTTGAGTAAGACATAGAATCTTCTACTCTTAAGTCACTTATTTTCCTTTCATTCCTTTCCTCTAGAGCTATTATTTCACTTATAATTTCTCTTTCTTTTCTTGTTTCATTTTTTCTAACCATTCTTGTAGTCTCTGTGGCCAAGACATTTTTGCCCTATGGGCCTTTGCTTATATTTATTATCAAATTAATCCCCTCCTGTGAGCTGTTCCAAGGGTTTAAGCTTCTACTCCCATGTCCCTAGCTGAAAGAATTTCTTCTGCCAGGTGGATTTAAACTCTGGATAATTGAAGACCGTGAGTCCAAGAAGAAAAGGCTTAAAGTACAGGTGTGGTGATGAACTGTATATATGTCTAAAGACCAGCCCTAGGTATGTTGAGAGACTCATTGCTAGGGTGGGCTTAGGATAATGAACTTTTAGCTATTGAAACTCACACAGATTATATTCTAAGTTGAAGAGGAGCTGTGTTCTGCTTCAGTGGAGATGGTGAGCAACCCAGAAGTCCTTGAAGTATGTAAGTAAGCCTGAAGGTCACATGGTTTCTTTTCTCTTGTTTTTATTATACTTTTATGTCTTACAAATCCATTGATGACCTCTTAAGACCTACCCTCCATTGTTCACCATTTTAATTGGTTAATCCTTTAGGTATCCATCTCAATTTTCTTTAATATATGAGAACCATCTGGTGGTAGAAAAGGGTAATTGCAGGTTAATACTTAACTCAAATTTTGAGGTTAAATCATCTACTTTTCATTCTTCTGTTTTCCAGAAAAGTTTCCCAGACTCCAATGGGATTAAAAATGGAGATTGTGGCTAGCCATTGGATAGATGGTTTGTAAAGAGTTTGTAAATCCACTAAGAGCAATCCTATATACAGAAGATAAAAGAGAAATCAGAACCTTCTTGAAAAAGATAAACATTTTGTATGGCTAAATAGAACTGTGACTTATTTGTAAAACTAATTGTGTAAAAATATTAGCTAAATGAATTATGAAACTCAAACACACTTTGAAATTTAAATATTGTAAGTTACTGATAGATTCTCATAGTAAGAATTGAGGACATTCACTTATTCTTTCAACGAGGTGTGCAAGACACCATGCTGGGCACTATGGGAAATAATATGAATTAATAATTCTCATTTTCAGTAAGTTTGCAGTTAAGTAGTCATTTCATGGCAGCAAACAAGGACAAAACCAACAAAGGGGTAGGAATATGGAACCTGTGATTTCATTGGGAAATCCTGGGAGAAGAAACTCCCCTTTCAAAGGCAGATTGGCACCTTTTTTTTACAACTTATTATCAGAGAGTTTCCTAGAACCTTGAGAGGTTAAGTAATTCCCCCAGATTTGCCAATAGCCAGTAGATTTCAGAGGTAGGACCTGAACCCAGATCTTCCCGGTTTGGGGGTTTCCTTTCTGTCCATTATGCCGTACTGCTACAAAAACAGCAGCAGTGATAATAACTCAAATTAGTAAATTGTTTTACAGGTTACAAAGCACAAATAAGTAATTTAAGTTGGTAACTGAGGTGGGATAAAAATCTCTATTTGAAAATTGTCCTAGTTGTCTAAGATTAGACTTTAGTTGGCAAGTACAAAAATAAACTACTTACAAAATTCTGAAAAACAATTCACTCATAAGACAGTTAGCATAGAGTGTTGGGCCTGGATTCAGGAAGACCTGAGTTCAAATCTAGCCTTAGATAATATCTGTGTGACCCTGGGCAACTTGCTTAATTTCTGTTTGCCTTTGTTAGCTCAATTATAAAATGAAGATGATAGCATCTGCTTTGGAAGGTTGCTGCAAGGATCAAACAAGTTATTTGTAAAGCACTCAGCACAATGCCTAGTATGTGGTAGGCACTTAATAAATACTTATTTCCTTCTCCTCTTTTTATCCCACAAGGATTTCTGGAGTACCCTGTTGCCCAGTTGTCAGTAGTATAGCAGAAAAAAATCCATTACTTGTAACTGGGCTTATAATTTAGTTGGAGATGCTCATCTACATCTATCTGTTTAATCCATTATGGTTATAAAGTTCTGTTTGTTTCTGGTTCATGTGTTACATGGGTTGGCAGTCCCTAGAGACTGTACTCCAGATGTGGTGTTTTGGACAAGGACATCTTATTTCTCCAAAGTGTTTTGGAAAGATAATCAGGCTTGATGAGGAAAAGGGGTATGTTATCTGAGTAAAATCAGAATTCTTTACGCCCTTCCCCTGTCCCTGTTGCTCATTTAGGAGCAGGAGAAAAGTAAGCCCTAGATGACAGAAGTTGTAGAGGGTTCCAAATGATGGCAGGTATGTCCCTTTGACTAGTCTATGCCCTAGGCAAGCTTCTGTGAGAACCTACAGGAAGCTGAAAGGATGGGAGCTGGGCTGCTCTGTAAAGCTAAGCCTCTTCTTAAGCTGAAAGGATGGGAGCTGGGCTGCTCTGTAAAGCTAAGCCTCTTCTTGGTGAGTCACTCTGCATTCAGAGGCTGATGAGTTGTAGACAAAGGGGAGAAGAGTTGACAATAGCAGATCCCTATTGTGATACCTCATGGCTTGAGCTGTGCTCTCTACAGGCAAAAGCTGTGACTGCCAGCTAAGTCAGGAGAACTCTTAGGTTTCCCCTGTACTCAGATACCCACAGAGAGATGAGTGTCTTAAAAAACTAAGAGAGGACACTAGTTAGAAGGCATTCATTAAAAACAGCCAAAGGTTTAACCTCTCTGGGGCTTAGTTTTCCCATCTATAAAATGGAAGTAAATATATTTACTCTCCTGTCACAGAGCTATTGTGAGAAGAGTTCTTCGGAAACTTTTAAGAGCTATGTAAATGTGAATGATTATTGCAATGGCATCTCAGAGATGTCGTACAAAAGAAGACACCCAGGGAGTGGTTCAAGCATTATGAGAAGACTCCATTCTCTGGCTGTGATACTGTCAAACAGTCATCGTGGGATCTCGGGAACTTGAACTTACTCCAAGTTACATATTGCAGAATATAACATGTTTATTAACATTGCTTTCTTTTACTATTGCCTTCTTAAGATCTTGAAAGGCTAGAGCAATGGGCTGAATATATGTATACACACATTTGTTGTTCTTTATTCAGTCATGTCTGATTCTTCATGACTCTGTAGACTACAGCATACCAAGCCTTTCTGTCCTTCGCTGCCTCCTGAAATCTGTCCAAATCTATTCATTGCTTCCATGACCTCATTTATCTGTCTCATCCTCTGCTCTCCCCCTTTCCCCTTGCTTTCAATATTTCCCAACATCAGGTTCTTTTCCAATTAAGTCCCTTCTCATTGTGTGGCCAAAGTATTTAAACTTCAACTTCTGTATTTGACCTTCTAGTAAATAACCGGAATTAATTTCTTTAAGGCTTGACTGATTTGATCTCTTTACTGTCCAAGGGACAGCAAAAAGTCTCCTCTAGCACTGCAATTCAAAAGAGTCAATTCTCTGGCATTCAGTTTCTTATAGTCCGGCTCTCACCACCATACATTGCTACTGGAAAAACAATAGCTTTGACTATGCAGACTTCTGTTGGCAAGGTGATGTCTCTGCTTTTTAGTATGCTGTCCATATTTGCCATAGCTTTCTTTCCAAGGAGCAAGTGTCTTTAATTATCATGACTACAGTCGCTATCTGCAATGGTCTTTGATCCTTAGAATATAAAATCTGACACTGCTTTCATTTCTTCTCCCTCTATTTGCCAGGAAATGATGAAACCAATTGCGAAGATTTGAGCTTTTTATATTAAAATTTAAGTCAGCTTTTACACTCTTCTCTTTCACCATCATCAAGAGAGGCTTCTTAATTTTTCTTCACATGATGCATATCTGAGACTGTTGCTATTTCTCCCAGCAGTCTTAATTTTGGCCTTTGATTCATGTAGCCTGGCATTTTACATGATGTACTCTGCATATAAATTAAATAAATAAGGTGACAATATACAGCCTTGTCATACACCCTTTCCAATCTTAAACCAATCCATGTTCCTTAAACCAATCCACATCCCTTAAACCAATCCAAATATGTTCCATGTTTGGCTCTTACTATGGCTTCTTGGCTCACATAGAACTTCCTTATGAGAGAATTAAGATGATCTGGTCTTCCTACTTCTTTGATCACTTATCATTTCTTCTTGTGATCCATTCAGTCAAAGGATTTAGTGTACCAAAGGAAGCAGATGTTTTTCTTGAAACTCCCTTGCTTTCTCCATAATACAGCAAATGTTGGCAATTTGGACTCTAGTTCATCTGCCTCCTTAAAAATCAGCCTACTCTTTGGGTAATTCATGGTTCACATATTGCTGAAAACTAGCTGGCAAAATCTTAAGCATAACTTTGCTGGTGTGTGAAAAGAACACAGTTGTTCAGTAATTCAAACATTCTTTGGCATCGACCTTCTTTAGGATTGGGATGTACACTGACCTTTTCCAATCCAGTGGACACTGTTGAGTTTTCCAAAATTCCTGGCAGAGTGAGTGCAGTACATTAATAGCATCATTTTTTAAGGATATTAAATAGCTCCAACTCTTCCTAAGTAAGGCCCACTTGACTTCATTCTCCAGGACATCTGGCTCTAGATCAGTAATGTCATCTTCATGGTTATCAGTGATGTTAAGATCTTTCTTGTATAGTTCTTCTATGTATTCTATATATATTTGAATACATACACACATATATTTATTTTATACTATGAATTTTTACAAAGGATTGTCTATTTCAAAAGGTGTGATACAGAAATACTCTCCCAATACGTAGGAGATATAATCCTCCCCCCACCCCCACCTCAGTCTCTGGAGTGGGAAAGGGGATTAGGTTCATAATTAAGTTGATTGTGATAGAACACAGTCCCGTGGTCCAAATCAAAATTCCTTTTCAGGCTTGAGTTCCAGGTACCTCCACTTCTTAGAGCTTCCATGATCAGCCTAGCTGACTTCATTACCCTGCTTGCACTCCTGGCTCCAAGGTCCTCTTGACTTGAGTTCCTGGTCCCATGAAGATCATCCAGGACCTGAAACTAAGGACAAGCAATACAGAACAGAAAGAAACATCCCTCAGTCCATTTTTTTTGGAGCTAGGGTAAAAAGCATGGAGAAGGGGAATCCTTTCCCTTACTGGTTCTGCAGTTCAATGCATTCATGATGGTGGAGTCAAAAAGAGCTCATCGGAAAGAGAATGGCTGAAAAGAGCATAATTAAAAAGGTTGAATGACTTAGTCTTGCCAGTTTTAAAGATCCCAGTAGCCAATCAAAGGATACTATTTGAATCCATATTTGAAGCCCAAGTAAGACTGTATAAAAGAATACATTTTGACATTCTCGACTTTGCATTCTTGAATACAGTATGGTTGTTATTGTTTTTTTTAAATCAGTGGCTCTTGACCAATCTGAAAAGCATTTTAAGGATAGCTATTTTCTAAGATTACTAAAGTGATAGGGATCCTGAATGAAATAATACACTTCCTGTTAAGATTTGAGAAATGAACATGAAAGATGATAAAGCTCTCCATTTTAAAGGGTACTGAATTTAAAATTGTAGTTATTATGAATGAGAGGTTACAAAATTTGATGTTGAAAATTAGAAAATTTGGGGGATTTTTACTTCTTCACAAAGCATTAGCTTCCTGATCTACTGTACTCAGCTCAATTTACATCATCTTCTATATTTAGGAGAAGTAAAGTCCAAATTTTTCCTCAGGTCCTTACTAGGATCTTTGAAAGTGAAATTTTAAAATCCAAGTAAAGAAGCCTCTTGTAGTCCAATTACTGTCAGTAAAGAAATTGTTCCTTTCAAGAGGCTTCAACTGATTCACTTTATTTGGAATTGTGCTGTTTTTCTAAATAATCCCATCTCTTGAGTAACTTGGATACCAACGGCAATTTAGCAAGTAAACCACTGACTTTCTCAAATTCAATTCAGTTCAATTTGATAAACATGTATCGAACACTTGCAATGTGTGAGGCACTGTGCTGAGCACTAAAGATACAAAAAGAAAAAGACAGTCCTTACCCTTAAGGAGCATACAGTTTAAAGAGGGAAGACAACACACGAAAGAAAGTTCAAAAAAGAGGAAGCTTTTCTAGTGAAAGTGTCCAGTGGGGGTATGATGTTCCATGGAGAGGAAACCAAGCAGAGCCACTGATGGAAAATCCAGAATTACTTGTAAAGTTTGGAGCCCTCTACAAAAAGGAAAGGATTCTGAGAAGTTTATTTGCTTCACCCTCCAGGCCTCTGGTGGCACAGTGATAAGAGTCTGGGCTTGGAGTCAGGAAGACTCTTCTTCCTGAGTTCAAATCTGGCCTCAGATACTTACTAGCTATGTGACTCTGGGCATGTCTCTTAACCGTTTGCCTCAGTTACCTTATGTGTAAAATGAGCTAGAGAAGGAAATGGCAAACCATTCCAGTATTTTTGCTAAGAAAACCCCAAATGGAGTCTAGAAGAGTCAGACATAACTGGAAAAATATGACAATGATGACTCCCAATACCCAGAACTGTGCTTTGTCTATAGGGAAAGGGGATAGGGAGTATACCTCTCAATTCATTGGTACTGAGAACTCATAGAGAAATTTCCTCCACCAATGACCTACCAATATAAGTAGTTCCTTAAAAATGTTTCTTGAATGAGCTGAATTGAATTCTTTATAATAATTATGAAATCTAGCATTCTTAAAGTGCTTTAAGGTTTGCCCAGCCTTTCATCATTTTATTTGATATTGATACTCACAACCACCCTTTGCGGTAGATACCATTATCTCCATTTTATAGATGGAGACACAGAGACAGAGAACTTAAATGACTTGCCAGGATCAAATAGCTGGTAAATGCCTGAGACAGGATCCTGACTCTGGTCTTTCTGGGTCCAAATCTAGTACTCTCTAGAGTGTGCCACTTAGCTGCCTCCAGATTATAAGAGCAATTTTGACTCAATTCTAAGTTTGCCTAGAAGTGGATTTCTTTCAGCTGTGTGCTGGAGCGGCTTGAATTGGCATGTGACAGCTGATTGTTAAATTTTCAGTGTGAGTTTTACATCTCAACAAAGTACAAGTTGGGCCTTGATCTATTGTACTGTTGATTTTCTAGATTTGAGAAAATGATGGAGAAAATATTAATAATGCAGATAAAAGTTAAAAGCCTATGACTGCCATAATTTTCCCCCACTCCAAGAGCTGGTGGTTAAACATTTAGTGTCTCCCCCCACATATTTCTTCCATATAGCACCCAATCTTAGGGCATTCTTAATGAAAAAGTGACTATGCCTTTTGTAGAATTTGGGAGGTACTAGGAAGTTACCAGGCTTCAAAATTATCAATAATCAATAAACATTTATTAGGTGTCTATTATATGCCAGGCACTATGCTAAGCACTGGGAATATACAAAGAAGCAAAAATTAGTTGCTGTCCTCAAAGAGCTCACATTTCTATAACCACTACACTGTGTTGGAAATTACATTTTAAATCTTTAGGTTTAGATTGTTGTTGATATCTCTTCCCCCCCCCCCACATGATCTTAATTTCCGTTGTATCCCTTTTTCTTCCTTAATCTAGTGAGCCATCCCTTGTCACCAAGAATAAGAAGGAAAGGACTGATGCAAAGTAAAGTGAGCAGAGGTATTCTGCTCTGAGGAATCCTCAAAAATACAGTGATCCAAGACAATTCCGAAGAACTTAGAATAAAAAAATGCTATCTGATGGACTCTGAATGCAGATTGATGCAAATTTTTTTTTACTTTATTTTTCAGGAGGGGGATGTCTTTTTCTTTCACAACATTACTATTATGGAAATATGTTTAGAATAATTTCACATGTATAATCTATATCAAATTACTTGTGTTCTCCATGAAAGAGGAGGAAAGGGAAGGAGGGAGAAAATTTGGAACTCAAAAATTTAAAAATGAATGTTAAAAATTGTCTTTATATGTAATTGGAAAAATATTGAAAGCTACAAAAAAAAAGAATGGGGAAAAATAAAGTCCATTAAAACTAACCAACATACTGACCAGGACTGTCAGTGTGTACAGTGTTCCATGCTCATAGTCTCCCATCTCTGCCAAGAAGGGACAGAGGTGCACCTCTTCTTCAGGGTCAGGTTTGATGATTATAGTTATATAGTATTTAGGTTTTGTTGTTCTGTCTAGTTATGTTCCCGTGATCAGTATGTATATTGTTTTTCTGGTCCTTTGTACTTCTCTTTACATCGCTTCATGTCAGTTTTCTCATAATTCTCTGAATTTTTAACATTTGTCATTTCTTATAGTACAAGTAGCATTACATTACTTTCATCTGCCATAGTTTGTTTAGCTACTTCCTAGTTAATGGCGTCTTTGTTTCCAATTCTTTGCTACCACAAAAGTATTGTTACGAATATTTTGGTGTATATGGGAGTTTTCGTTCTGCCTTTGACTTTCTTAGATTTACCCAGAAATGAAATCTCTGAGTGAAAGGGATAGTTTATTCATGTAAGATAAAAAAATACTTTTTGGTGCCTTTTGTCACTATATCAAGTCATTTCCCCTCCCTTAAGGTTGAATATTTTCTTGTGACAAAGAAAAACAATTGGAAGGCAGTACAGAGAATTGGAAAGAACACCAGATTTGTGGTCAGGGAATTTGAGCTTGAATTTCAGTTCTGTAATTTATTACCTGTGTGATGCTGGCAAAGTCACTCAACTTTCCTGAGCCTCAGTTTCCTTATATGTAAAATGAGGTTGGATTATATAGCTTCTGAAATCCATACCAGCTCTGAATCCATAATCCAATTAACTTTAAATAAAAACATTTGATAGAGTCACCATACCTAATGTTGCATAAAAACATTTTCCCCCATTAGTTCCCCTACCTCATTGCAGTGAGAAAGAAAATGTGTTTCATTTTCTTTTCTTGAATAGATTCCTTTTTTTATAAATTTTGAAAATTGATAGCTACCTTAAAATATATACATGTACATTCATCTCCAAATATATGCTTGCTTTCTCACTTCCTGTCTACTTAGGTAGCCCATATAAAAGAATAAAAAAGAAAGAGAAAAAATGATAAAAAGTAATCCCACAAAACTAACCAATACAAAGGAAAAACAAGTGGGAGAAAATGTACTGCAGTGGAAATTACACCAACTTATTCTGACTGTGTAATATTTCACATGCATCATTTTCTACCCTCTAATGAAGAGAAAAAGGTACATTTCTCATTTCCTCTTTGAAGCCAAGCTTGATCACTATAATTAGAGTTCAGTTTCAGTTTTAGTCTTTCCATTAATATTGCTCTAGTCATTTTAAAATTGTTTTCTTGGTCCTACTTACTTTACTTGCATAAGTTCATATTTCTTCCTATCATAATCATCATTTCTTTGGTGCAGGAATTTTTTTTACCTTCATGTATTACATTCTATGGAACCATTCCTCATGCTGAGTAGCTACGGAAACAAAAAAGGGCTACAATGAGTATTTTGGTGCATACGGTATATTTTTTTTTGTCATTGACCTTCTTGGGGTATGTACTTGGTAGTGACATTTTTGGACCTACAAGAATGAACATTTAATAACTTTTTAAAAGTACAATTTAAATTTATTTCCCAGAATGATTGTAACAATTTACAGCTCCATCACCAGCTTGTTAGTATGCGTGCTTTCCTTCTGCTCCTGCAACATTTACTCAAGTGGAATTCTGGAAAAGAACACACCAATTGGAGGTGAGGAAGGAGGCCTATTCCAAAGTGAGAAGGTAGCAGGATGGAGGCGTTTTCCAGAGTGAAAAGGTTGTGATGGAGGCATCTTTCAAGGTGAGAGGGTTGATTGGATGGAAGTGTCTTCTAGGGTGAGAAGGTTACAGAGGTGGAGGTGAAGTTCAGAGAATCAGGCACAAAGCCAAAGGACATGACTTCTGAGGTCCCTTCAAACACTGTGATTCTATTGCTTTAATTTGAGGGAAAGCATAATTGGCATATATTTTTCCTTTTTTTATTTGCATTGGAATTCTGAAAAGTAATTTGCGATTTGTCACAGGGAGTTGCCCTAAATGTCAATCTTTCCTGATGACATTTCGCAGAATGTTGCAGATGGACTGTCCAAGTGGCACATGGATGTCTCTGAGACACCAAAAAAGAGCATGTTAGAGGGCTTCTATGTGGAGAATTTGTTGGGAAACATAGACAAAAATAATATTGGATAAGGCTGGATGTGTTCACCATCTCTGAATTCATGTAGGGAGTTGCCAGATCAATAAAATGACAGATCTACCTAAGCAGTCTTTATGGGAGTGGCTGTTTTTACTGCAGAATGCTGTGTTAAGTATTCTGACTGATGTGCAAACTGCCAGAAGAGGATCCCACCAAACAGCCTCTGAGATGAAAGAGGCACCCCTCCTAATCCTCTGCAGACAGATAATCATAGGACATTAGAACTAGAAGGAACTTGAGAGAAAATTGAACACAATTTCTTTCTATCCAGAGAGAGGGAGTAACTTGGCTATGGTCACACAGCAAATTAGGGACAAAGAAGGGTCTTGGAGCCAGATCTCCTAAATCTTGGCCCCATTCTTATTTGCGTATTGCTTCTTATTGAGATGATTTCTCAGAAAATCTTATGATGGTTTTAATTTAATTCATTCCAATTCAACACACATTTATTAGATATATACTCTGTGCTAGGCACTATGCTATATGTTGGGACAAATACAAAGTAGTTACTTGGGAGAGGTTGTTAAGTTGTGCTTGACTCTTGATGACCCCATTTGGGGTTTCCTTGGCAAAGACTGAAGTGGTTTGTCATTTCTTTCACCAGTTCATTTTATAGATGAGGAAACTGAGGCAAAGAGGGCTCAGTGACTTGCCCAGGGTCACACAGCTGGTAAATGTCCGAGACCAGATTTGAACTTGGAGAGATGAGTCTTTCTGATTGAGAGTTCAGTGCTCTGTCTACCACGCCATCTGGTTGCCCACTTTGGGGAGAGCAAAGGTCATATAGGAAGGGGAGTTTGTTAACTAAAGAACAGGATTTCCATAGGGTACTATGTTAGAATAAGGAAGAGTGGGGCAGAGAAAAAGGACAGGACTGCTCTAAAGGCATATGGAGGATCAGGGAGGTAGTGGGAGTATCGGGTCAGGACAACCTTCTACTGAAAATAAAACAAGATTTTAAATAGAATCATAGGAAAGTATTGTCATACTCTAAACTCCTAGATGATACAGTACATAAGAACCCTGAGAGTGAGGAAGACCCAAGTTAAATTCTGGCTTCAACCCCTTACTAGCTTTGTGACCTAGGGTAAATCACTTAATTTTTATTTGTCTCAATTTACTCATCTGTAAAATGGGCATAAAAATAATACCTACCTCTCATGCTTGCAAAGACCAAATGAGATAATATTTGTAAGCTGCTTACTTAACACAGTCCTTGGCACATAGTAAGAATTATATAAATGGAAGTTGTAATAATTCTTATTTTTATCATGATTCTTTTTCACAAAGGTAATGGTAAGACTGACTTACTGGGTTAGTCCTTTAGCCTGGATTCCAATTCTCTTAGTGTTAAAAAATAGGTTGATGTTATAAGTGTTTTAAACATCAGTGATGCTTTTCTGTTCTCCTGTGAGTTGGACATTATGGGCTACTTCATCTTTAAGATTATGTGATGCTAAGAGAACTTTTGATGGCATTAAGGGTCTCAGTGCATAGAATGCTGGCCAGGAATCATGGAAACCTCTGTTTAAATACTACCCTGGACATTTACTAGCTACGTGACCCTGAACAAATCCTTTAATCTTAGTCTCAGTTTCTTTATTTATAAAATGATGATATTAGTTGTCCCTACATCACAGGGTGGTTGTGTAGAACAGAATCAGACAACATATAGAAAAGTCTTTGCAAACCTTAAGTCATTGTGTAAATGCTAGCTATTATTAGCTGTTAGTGCAATGAAGGTGGAGAGATGGGGACCTTCACTGTTTTGAGAGGAGTTTCTTATTGACATCAAAGTATGAATTCCTATTTATCCTGCTGTAATGGTAATTTAAGGTTAATAGGGGGTGGAATTAAAGATCTACTTCATCCATTAATAGGCCTCCATACCTTTTGTTAATTTCTATTAAGGCATTGGGTCAAGAGGGTCCTGTCCTCCAGCTCTGAAAAATGTATAAATACTCTGAGCTGAGGTTTTACTTTGGGGCTTACTCATTGGAAGTGCTTGTTTGGCCAGAGGAGACTCTGGGAAGCTGCTAAGGAGCAGCCTGGCTTTGAAAACCCAAAAGTTGATGCTTCTGTCTCTGTTAGCTATGTATGTATATATGGTCAGACAGCTGGATATGTCTATTGATCTGTGATGTATGTATTGCTCATGGTCAGATAGTTGGAAGCCCTGTTTTTTTTATTTCTCTGTATTTTCTGTGAAGTTCAGGGTGCTGACTTTTCCCCCCAAACTAAGCGTATGATATATGTACTTGATTAAAGTAGATTGTTGACCCCTCAAAAGTTGCTTTCATTTTAGAAAAGCATATCAAAGAATCTGTGATAGGCCATCCTGGATGTGTCAGGGTGCTTGCTGTTATACCTGCATAAAGCTTGCTTCATATATTTCTTTGTATGTTGTCTCCCCTATTATGATATAAGTTCTTTGAGGACAGGGACTGCCTTTTGTTTCTTTTGGTATTCCTAGTACTTAGCACAGTGTCTGCAACATAGTAGGTGCTTGATAAATGTTTACTGAATGATATTTATAAGAATACTTCTGCCACTGTTTTTTTTTCTGTTTTGACCCTTTCTTTTCAGGGACATAATCACAAACTAATTGATCTTAAATGGTTTTATATAGAATTATCATTTCATTTCTGAAATGATTTGAATTTGATTTGAATCTGAAATGATCTGAAATTTCACATATTGATTGATATTTACAAAAATAATTTTATTAGTCATTTATTTTTACATGCTCATTTCTGAATACATTCTTTCTCTTTCTCCTACCCATTGACCCATCCTTTCTAGAAGCAACAACAAAAATGAAAGAGAAGGGAAAAAATAGTTCAGTAAAACCAGCCAAATACATCAACTAAATCTGACAGTCTATGCAATGTTCCATATCCATCGTCTGCTGCATCTGCAAAGAAGGGAGTGTTTATTTTCTCATCTTGCAGATCTATTTAAAATAAAAGAATTGATGACTAATGACTTTACCCTTGTCTTTTTGTCACCTAAATATAGATCAAACCTTCTTATTCTGTTGCACCAGAAAGTGCTGGAAGTTCCTTGGCTATGTATCTTTTAGTCAAGAGCAATTCGATCTTAGCCAGGTGGGATTCTTGTCTTCTATCTAGATTTCTTGAAGTCTTGGCATATTTGTGTCTGGAGCAGCACAGTGATAAGATAATGCTTTATACGGTGAAAGCCCTGTCTTGGACAGATTTATCATGGTGAAAGATAGATGGGTTACTTCTTACATTTTCTCAACCAGAAATGCTTCGATTTTTATTCCTGGATCCAACGACTCAGCTTATCAAAAATATTCTGGAAAGAAGATTATCATCATTATAAGTTTCCAGCCACAACAAATTGAAACCACTAGAATTTAAACTTGGCAATGTCTTGAACCCACAGCAGGAGATGATCACGCATTGCAGAGAGAACAACTTATTTATTTAGTTGGCAAATAGATGGTCTTGCTAAACTTTATTCACTGATTTGTCCTTTGTGAGTGAACAGCTCGAATTGATGGGTGGTAGAAACTGTTTAGAGGCAGCTAGGTGGCTCGACAGACAGAATGGCAGGCCTTGAATCAGAAAGACTCATATCGCTGAATTCAAACCTAGCTTTTCAGGCACTTTCTAGCTGTGTGACCCTGGGCAAGTCACTTAACCCTGTTTGCCTCAGTTCCTCATCTGTAAAATGGAAACCACTCCATTATCTTTGCCAAGAAAACCCCAAATGGCATTATGAAGAGTCAGACATGACTGAAAAATGACAAAACAAAAGAAGGTGTTCAACTGAAATCTATCCCAAATTATTGTTTTTAACCCAATGTTCAGTGGCCATTTCTCCTTCTTGGCATAGTCACACAATTTTTAGCAGGTATATGGGATAGAGAACAAGTCTGAGATTTTGTTGGTATAGGGAGCCCTCAGTGAAGAAATCCTTTACCCAGTGCAGTTTCCTAGAGAACTGAAAAGTAAAATAATTTGCCCAGGGTCACAGAGTTGGTATATCTCCAACGTGGACCATGAATCCATGTCTGTGATATCAAAGCCAAGTTTCTACTTACTATACCACACTGCCTCTCATAGGTATAAAAAGAAATGTATGTGAGTTGCACCCAAATGAAAAGAATATGCTTTCATTAGTTCTTTTTTCTCGAAGAAAATCTATCTTACTGAAAGAATGAATCACGGAATGTTGGTGTTAGCAAAATGAGTAAGCCGGGGCAGATGAGCTATGGAGGCGGCAAGAATCAACTGTGGGCAGTAGCTCTGAGGCTTAGATAGTGTTATTGTCAGCAATATTATGAAGCTGTCTGTAGTCCTCAGACAAAAATGCAGAAAAGAAGAAATTTTGTTCTTTTTCTTTCTGAGGTTAGTTCACTTTTCATCTGTTGTAGAACTTGAGGGAGAATTAGCAAAGGTAAGAACTCCCACTGTGACTGCCAGGTCTGTTGCTTCTTGGAGACTTTCCCAGCATTTCTTTGTATTCCCCTGAGTTCTTTGTCCTTGGGGAAGTCCTGTGGACCGTTCTGTCCTTCCTGAGATCTTCGTCACCAAGGACATAAAAGGCTTTGATGACAATGATCTGTGTCACAAAGTCATTGAGCGTGATCTCAGCTGTCCCTACTCTCTTGGTTATACTTTTGCTTAAGGTCACAGAACCCTGATAGTGAAAGTAGACTTGATTTTAGGAATCATATAATCTAATCCTGTCATTTTATAGATGAGGTAACTTTGTCGTTGTTCATCCTTCATTTTTGAAGAGAAGTGCTAGAGCTACTCAGAAAGGTAAATGATTCCCTAATGGCTACAGTCTAGTCATTTTATAGAAGAGTTATGGATAGAGAGAAGTTCTTTACTACTACAGTTATTTAGGTGGCCCATTAGAGAGTGTATTGAACTTGGAGACAGGAAGATCTGAGTTCAAATCCTGCTTCAGAACCTTGGGCAAGTCACTTAGCCTCTCTTGGTCCTCACCAGTTATACATGTAGACAATTTACTTGTGGTCAAGCCAATCTTACATTTTGGGGTTCTCATCTATTAGATAAGATAAGACAGCTACGTGGCTCAACAGATAGAGTGGTAGGCCTGCCGTCAGAAAGACTCTTTTCCCTGAGTTCAAATCCAGCCTCAGACACTTATTAGCTGTGTGATTCTGGGCAAGTCACTTAATCCTGTTTGACTCAGTTTCTTATCTGTAAAATGAGCTGGAGAAGGAAAGGTCAAACCACTCCAATATCTTTGCCAGGAAAACCCCAAATGGAGTCATGAAGAATCAGACATGACTGAAATGACTAAATATACAAAAACATGTATAATAGCAGTGTAATAATTGCAGATGCCTTATTTTGCTTAGCACTCCTTACGTAATGACTAATAATAAGAGAAGAACTGAGTGTTGATAGATGGAGTGGGTCATCCCAATATCATAAAAACAATGATATTAAATAAATTAATGTCTAGATGTAGAGCCATGACAACTAAAATATTATGGATATTCTTTTATGGAGCTGGACATGGGCTCCAAGACCTCTATTCAAAGAGGGGGCTTAGCAAAGTTTTTTTCCTCCTCATTTTCCACCAGCTGTACTGATTTTGGACTTTATTGAAGCTCTCCATCATGCCTTCCCTCCTTTCCCAAGAAACTCATCATTGGGAAATTTCATTATGCTGCAAGGTTGAATCTGCCTGATACTCACATCTCATCAGCACCTTCTGCCCTTTTGATGGGAGGTCAGGGCCATGGGTTCCAGGGCTTCTATTTAAAGAGGATGGTTATAGCATAATCTTCATCCCATTTCCCATCAGCTATAGTGCTTTTGCACTTCTTTTGAACCCTACATCATACATCACATTGGGTACTTTCTCCTCCTCTTCTTCTCCCTATTTGGCTTTCTTTTGTGTATTTTCTTCCTTCTTTAGATTGCAAGCCCATTGTGGGTGGGGACGGTCTTTGTTTTTACTTGTGTTTGTATCCATAGTGCTTAGCTCAGTACCTGGTATATAGTAGGCACTTAATAAATGTTTATTGACTGAATGACAAAAGTAATAGAAAAATTCATTTGGAGAAACAAAAAGTCTAGAGTCTCAGGGGAAATGAAGACTTCAGAACATATCATAGTGTTAATCTTCAAAATAATTTGCTACTGACTAAAAAATAGATCAGTGGAATAGACTACATAGAGGAGAATCAGATACAATTGACTTTCAGTTACCAAGTGTTTGATAAACCTGAAAACATTAAGTAACTTAGTGAAGTTCTCTATGTAACAGAAACATCTGGGAAAATGTTACTGAAGCTCCTACTTGTCTCGATTTATTTCTTAGCTGATTCCCTAAGATTTTTAGACTAAACCATCATGTAATCAGCAAATGAGGATAGTTTCATCTTCTTTTTCATAGTTTTTCCTTATTTTATTGCAGAATTATTACCATTTCTGAAACCATGCCAAATAAGAGCTGGGGAAGGAGTTGCTTCCTTCCTGTATTTGATAAGATAACTTTTAACATTTCTCCATTGCATAAAATGCTAGCTTTTGGCTTTAGATAATTTTTTGTCATCAAAACAGATCCTTCTATGCTTTTGCTTTGAAGTTTTTTTTTTTAGCATAAGCAAATATTGTACTTTGTTAAACATATTTTTCCTATATCTATTAATGTAACCATGTAGTTTGGCAAGTAAGTTTTTCAAATAATGGATCATGTCAATTACTTTCCCAGTGATAAACTATGATTGCAATACTGGAATATGTGCAACTTTATCATAGTGGATGATTTTGAGGGATAAATGGCTTTAGTGTTTGTGACCAAGACTTTATTTAAAAATTTTTAATAGATATTCATTAAAACTATTGGTCTCTGGTTCTTTTTCTCTAGTTTATTCTCTACTGGTTTGGATATAAGCACTATATTTGTTGTATAACAGGAGTTGGTACAATGTTTTTTTTCTGAATTTTGAGAATAATTTGTGGGATAGAGTTATTATTTGCTCTTTAAAATTTTGATGAAATTATTTTATGAATACATATAGACAAGAGACTTCCCCCTTCCCCTTTAGGTAGTTCCTTTATAACTTGTTAATTTTCCTTTTCTGAGTTTAGATTATTAAAGATGTCTATTTGTTATTCTGTTCGGTTGTGAATTTTAATTTTTTGGAAGCAATCTGATTCATTTTGAATTCTAATTTTTGTTGGCACTGAATAGAGTAGGTTGTGAGAACTATTTTTATATTTTCTCTGTTGTGATTTAATCATTCACTATTTATTTGGTTAAGTGGATTTTTCTCCCTTTTCTTTTTAATTGTATTGGTTAAAGATTAGTTAATTTTGTTAGGCTTTTCAGAGAACCAGCTTTTAGATTTTTTTTTTTTGCTTTTAGAGTTGTTTAGCTTCAATTTTTGCTACTTTTCTTTATATTTTTAATTCTTTTGGTGCTTATTATGGGTTTCTTTATGTGTTAGTTTTCAAAACTGCATATTCAGTTCCTTAATTCTCTTACTCTATTTTTTTGCAATGTATGTTTTTCATGATGTTTTCTTAAGAAAACTTCTTTTAGATGTATCAGAAATTTTAGTATATTATCTCAATATTATTATTGCCATTTCCATAATTGTTACTTTTATGATTTATCCTTTCACTCTCTTATTGTTTAGGATTTCTCTGTCTCCATTTAGGTCTGTCCTTTTGCCTCTGTTCTTTGTATTCATTCCCTATTCCCACCACATTATGATTTGTGAAGGATGTTTAGAATTTCTGCATTTTCCCATATATTTGCAATTTCTCTGTATTCTAAAACATAGTACATTTTTGTAAAGTGCCATGTGGTGCACAACAATATGTATATTCTTTAGTGGTCCCATTTAGAATATATGAAAATATTTTAACTAAATTCTCTGATTGTTCAGTTTTATATTTTTCTTTTTCTTTAGCTCTGAGAGAGGAACATTAGTCTTCTACTTTCATTGTTACTATAAATGTCTTTTTGCAATTCAGTTAATTGTTCCTTCATGAATTTGGGTGCTAATGCCATTTGGTGCATATATGTTTAATATTAATATTAGTAAGAATAATTAAGTTAGTAACTTCTCTTAATTCTAGGGTCTCCCATCTGTTAATTATTTCCCATTTTTCCTCTCTATAACTTGTTCATATACATGTTTGCATGTGTCTGTCATAGGTTTCAAAACTCTTTGAGTTTAGGCAGTATCTTGAGTCTCTTTGTATTCTAAGGGTTTAGTACAGTGTCTGGCTTAACAAATAACTTTTATTGGTTGATTAATATTATTTTATTGTCTTTAGTTCCTCTCAGTATAATGTAATTTCTTTTTCATCTTTATATTGTGGGTTTTTAATTTTTGTTTTGTCTAGTAGTGTGATTGAAAGTCTTTATTGTATAGCTTCAGGTAAAAACACAGAAAATTTTGTTGTAGCCTCTAATTTTGATTCCATGTGTATATTTGCTTTTTAAGTAGGCTTCTTTTGAACAACAAATTGTGGGGTTTTGTTTTCTTATTGATACTACTATTCTTTTATTTTATTGGAATGTTTAATCTATTCATAAATAAAAGTTATGGGACTCATGATTGTTTCCATCTATTTGTGCCTTTATTATTACTTTTTAGGTGTTAAAAATCTCTTTTCTCTTTTAGTCAACTTAAACTAAGCTAATAGTAGAAACATAATATTAACTATTTCTGCAGTCTCCTCTACATCCTTCTCTGCCCCATTTCTCATTCCTGTTTGCCAATCCTTTCCCTAATTTGGATATTTTACCTAAATTATTGCTTTGTTTTTATTTCTATTATTAAATATGTAAAAATAGATGCCCTAGTGAGACTGCAGCAAAAGCTAGTGATCTAGAGATGCTAAAAGAAGGAAATGCTGAAATATAATTGGGATGACTGTCAGGAAGAAAATAGACATTCCCACCTTAGAAATGGTCTGAAGTTTGAATGGTCCTATTGTATTTGTTGATGAATTGCCTCAAAGACACAGATTGCATTTATAATTTGTCTCTCACTACTCATCTGCATAATGTCTAAAAAGGAGTTTGTGAAATCTAACTGAATTTGGCCTGATCTTCCTAAGGCAAGGTGGAGTGCTTTAAAAGGGAGACAAGCTTTAGAAATAGGAAGGTTTGTCTAACCTGAGAGACTAGACCCCTCCAACCTCTTGCCTGGAAATGAAAAACCTCATAGCTGAGGTTATCGAGTCAAAGACTAAAGGTTCAGGAATATTTCTCTATAAAAGAGCACTGTACCGTGCCAACTAAAGAGAATTCAGTTGAAGGTGAAAGCTACAGCTGTCTACTGAAAAGCAAGCCCAAAAAGTTCAATGGATTGAGCTGTCTAAGAAGTATCGTATATCCAAGAAAGCACACAACCTGAAAAAGTAACATGTTCAGCCCAGTCTAGCAGTAGCTGCTTAGCCCAGTTTGACAGCATACTAGTGCCTGAATCACTGACTGGTTTGGGTATATGGGGTGGTCAAAGAGGACTAGCACCTCTAATGTGAGGGCTACCGAGCCCTTTTCAGGGCTGCTCATCCACCTTTGGTGTCTGCCTTATGACTTGTGACTCCAAGAAGCATGCATAGTTTCCACACCCTGGTAAATCTCAGCAGATTGACAAAGCCAAGTGGATGGTAACTGACAGACCCCTAACCTGTTGGTGAGGGAGGGGGCTGTTTACCCCAAGTGAAGACTTCTCCCAACAGAATGGCTGGGTGAGAACAATTTATTCTTATGGCTTTGAGGGTGACTGAATCAGGAACTTGGTCAGACATAAAAGGTCATCCACTATATCTTGGGACATCATCAGTCATTTTGACTTTTGTCTTGCCCCTTATAAAAGCAGGCACTCCAACATATACAGGAGGGCTGCTCTCACAGCTTCTTTTATCTGCTTTTCTGAAAGAAAAGGCAACTTTTGAGGGGTCAAAAATCACTTTAATTAGGCATCTATATCATTCACTTAGTTCAGGGGGAAAAGTCAGCAGTCTAAACTTCAGAGAAAATCCAAAGAGAGAAACAAAGATCAACTAACAGACAGGACTTCCAGCTGTCTGACCATAAGCAATACATACATCACATACATAGTTATCAGAGAGAGAAACACCATCTGAGTTTTCAAAGTTTGGGGGTGTTCTTTAGTGACTGCCCAGAATCTCGTCCAGTCAAACAAATACTTCCAATAAGTAATCCCCAAAGTTAAACCTCACCTCAGAGTATATATTTTCAGAGCCAAAGGGCAGGCCCATTAATGGGTAGGGAAGATCTTTAATCTCATTAGCATTACACCCCTGAACTCTGAAGAGCCTGGAAGAGTGAAGCTGATGACTTTGTACAACTCTGCGTTACTTAAGTTCAATTCACACCTGTGTCAAGATGTCACCCCTGATGTCATTTGGTCCTCTCTGAAAATGAAGGACAAGCAACAAGAACTACCCGGCCTAGAAGCAACCATCCCTAGGGACTAAGCAGTCTGCCCAGGCCAACTCAGTTCAGTGCCCAAGTGAACCGCTCAACCCAAACCTAGCAGAACTTTTTGTCCATTAGAGACACTGTGATCTATGAGAGGCCAGCCCATCTGAGTAACAGAGCTACTCCTCTATCTCCAATACTATATTGTGCATCAAACTTCGGGTAGACCCCCTGGAGAAGGAAAATATGTTGAAGTTTTACAAATCTTTTGGAAGTTGCCAGACCACTTGTATTCCCTAGTGTGTCTCATTATCATCATACTGCTCTTGCTTCTACATTTACCTTTGCTAAAGAACTACTAATGGCACATTGGTGGGGGCACATGAGCTTATGTTAACTAGCCACCAACAAGTTTGCCCATAAAACAATGAAAATAGTAACATTCAGGTCCTTGTGGGTCCAATCAGCTAGGTGTAGTACCATTAGTGGAGTTAGCCTAGAGGGTGGCACAACATTTAGTTATTTGTATCTTCACACTTTCCCCCTCCTCTCCATCTTTCCCCTCATCTCAGTTAAGTGTTTAGTTTAATTTACCCCTCCTTTCTTATTTCTTATCTTGGTTGTCTTTTTGGAAAGCTATTTCCTGAGAAGTATTACTTTGCAGAATTGCCATTTGTCATCGGAACTGTCCAAATTAACTATCCTGTGTTCTTCCTTTCTGGTTCATTCTGGAATTTTTTCTCTGATTCATGGTTCATATCTTTATTCCTTCTTGGAAAAGGGATTATTGGCATGTGTTTTGGAGTTTGAAATATAGGACTTGGGGGGAGGGAGGAGGCATCTGTGGATTTTTTACATTGTCTGTTTTCCATCTTCAGAAATTGTTTTTTGCAGTTTTGGGGAATTGTTCTGTCCTGTATGGATTTTTTAAAAAAACCTTATGCCATTCTAAGTTACCTATGATCCTTAAGGAGTCCCTATATTCTTCTCTTTGAGGTTAATCATTTTGGCTCGTATAGAGATCATGTATTCTTTTCATGTTGTCCCTTTTTGTTTCTCTTATGTCAGGTTTTCTACTTCAGAATCTTTGTATTATAGCGGTTATCTTTCTCTTTTGATTGTTTAGAGAAAGTCTACCATAGATCCAACTTTCCTTTCAACTTGTATGTTCTTGTTGAAGGGAGTCTGGTAAGGGAGCTGTGCTGAGTGAGAATTTTAAGGATTATCATTCTCTAGTATTAATTCATAATATTTTTACCTTATCTGAGTTCTATGGATTCAACTGAAATTGCTCTTTCATCTGGCACACAATTCTTTTTTGAGAGTTTTTAATAAAGTTATGACATCTAAAGAATATTTCCCATTGCTTATGTGTGACAATAGACAATAGATTTAGAACTAGAAGGAACTTTGGGAAGCATCTGCTCCAAATTCCCCATTTTTCATAGGAGATAACTGAGATTGAATGTCTAGAGGGATTAAATGCCTTTCCCAAGATCACATAGGAAGTAACTGGTATTTGAACTCAAACCCCACATGACTTCAAGATCATCTCCCTTTCCATTTTATCATGCCATCTGACTCCTAATGAATTTTTTAAGTCTATAATTTTGTGATTCAAAGTTTTCTGGTAATACTGTCATAACTACTTGCAAGACTGATTTTCTTTTTTCTTTAAATCAATTAATCAATAGTCTATGGATTTTATTGTATCCCCCCAGAAAACCAGCTCCTAGCTTTATTTATTGGTTCAAACTACTTTCAGTTTTATTAATCTCTCCTTTGATTTTCAGGATTTCTATTTTAGGATTTAATTGGAGATATTTAATTTGTATTTGTAAGATTTGGATCACTTGTCATGTAAAGGCGTCTTAGTTGCTAAGGGCTCCTGGAGTTGTATTTGTCCTTAGACCAGGAAAAAAGGGAGCTATTGGAACTGGAGGCCAGGGTTTTCCATTTCAGAGATAATTTAAAAAATCTCTGGAGAGGGAAGTGAAGGAATAGTAGGAGTCAGAAATGGAGAGAGCAGAAACAGGTGAGGAACACTTTGTGCTGCCTTGTGACCCAGCGGTGGTTATTATGGAAGGCAGTTTGGGTGAAGAACATTTGACCTACCAAGCACATGGGTTCCTCTAGTGGAACTAGAACTAGTTCTAGGGGAACTCTAATGGAGTACCTCTAGGTTTTCCTCTGCCTCCTAATGTAACAGATGAAGAGGAATAGTAGAAAAGAAGGCATACCCTGAGCCTGACTGAGTGTGGAAGTAGCCTGGTCAATTCTACCCACTTTCCACTTGATGAAAAAAGTCTTCCTCATCCAATCTGCTTTTCTTGATGATCTCTGCTAGAGAACACTGTAAAAATATCTTATTGAATTCGTAGAACTTGAAAGTGTCATCATCAGCATCCATACAACTGACTCACAAAGGATGAAGTGATGGGCACAGGAGATAATGAATCAACAGAAAGAATTATGGACTATGTAATCTTGGGATAGCAGAGGTTAAAGGTGCTCAAAACAGACAGAGTATGGAAACGGGATGGGAATTTGGCATTGACTCATTAGAAAATTGGTGTGCAGAGTCACAACAAGCCCCAAAGTAGAAAGAACAGCAGGGTGTAAGCCAGAGCAGGAGCTGTGAATAAATGCAAGGATAATCTGTTGGAGCACTTAAAGAAGTGGACTTTTGCAGTGCCCAGTACTATAGTTACACAATGTGATTTCTATGGGGAAGATGATCCCCAGAACCTCAAACCCTTAGACTGATCTTCTGAGTTACTATGAATCTCTTAGTACTTAGTCTTTCCAGAACTGTTTTCTACAATCAGAGAACCATAAATTTAGAACTAGAAATTAGAAAATTTAGAAACCTACAGGCTGTTGAAGTCTAACTCTATTATTTTACAGAGGAGGAATCTAAGGCACAGAGATTTAAAGAAAGACAAGTCCAAAATGACATGACACAGCTAGTAAGTTTCTTAGGTAAGATTTGAACTCAGGTCTTTCTGAATATAGGTCCTGTGCCCTATCCACTATACTAAGCCTACTTTTAAGATTTGTGTAGCTACTACATTTATATCCATTGCTGTTAGGTTTATCACCTTGTCCTATTCTGAAGTATCATAGTGGTACAGAATGATTCTCAAAGCAATGGCATCAAAGGATGGATCAGAGAATCATAGATGGCATCATGACCTTAGATCTGGAAGGTATCTTAGATTTCTTAAGCACAAGCAATCATGGACCCCTGTGGCAGTTTAGAGAAGCCTATGGGATGCTTCTCAGAAGGAACCAAGGATTTCCCATTTCCAATCCTAGCACTCAATCCACCATGACATATTCCATCTAGTATCACCTGCTTGATGTTTTGTTCAGTCATTCAGTTGGGTCCAACTTTTTACACCATGGGCTATATTGTCCATGGAATTTTCTTGGCAAAGATAGTGAAGTGGTTTGCCATTTCTTTTCCAATCAATTAAGGAAAATAGAGGTTAAGTGACTTGTCTAAGGTCACACAACTAGTAAGTGTCTGAGACTGGATTTGAACTCTAGACCTAGCACTCTATCTACTGAACCATATCGTTGCCCCAATATTCCCTATAGTAGACTACAATAAGGCAGTTTAGATGGTGCAGTGGATAGAATGTTGTACTGCGTGTTTGGAAGACCTGAGTTCAAATCCTTCATCAGGCAGTTGCCATGTGGTCAGGTGACTTACCTTCTTTCAGCATCAGTTTCCTCATCTGTAAAATGGAGATAAGAATAACTCTTACAGGGTTTTTGTGCTACACAATTTAGCTATTATTATTAATATATTATTATATTATAATATTATTATATAACATAATATTATAATAATATAAATATAATATATTATATAATAATATATTATTAATATAAACTTGAGGATAGAGTTTTTTTTTCTTTTTCTGTCCCCAGTGGCCCCCCCCAATGTTGTTTTGCACAACGAAGGTATTTAATGATGCTAGTTCTATGGTCCCAACACCAGGTTCCTCTATAGTAGGTGGAGGGCAGAATTTTGCAGAGAGGCGCAGCACACAGAGTTGCAGATCATTACCTGGTATTAGTGTTCTGACAGACAGCTCCATGTTCTAGGAGATAGTGTGAGGAGCTGTTAATGCTATTTTAGAGATTGGCCATTCCAGGCCTTGTCTTTCACCATTCTACTGACACCTTCTCTGATTCCAAGGATAATGTAACAAGTTGGGCAGACAGCACTGGGAGGTTTCCGGAAAGAAGACAGACAGTGATGAGAATGAGGAATGAAAAGGAGAGAAAAGACTTGGATAGAAGATATATTGTAAAGAACTCTCTCTCTCAGATGTAACTTCAGAAGTGTGAAGGTTTTCTGGATTTATTGAAAAGCTTAGCTAAATTGCTGAAGTCTTAAGAGTTACCACTTCTGCTATGAGATTAATATATGAAGTTGAGAAAGATCCCTACTGTCAAACTAGGATCAGAGAGCCATAAATTTAGAACTAGAAATTAGGAAATTTAGAAACTCACAGGCTATTGGAGTCTAGCCCCATCATTTTACAAAGGAGGAAACTAAGGCACAGAGACAAAAAAAGACAAGTCTAAAATGACACGAAATAGCTTGTAAGTTTCTGAACATATCTTCAGTTTCTGGATTTCGTGTATGTGTGTGACTGATTTTAAATAGAATTCAACATTTTTGTAAAATTTTCAACATTGCTGGTTTTCAGAAATTTGTCATTTCCCCCTTAAAAATATGACTAAAAGTTTTCTACTTTTACAAGTATCTGATATCAAGATGCCATTGCCTCCTAGAAGAAAATAGCTCTGATTTTGAATTATAGTCAATAGAAAATTATTTACTTCTTAATACAGTTTACTTGTCTTAGTATCAGAAGATGTTAGGTCTTCGAGTCTTTCTAATTTCTATCCCACAATTTACAGGTGAGGAAACTGAGGCCTAGAGAGAGTAAAATAGCTCACTCAGTAGCATATAGTTAATAAGTGGTAAACTTGAAACCTGGTCTTTTGACTCAAATTCCATGTTCTTTCCAACATAGAATGGTGCCTCTTGGAGGAAGAGGTGCTTTATGGGTCCTAGTGAAATTTGGTGACTTGTGTAAGATCCCATAGTAATTACAGGCTGACTGCTCTTCTAACTTGACCATTTTTCCAACTTTGGTTTCATAACTCCTCCTCAGTTCACTGGATTCACTAATGATGAATCTTCTGCCTTGATCTTGGCTGGGTAATTATGGTTACTCCTGATAAGAATAGTATCTAATCTGTATAGCCTTTGAAGGTTTGCATAGCACTTCCCTGTTAACAAATCTGTAAGACTGATAGGTAGATTAAGTGTCATTCATTATTCTCCTTCTATAGATGAAAATGAAGAGCAGATTTTTCCATAATCTTCCAGTAGACAGGTGGCATAGTAGCGGATTAAGAGTTGGCTGAAGAATTGGAAAGAAATGGTTTTTAAGTTCTGCTTCTGAAACATGCTAGCTGTGTGACGCTTTACTTTTCATTACATGAGACAATCTCTAAGACATTTTATAATACAGGGTTTTATTGGTAGAGGGAGTTAAGTCTTTGAAAGTTTTCTACATAAATTAGAATCACAAGTCCAAATAATAGGAATAGTTAGCCTTTATAAAATGCTTAAAGGTTTGCAAAACTCTGCACCAATATCTCATTTGATCCATGAAACAGCTCTGAGAGGTAGATGCCAGTAGGATTCCTATTTTACAGATAAAGAAACTGAAGTAGATGAGGTTAGGTGTCTTGACCAGAGTTGATACAGCAAGTGTCGGAGGCATGATTTGAACTCAGTTCTCCCCAACTACAGGTCACCGTGATGTAAATGTATTGTGTAAAATGACTTGAACTCAGTTCTCCCCAACTACAGGCCACTGTAATATAAATGTATGTGTAAAACTGTAATTTTGTAAATGTCCAAGGATGAATTTGAATCCCAGTATCTCAAATAAAGGATGGATTTGAACAAGTTTTCCAAACTTTTGGACTCCGAGTCCAGTAGCTTAATATACTACATTATCTCTTCTGAGCCCAGCCTTGTTCTCTATCCCTCTTGGACCTGTTAATTAATAGAAAACACCCATTTTATAGGGATTAGGGATCCAGAACAGAAGACAAATTGCCTTCTTTATGGAATTGTGCTGAAGAGAAGTGATGGTATTTTGTCCCTGGTTTATTTTTCCTTCTCTCTGGTTCCATACAGAAGTTTCAGAAGGTAAAACCAACATGGTATTTTTTAAGAGATTTGTTTCATGTGGAGATAAACCAATAGTTTAACGTTTAATTTTACTCCCCAAACAAACCTTTTGCCAATACTGTTGATAAGTGGCACTAATCAACAGTTCAGGTTTCCTCTCTGCTTTCTATTTACCTGTGGTATAGGCATTTAATGAACATTGAAATATTAAAAGTTGAGATTATTTAGTTGGGAAATAATTGTGGTATGACAGCAACTATATTCTAATATATGACATGTAACATGACAGCCAAAACTGCCGTGATCATTGACTGCTTTGAGGAAGGCAGATTGTCTGGTCTGAGATGGGTGTCCATACCTATCACCCCAATTTATGTAACTAACAAGATGCTCTATACCCTGATACTTTTATCAGGTGGTAAGTCTCTCTGAGTTATATAATCAATTAAAGGAATAAACTAGGTATGAACAATTCCTTGACACCTCTAATAACTCACTCAATCAAATATATAAATTAGATAGAAATTGAAATTGATGCAGAAAATGTCTTTTGGTTGGTCAAAGAGGATCAGCTGCACCAATTTGGAATCCATTATTCCAATAGCAGGTCAACCTATTGGTACAGCAGTCACAATCAAGTTGCTGAGAGGCAATTACTTGGTGGGATGTGTTCTCAAAGATTGGTAAATTTGGGTCTTCCATCAGCATCAGTAGCAGTGGCCCTGGAAACTGATGGCACTGGATACAGCAGGAAGCAAGAACAAATACACACATACACACATTGGAGTTTACATTTGCAATATAGGAATTAGTCAAGTATCAGTTCATGAGACAGAGTAAGCTTCTAATGTATGGTTAAAACTAGTGGTACTATACATGCTGAGGTTTGTATTTATATTATAAGGATTAGTCATGTATCAAGCCATGAGAGATAGTAAGCTTCTAATGTATGGTTATAACTACTGGTATATACACATACATACATACATACATATACATATATGTATGTATGTGTGTTGTATATAGATAGATAGATAGGTTAGTCTATTATTGTATGACTTTTTAACATAGCATAATTTTAGACAACTTTCTGTGACTTCATAGACTGTCTCAGACAGATTATCCATAAAAACTTAAGCACATTATTTTAAATCGATATTTCTATGCTAAATACTTATAGTTCCAAAACTATATTGAATAAAAAACTTTAAAAATATAGTGACCTATCAGAAGAAAGCAGAATCACATGGGAAGAGTTCATTGTATCCCTCTTATCCTGTCTCCTGCTGGAGTTGTGCCAAATATATTTTCAACAAAGCTACAGAGGATGAATTTACATCCTCTTTCTTTTATTAAGAAAGCCAAAGCAGTGTTTTTGTTTTTATCCACCTGTGTAACAGTCCATAATGTGCACATGTATCTATCTAAATTTTTTTTGAGCAGTAGACAAACAGGATTAAGTGACTTGCCCAGAGTTATACAGTTAGTAAATATCTAACCAGACCAGATTTGAACTCAGGTCCTCCAGGGCTATTGCTCTATCCACTGTACCACCTAGCTGCCCTAGTCCACAGAATATTAAAATATAATGGAACAATAGTAGAATAGTGACTTGTCCCAGGACTGCTTCTGTCTGAACTTCATGTAAAAAGATGATAATGTAGTACTAATTATAATTTTATATAGAGCTTTAAGTTTTGAAATACTATTTTATGTGTGTTCTTATCGCTATTGCAAACAGATGAGGAAACTCAGGCTCAGAGAAAGTGCTTATATTGGAGAGGGTCACACAGCTGGTTATAATCAGAGGTGGCTTTTTACCTTGACCTTCCTGACTCCAACTCCAGCACTTATTCACTGTCAGGTTGCTGCTCATGTATATAGATAGCTACAAGATAGATAACTACTTACCAGATCAAAGGTAATAAATGTACAAGAGAGGTAGGTAAACATTTTCCCAAGCTCAATTCCCTCAGTAGTTTCTCTTTAATTCAGTATCACTGCCCATCTGTCATATTTTGATAGGGAAGTGATAATATTTCAGTGAGTAATAACAAAAGATGTGTGTAAAAGTGTTTTCTTTGGATCTCCTCCAATTCATTCATCTGAAACACCCACATTATGTACCATGGAAAGCCTCCAAAGGAAGGATAGCAGATTGGAAAGCCCCTGAAGAAAGGCTAAGTCAAGAACTAGGAATTGGTTTAGCCAACAGGGAGCTGGATAGGTGGAAGATCATTGACTGCTGATCCAAGTATAGTCAAGTAGTGATGGAAAATAATGGAGGCTGATGAGTGAGTACACACAGGTTAGAAGCATTAATGCCTTCTAACTGAGTGGTTTATCGATTAGTCATAAGACGAGCATGTTGTGGTAAAAAGAGAACTGGGCTAGGACTCTGGAGATGTGGATTTTTCTGCCACTAACTAGCTGCATGTCCATGGACAAGTCTCCTTTAAAATGTTTTATCAATATTTTTTGTTCTGATGTCACTCACATTTCCCCATGTGTTGTCCCCCTTCTCTTCCCAGAGTTGTCTATTATGACAAAGAATAAAAAAAGAGTAAAAAAAAAAGTCCAGTAATTGGATAGAAGGGTATCCCCATTTGGAAATGTGAACGGTCATCAAGGCAGGGTGTGGCACCTTGCCCATCTTGAGATATACACCAAATCTGGAGGGCACCACATGATTGGTCCTTTTTGTGCCCTTGAGGGGCCAGGGCTACAAACTGCTACTATTATGACCACCACCACCACCACCACCACCACCACCACCACCACCACCACCACCACCGGCACCACCACCACCACCAGCACCACTAATAATAGCTAGAAATTATACATCACTTATAAGGTTTGCAAAATGCTTTACAAATATTACCTCGTTTTATCCTCACAATTCCCCATTTATAGATGAGGAAACCAAGGCAGACAGAGATTAACTATCTTGCCGAGGGTTACATAGTTAGCAAGTGTCATAAGATGGATTTGAACTTAGGTCTTCCTGAACCTAGGTCCAACTGTCTCCCTCCTGTGCTACCTCGCTATCATCAGGAAAGTGTATCAACAACTTGAGCCTTAGCCCCTTGGGCTAATCTGGCCTTTCAGAGAACCTTATCACCTTTCTGGAAAAAAACAAATAAACCCAAACTAGCTTAACTTGAATGGAGGAACCTCCTCACTGTCAGACTGATTTCCAGTTTTCTGTAGATCAGTCTTAAACTTTCTTGACTCACTTCTTACATCTGTCTTCTCTTCCACTCTAAAATTTTATCATTTTGGTTTAACATTAGTAGGTTAATATATGTTTCCTGTCTAAACTAACTTGAAATCTTGAATGAAGTGTTTCTAATAATTGGGTCAATTTTATGCTCTTCCTAAATTTATCCTAATTTGTTTTCCCCAGGGAAATTTTGTCGCATTTACATGGCCTCTTTGACTACTCCCTTACCCTGGGATGATTCAGGGGGTCTAGGGAGAGAGACCAACTAGAAGACTGTTGCAATAATCTATATGAATTGGGATGAAGGCCTGATTTAAGGCAGCAGTCATGGGAGTATAGAGGTGTTGGACGTGAGTGATATAGTGGAGGGAGAAATGGCAAGATTTCACTGATGATTGGTTTTTGTCAGGGTGAGAGAATGAGCAATCTCATAAAATTATAAGGGTATGAACAAAGGTGGCTAGAACAAGGGTGGCCTTGACAGAAATGGTGAAGAAAGGAGGGTTTGGGGAAAAGAAAGTGACACCACTTCTGGGTATGTTGGGTTTATGATGCCTCTGGGGCATCTCCTTTAAAAATGTCAGTTGGAAAGTAATCCTTTGGGACTGAAGTCCAGGGGAGACGTTGGAGTTGGGAGATGCAGATCTATGAGTCATCTGCAAGAAGTAATAATCATATCCATGTAACCTGAAAAGGTTGCCAAGACAGAGAGTGTAGTAGGTGTTCTTAAACTTTTTTGTGTCATAGACGCTTTGGCAAAAAGCTTATGAACCCCTTCTTAGAATGTTTTTTTGTTTATATGTATGTGTATATAAGTATATATGTACATGTATCAGTCATGAGACCCTCCCTTTGCCCTCCCTCACATACATATAAATATACATATAAATACATATTGTATTATATGTACATATATCTACATCTATATATATCAGCTAGGTGGCATGGTGAATAGAGAGCCAGTCCAAGAGTCAGGAGGACCTGAGTTCAAATTTGGCATCAGATACTTACTAGCTGTGTGACCCTGGACAAATCATTTAATTGCTGTTTGCCTCAGTTTCCTTATCTATAAAATGAGGTGGAGAAGAAAATGGCAAACCACTCCAGTATCTTTACTAAGACATCCCCAAATGGGGTCATGAAGAGCTAGACATGACTGTAACAACTAAACAACAAAGAAAACATATAGGATTACAAAGAAGTCAGGTAGTTAAAATAGAATGATCTACATATGTTTATGTATGTCATCTGCTTAATATGGATATTTGTATATGCACATATACATACATATTCATAGACCTCAGTTTAAAAACTCTTGATGTAGCGATGGAAGGTTAGGGTTAGGTGGTGTACAACTGAGATTTGAGAAAATCTCGAGTATTGGGGGCATATGTTAGGATAAATTAGCAAAGGAGGCTGAGAAGCAGCAGCAGTTAGATGGTGGGACAGAGAGGGAGGGAGAGAGAGAGAGAGACAGAGACAGAGACAGACAGAGAGATACAGAGAGAGAGAGACAGAGACAGAGAGAGAGACAGAGACAGAGAGAGAAAGAGAGAGAGACAGAGAGAGGGAGACAGAGAGACAGAGACAGAGAGAGACAGACAGAGAGACCGAGAGACAGACAGAGACAGAGAGAGAGAAAGAGAGAGAGAGACAGAGAGAGACAGACAGAGAGAGAGAGAAAGAGAGAGACAGACAGAGAGAGAGAGAGAGGCACAGAGAGAGAGACAAAGACAGAGAGACAGAGACAGAGACAGAAAGAGAGAGGCAGACAGACAGAGAGACAGAGAGATACAGAGACAGAGAGAGACAGAGAGAGACAGACAGACAGAGACAGAGAGAGAGACAGACAGAGACAGAGAGAGACAGAGAGAGAGACAGACAGAGAGAGACAGAGAAAGAGAGAGACAGAGACAGAGAGAGAGACAGACAGAGACAGAGAGAGACAGAGAGAGAGACAGACAGAGAGAGACAGAGATAGAGACAGAGACAGAGAGAGACAGAGAAAGAGAGACAGAGAGATGAGAGAGACAGAGAGAGAGAGACAGAGAGAGACAGAGACAGAGACAGAGAGAGAGACAGACAGAGAGACAGACAGAGAGAGACAGAGACAGACAGACAGACAGAGACAGAGAGACAGAGAGAGAGACAGACACAGAGACAGAGAGACAGACAGACAGACAGAGAGACAGAGAGATACAGAGACAGAGAGAGACAGACAGAGACAGAGAGACAGACAGAGACAGAGAGAGACAGAGACAGAGAGAGAGACAGAGACAGAGAGGGACAGAGACAGAAACAGAGAGAGACAGACAGAGAGAGACAGAGAGATGAGAGAGAGAGACAGAGACAAAGAGAGACAGAGATAGAGAGAGAGACAGAGAGAGAGATAGAGAGACAGAGAGAGAGAGACAGAGAGAGAGAGAGACAGAGAGAGAGACAGAGACAGATATAGAGAGACAGAGGCAAAGAGAGACAGAGAGATGAGAGAGAGAGACAGAGAGAGAAACAGAGACAGAGACAGACAGAGAGAGACACACAACTGGCTTTGGAGTCAGGAAGACCTGGATTCAAATTCCACCTCCAAAAACATACTGGTTTTGTGAACCTGGGAAAGTCATTTGAGTCCCAGTACCCCCAAGAAACTTCCCATGGTGATCAATTACATTATAGATGTCCATATGTATTAGCAGAGAAAATTCCTCATGTGGGGTTCTGTATATGTAGTCTGTATATGTGGTGTTCTGAAATCACAGGTCTGGTTTAAAAAAGGGAAAAAAACCCTCTTCATTGTAACACTATGAGCACTCTAAAATAGATGAACAATTGTAAAGTGTCCTTTAACAGAGGGAATTTATTCTCTAGTGCTTATGAAACCATTAAATTAACCTTTGCTTCACTTAAATTCACCTTAATTTCAGTCCTAGCTCATTCTGGGGTCTGTTCCTCTTCCCCACCACAACCTTGCCCACATAAAGATGCCTTGACCCTAAGACCTACTGGGTGAGTTGTTGCCTCTTCTCTTGAGGAGCCCCAGCTATGCTCCTAACTTCATCCCCAGCTTTACCTCTTCACTGACTGCTTTGCCTCTGGTACCCTCACTTTGCCCTGCCTCACTTTTTCAGTTCTCTTTTGTTTTCACTTCCCCAATTAAAATATAAATTCTTTGAGAGTAGAGACCTTGTTTTCTTGTTTTTGTATCCCTAGCACTTAGTGTCTAGTACATAGTATATACTTTCTAAATGCTCTACCCTTATCTCTGTCTAGTATCTATTTTGCAGGTAAGCATGAACCAACAGGCAGGGTGCTTGCCCATATTTGTTCTTTGTGCCGAAAGTGATTGTTCCTACTGTCATTATTGTCTAGACTGTTCTAGTAACAGAACCATCTTTCTCACTTCCTTCAAACTCATGCCCTTGGTAAACCCTCTTTGATTAAACTCACTCCTTTACTTCCCATCTTTCTTAGTAATTACATGCCGATTTGCTTTGTTAAGAGTTTGCGAGCCATTTTATGTATGTTTTTATCTTCTCATTTAGGTTGTAAGCTCCCTGAAGGAAGAGAATGATGTTTTCATTTTCTGTCTTCCACCAGACCCTCTGTGCATCAAACAACACTCTATATCAAAGTCTTAACTACCAATTTTGGAGCTAAGGAATACAAAACAGTGATCAGAACCAGAGGTGTGAAACATATCCTCAAATCAACCATAGGGAAGATGTAGAATCATAGCTTCCTAAAATGGGCAATACCACCCCCTGGGGGACCCTGGAAGAACTGGGGGGCATAGTAGCCTTAGGTGCAGATGGTGGGGTGTTGAAAAAAAGAAAAGGGCCATCAAAGCATAATAAAAGAAAATAAGAAAATTTTGAAAAACTATTCATACATGTTTCATCTGTTGTGTAACAGAGTTAAAAATCATAGTGATTACATTATTTTCCAAATAAACACAAAAAATACAAGTTATAACCAATCAGTGGTCAAGTCTACAAACAGGTCTTAACAAGTGAGTGTTGGCAGGTGAGTGTATCCTGCATTGTTGGGAAGTATAACATGCATAGACAGGAATACATGCATGTAATGGCTTATTTACAGCGTGATGCTATGTGGTTACAAAACGTAATACTGCATCATCAAAATTTCAGTGCAGGAAAAAGTCACAAATTTACAATAAATTATTAAACTTAAGATGCATCATTTCAAAAATATTTTATATTTTTGTAATGACAAAAATTTAAAAATCACTAGAGGATTTTTAAAAAGTAGATTTCCAGGGGAGTGTTAAGTAACATTTTTTAAAAAGGGGGCAGTAGGCTAAACAAGTTTGTGAAACTCTGATGTAGATCCTGACCCTATAGTCCAGGGTAGGGGAGAGGGGAATAAACAGTAAAGAGTCGAGAAATTGTTCTCTGTGGATGAAGACCTCAGGACATCTAAGGCTACTGCTATATGGAGGAAACTCCAGGACACCAGGGAGCAACACTGTGGATGAGGAACTTGTCTCATGACAAATTTTGCATATTCTACATTCTAGTGCTCTGAGACAATAGGCTGAGTATCCCAACCTAATTAAGCCTCTGCTCTGTACATAGGAGGATCATAATCAATGCCTTTGACTGAATAAACATAAGATGATAGTGACTTTCTATCACTATACATGCATATGTGTATGTATAGTAAAAAGTTGATATTCTCATCCCTAATAGATCCAGACAATGTAAGTTTTTAAGACTAGGAAGAAAGATTGCTAAGACTAGGAGTAAAACCAAAAGACATTGTGACCATCTCCCCAAGTAAAAGCCACTCACTTAAATGAAAAAAAATTCCATTAAAGTAGCATGTAAAAGGGTTTTTTAAAAAAGGATAAATTAAAAGGGAAACAGAACTTCTCATTAAGGAACACTATAAGAAAGTAGAAAATGGAATAAACAATCTACAGAGAACATATTTTCAGAGGAGGTTGCATGCAAATATATATTTTTAAAACTTGGTGCACTCAGATTGAGAAGGGATATCTTATTTTTTAAAAAATATTCAATTTGTTATTTTAAACATTATTCCAACTGTCCATCTATTCATAGGATTTTTGTGATCATAGATCTTTTGACAGGAAGGCGTATGAGCAGAAGTATCCTTAAATTAATAGCAGACAAAGCAGTAAGCCAGGGAGAGCCAAGCACAATTGGTAACCTACTCATTTGGAATATAAATCAAAATTGGAAATTGAAAACTACTACAAGAAATTGGTTCCAGAATTGATTCCATATGACTCCCCCTCTTCTTTTCCTAAATAAAGTGTTGCTCTCCTAGCAAATTTAGAAGCAAACTTAAAAAAAAAATCTCTTACAAAGGGGTATTTACTTAAATGAGATAGCAAGAACAAACATACAAACATTTTCCTGAGCATCTTGGAGGCATACATCCCAGTCACCCCCACTTGTCACCTCTCCTTCCAATTTCAGTCTAAGGAGTTGAGCAGAATTTGACTCACAATTTAAATCAGTTCCTACATAGCATTGATTCCACCAAGTTAGAGTCCAAAGCTGGAGTCCCAAATTTTCTCTCTAGATAATCCTGTGCTCCTCATGACTTCAACATTGGGCTGGCTACAAAACAAAGCTTGGGCTCCCTAGGAGGAGAAGTTAGGTGGCACTGTGAAGTCAGGAAAACATGGGTTCAGGTATAGCTTCAAACACTTATGAGGTGTGACTCTGGGCAAGGAACTTAACCACTGTTTGCCTCAGTTTTCTAATTGGTAAAATGGAGATGATAACATCTATCTCTCAGGACTGTTGTGAGGGTAAATGAGATAGTTGTAAAGTGCTTAGCACAGTGGTTGGTACATAATAGGTCCTATATAAATGCGTTTATATGCAATCATGTCTAGATAGATGGATAGATGTAGAGACAGGCCCTGACATCCCCCTCTTCTTCTCCACCCTCGCACCATTTTTTCACCAGCTATGAGTGAGAAAAGACACTTCCTTAGATAAAAAATTCGGCAAAGAGCCTACGCCAGCCTTCTGATACTGTGAAATACTTACAAGCAAGACCTGAAATGTAGCCTTTGTCTTGGAGACTGCCTTCTGACACAAAGGCTCAGGAAAAATACATCTTGGTGACCCCTCACTTGTTCATTTGTTTCCTCTCAAATATTCTGAGAACTTCAGTACCTGATGCTCCTTCAGGGTAGCCTCCAATTCTCTTTTCAAGCAAACAATCTCAAAACCTTCAAATATGAGCATTGCTTGCCCTTTCATGGAAACAGATAGGACTCGGTTCCAAGCCCATAGAAAGTAACTGTCCCCAGATAGCACATGACTTCAGAGACTTGAATCATCTCTGCAACTTACAATGCAGTTCTGGTTTAGGCTCCAGTCAGAGGCTATCAGAGCACTGTAGTTCTCTCCCTGAAGGATTCTCTGCCTGAACCTATTGCTTCCCCTCTACAGCTTTCTTCCATGTCCAGTATATGTTTCCAATTATCACACTTATCTAGTCTTGCTCTCCCCTGCTCCAGTGCGCCTTTCCTTCATTCTCAGCACTGGATGATTCTTTTACTGAGGTCTCTGTCCTCTGAAGACTAATTCCTGTCTCTCAATTCGAGTCTCTTTCTTTCTTCAGCTCCATTCTCCTTCAAAAGATGGTTCTTGACTCTGAACTTTTCCTCAGCACTGAACTTGCTTTCTCTCTGTAGTTCAATTCTGCTCCAAGAGATGGAGCTCATCTCCTTTCTCAGGGGACCAACTCACTCACTTAACCTAGGCAGATAAGACAGGTCTCTGAGGGCATTTTGTAAGGGTCAACCCTCCTCTCCACCTCCATCTTTTTTTGGATATAGTCTCTGCAATCTCAAACTCTTAGGAGGATCCTCTTTTTGTACTACTCAAACAAAACTCTATCTCTAATTCCATATAAGCCTATAGCAAATTATTGCTACCTGCATCTTTTCTCTGAATATCCAGCTGGTACATTTTCTGCTTGCTCTAGAGAGGGGTCAGGAACCTGTGACCTCAAGGCCACCTGTGGTCCTCTAGGTCCTCAAGTGCAACTCTTTGACTGAATCCAAATCCCCAATATATTCTGTGAAGTTTGGATTCACTCAAAGGGCTGCACTTGAGGACCTAGAGGGACATATGTGGCTTCAAAGCTGTAGATTCCCCATCCCGATACCATGCTGCCTGTCTGCTGGGAGACTCTGGGGAAATCTGTTCTTCATTTCCATCTATAAATGGAGAATAATAAGTAACACTTGATCTACCTATCAGTCTTACAGCTTAGTTAACAGGAATGCAAACAGCTATACAGATTACAAATCAGAATTACCTAGCCAAGATCAAGGCAGAAGACACATCATTAGTGAATCCAATTAACTGAGCAGGCATTATGAAGCCAAGGATGGAGCAATAAATAGTCAAGCTAGGAGAGTAGTCAGCCTGGAGCTGCTCAGGTCAGACCATGGAGAAATCAGCACAGATTCAGTGAATGGCATTTTGTCTCTTCTATGGAATCATTATGTGGCCTTACACAAGGAGCCAAGTTTCACTAGGCCCTTTAAAGCAACTATTCCTCTAAGGGAGAAAGGCCAGGGATATACAGTATCATCTGGGAGGAGGCAGGTCTTCATGAAAGAAAATAGATGGAAGGAATGTGGAGAAAGAACCACAGAATGAAGGGAAGGTTATTTATCCTGGGGTGGGAATTCAGGGTATACAATGGACAGCGTGGTCAGGATCTAAATGAATGTATGTATGAATGAATGAAAAAGCAGCAAGCATTGTGCTAAATAGTGGAAAATAAAAACAAATATAAAAAGGAAGACAGTTTCTGCCCTCAAGCAGCTTAATTGGGAAAACTAACACACATTGGGAATTGGTAGCTAGTATAGGGTATTGCATGTCTCTGATATCACATTCCTCTTCAAGAATGATGGACAAAAACCCACAAAAATGACAACAAGATTTGAAGAATTACACCCATGGCAAGTGGAGCCATAGGGGAGTAGCTTGATAGAAACTTTTTGGTAGCAAGGGCATTATTGATCTGTTTATGTTCCCAGAACTGAAAATTGGGAAGTTGAGGGAAATGTGTGGTGATAACCCAGCAGGCCAGAGAGCAAAATGAATTATTGCTAAACTCAGCTTAGGTGTAGTGGGCACTTACTAATTGGGACATCAGTACATGAGGGGAGAAATTAAAGAATTAAGTTCTAAGTGACATGATATCTTGGCCTAAGTGGCAGGATGGAAGGTGAGAAAATGGTTTCTTGAAGTGGGACATGGACAAGTGAGGGCTGAGAAGGATGGAGTTGAAAGAATAGGGGAGGGGTTGGGTATAGATTTTTCTTTATGTGTCTTATAATTGAATAATATGAAGATAAGGAGTTACCAGTAGTGGGAGTTTATTAGACTTGGGTTAGTATTTGGTAGGATATAAAGAATTAGGCTCACAGTCAGGAAAGAGTCCTTTTGTTTTTCCATCTTCTAACTCGGTGAATTTTTTTAACCTTAATAGTATTTTATTTTTTCCAATTACATGTAAAGATAGTTTTCAACATTTATTTTTGTAAACTTTTGAGTTCTGAATTTTTCTCCCTCCCCTCTCCCCAAGACAGCAAGGAATCTGAAATAGGTAATACATGTATAATCGTGTTAAATATATTTTCACATTAGTCATTTTGTGAAAGAAAAATTAGAACAAAAGGGAAAAAAACCATGAGAAAGAAAAAAATGAAAAACCCAAAAAGGTGAAAATAGTATGCTTTGATCTGCATTCAGACTCCAAAGTTCTTTCTCTGGATGTGGATAGCATTTTCCATCATGAATCTTTTAGAATTGTCTTGGATCATTGTATTGCTGAGAAGAGCTAAGTGTATCAAAGTTGATCCTCACTTAAATGGTTCTTCTCACTTCATCTCAACATCGGTTTGTATAATTCTTTCCTGGTTTTTCCAAAATCTGCTTGCTTATCATTTCTTATGGCACAATAGTATTCCATTACATTCATATACCACGGCTTGTTCAGTCATTCCCCAATTGATGGGGCATTCCCTCAATTTCTGATTCTTTGCCATCACAAAAAGAGCTGCTATAAATATTTTTGTACATGTGGTTCCTTTTCTCTTTTTATGATGTCTTTGGGATACAGACCTAGTAGTGGTATTGCTGGATCAAAAGGTATGCACAGTTTGGCAGCCCTTTCGGCATAGTTTCAAACTGCTCTCCAGAATGGTTGAATCAGTTCACAACTTCATCAATAATGCTTCCAACTTTCCCACATCTTCTCCAACATTTATCACTTTCCTTTTCTGTCATATTAGTTATTCTGATAGGTGTGAGGTGGTACCTCAGAGTTGCTTTAATTTTTCTTTCTCTAATTAGAGATTTAGAGCATTTTCTTATATGATTATAGATAGCTTTAATTTCTTTTGAAAACTGCCTCTTCATATCCTTTAAATATTTATGAATTGGGGAATGATTTGTTTTCTTATAAATTTGACTCAGTTTTCTATATATATTTGAGAAATGAGGCCTTTATCAGAAACATTGGCTGTCATGATTGTTTCCTAGTTTTCTGTTCCTTGAATAACCTTGGTTGCATTAGTTTTGTTTGGCAAAACCTTTTTAAATTTAATGTAATCAAATTATCCATTTTGCATTCATAATGTTTTCTGTTTCTTGTTTAGTCATAAATTCTTCTCTTCTCCATAGATCTGATGGGTAAACTATTTCTTGTTCTCTTAATTTGCTTATGGTATCATTCCTCATGTCTGAATCATATACTCACCTCAAACTTATCTTGGTATAGGGTATGAGATATTGTTCTATGCCTAGAATTTTGTCAAATAGTGAGTTCTTATCCCAGAAACTGGAGTCTTTCAGTTTACAAATAGTAGATTTCTATTGTAATTTACTACTGTGTCTTGTACACCTAACCTGTTCCGCTGATCCATCATTCTACTTCTTAGCCAGTACCAAATAGTTTTGACGATGGCCATTTTATAATGTAGTTTTAGGTTTGATACAGCTAGGTCACTTTGCATTTTTTTTCCATTAATTCACCTGATATTCTTGACCTTTTCTTCTTCCAGATGGATTTTGTTATTATTTTTCCTAGCTCAATAAAGTAATTTTCTGGTATTTTGGCATGGTACTTAATAAGTAAATCAGTTTAAGTAGAATTGTAATTTTTGTTATATTGGTTCAACCTACCCATGAGCAACTGATATTTTTCCAAAAGTATTTTGTAGTTGTATTCATATAGTTTCTGGGTTTGTCTTTGCAGGTAGACTACTAAATATTTTATATTGTCTACAGTTGTTTTAAATGGAATTTCTCTTTCTATCTCTTGCTGCTGGACTTTGCTGGTAATATATAGAAATGTTGATGATTTATGTGGATTTATTTTATGTAACTGTACATTTTCAATGGCTGTCTCCCATGCCTCTGGAATGCTTACCTTATTCAACTCCAAATCCTGGTTTCCTTCCGCTCTTAACTAAAATCTCACTTTCTTATCTTGTCTGAAAGAAGTCTTCCTTTTTTTTCTAAGAAGTGTTTGTTCATATTTTCTGTTTCTTACATCACGATAGTATCCTATGCATCTCTTCCTCTCCCCTTCCAGAGAGCCATCACATATGACAAATAAAATTTTTAGAGAGGAAAAAAGTCAGTATAACTAATTGATACAGTTAAAACGTCTGAAAACATGTCATATGAAACACCTGTGGACCTCCCACCTCCATGAAAGGTAAGCTGAGGATGTCTTTTCACATCTCTTCATTTGGTTTAACCTTTATAATTTTGTTTAAAAATTTTGATTTTATTTTTATAATTTTATTACATTTACTTTTGATTTTGTTGGTTTGTCATTCTTTTGTGGTTATTGGTAAAGTGTGCATCACAGTGCCTGGCTATATAAATGTATATATATGTAAGTGCTACATAAATATAGCTATCGTGATTATCACCGCCATCATCAATACTAGGACTGTACATATTGTTTTCTTGGTTCCTGCTTATTTCAGTCTGCATAGGTTCACATAGACTTTTTCAGACTTTATATCCATGACATCATTTCTTACAATACATTAATATTCCATTACATTCATATACCATAAGTCATTCCCCAATGATGGTCATCTACTTTGCTTCCAATTCTTAGTGATTACATAAAGTTTTATTATAAATATTTTGAAATACATGGAGTATTTTTTCTTGTTAATGGCTTCCTTGGAGTATAGTAATGGAGCCCATGGTTCAAAGGATATTGACATTTTAATCACTTTATTTGCAAAATTTCAAAATGTTCATACCATTTTACAGCTCCACCAACAATGGGCTAGCATGCTTATCTTTCTACAACCCCTTCAACATTGATTTGTGTAAGACAGATAAACAGAGCAGACTTGAAGACTGCCAGCACAGGCTCTCTCTCGATTTGGTCAGACAGGAAAGATAGTAAAAAGAGGATCACAATCTCACTTTACTCTAGTCTAGTTTTCTCAGAAGAGGATTGCTGATAATGGGAGCCTAAGCTCCTACAGCCTTCCCTAATCACCCTTCTCAGAGAGGCTGGTGAAAAGGTGGGCAACTACCTCTACATCTCAATGGGGTCAGTCAAGACAGACACAACTTGAGCTTCCCTTAATCCCCTCAAGCCTCAACGGGGGCCAGTTGAGGCACACACAGAATTCCCCCAAGCCTTGATGGGAGCTGGTCAAGGCATACACAGCATTCTAGCTGGTGCACTCAACCCTAAGGGTTTCCCATTCACTATCTAGTGACCACATGTTTTAGACCAAGAGACAAAGAAGGCCTATGGCCAGCAATAGCCTCACAAGTTTACATCACCACGTCCCTGTATCTCACTGCACAGCCACAGTGGATGTTTATATTATTTACCATTATATAACTCTGTGTAAGCATGGTGGAGATGTTTTGAACCATAACTGTGGGAACTCATATCTAGTACTTGGAAACTGTTGATTGTTATGGCTATGGATCCTGGGAAACTGAATTCTGAGACATAATAACAAAAATTCACTTTATACACTTTATACTTTTTATTTATAAAATCCACCTTACTTACACTAAAACTCACCTTGCATACAACTTGCCATCTTTTTTGTCCTGAACCTTCTTAATGTTCATGCCATCCCTCTGAGATTAGCTTTAATATCTCCTGAACAGTGCATAAATTGCTACTATATATATAACTATATAATAATACTATATAATTGTTTCATGTTGTCTTCCTCCTTTCAGCTGAGAGTTCCAAAAAACAGGGACTATTATTTTTTGCTTTTTTTTTAACCTCAGCACTTAGCAAAGTGCCTGCTCTACTGACTTGACTTGCCAGGCAAGGGTCAAGGATGTAGGGCCTTAGTCATATTCCCTTCTCCTTCTAGGGAGTGGCTGGATGGGTGGTGCTGCAACCTGGGTTTCTCATGGGCAGAATGGCATGGGGCAGGGTCTGGGTCTAATTTACCTCTGACTTGTTTCCTTAGTGTGATTGGATAGGGGTGAAGGAGTGGTCTCTGTAGCAGCTAGTTTCCCCAGGCTGGCAGAAAACATCTGTCTATTTTCTCTAAGAGCTGTTGAGCCAGGTGATTTAAATAACCCTGGAGCTGCTTTGTGGAATAGCTCTGAAAAAAAAGAAAGGGTAGGAAACAGTCATTTGCTTTTTATACAAACACCTGTGCCAGGGTCAGGGCTATTTGTCATTACTTCTCTCTATATTTTAACAAATGCCTATGTTTTTAAAGTTCTTAAGTATGAACTAGGGCGTCCTTGTTGGAATAATGGAAGGAACTGGAGAGGAACAGAGGATGTGCTAGGATTTGTTAATATATAGCTATATATGTATATATGTCTTATACATAGCTTACACATATAGCTAATACACAGCATATGCATAAATATAGCTATATATGTGTATAATAGAGCTGTATATATGTATATATATATATGCAGAGAGAGAGAGAGAGAGAGAGAGAGAGAGAGAGAGAGAGGGAGAGAGAGAGAGGGAGAGAGAGAGAGAGAGAGGGAGAGAGAGAGAGGGAGAGAGAGAGAGTGCCACATCTAGTCATCCTGATCTATAACTGGCTACTGAACCCTGATAGCTTCAGAGAAGTGAGGCTGGTGACTTTGTACAGCCTAGCCTCATTTAAAAGCAATTCACTTACAAGTCGTGGCTTCACTTTCCTGATGTTATGGTCCTCTTTGAGGCAAACAATAATAACAGTAACATTATCTATCTATCCATCCATCTATCTCTCTATTTATCTCATAGCTAAATACATATGTGTTATATATGACATAGCTATCTATATATGATATATATATATATATATACATATATGGCATAACTATGAGTGACTAGGATAATTTCACTGCTAATTCTTCTGTAAAGAATTGTAGAATAAATCCTGGGAACACAATAGTCAAGCGAGAAGAATCACTCAAGATGAGACCTAGTCACTGTAAGGCATTTCAACCATCTACACATTTTCCCTTTGGTCCCCATCTCCGTTCTCACTCTGTTTAGAGGTGAAGGCCTATTTTGATTCATATTCTTAGCCTTACTTTACATAGCTATTTATAACCAAGGAATGGCCAGTCTTGCCCAAGCAAAGAGCCATTCCTTCCTCTCATCCACAGTGTGGGTAGGCTCAGGTTCAGACTACATACTTACCCCCTTATTATATCAGCCCATTTGTTGGCAGGTCTTATAACATAAAAAGAGAGAATAAGTAAATACACACGTGTGTATATATATGAGGCACATATATGAGTGTATATGCACATCTCTGTATATATAATATAAATATAGTATAGATGTATATGAAAGTATAAATACAGAATATATGTACATAGAACATATATATAAGCACACAGAAGATATATATAGATATATATATACAGAATATGTACATATACAGAATATATGCATAAAATATGTATATATAGATTATATATGCAGACTATATGTACACATAGAATATATATGTATATATATGTGTGTATATCTATACTTCTATATATGAGATTAGGATCTCCCTCTTTCTCTTGCCTTTCACCTTCCCCTTTCCCTTCCCCTTCCCTTCCCCCATCTGTCAACTTTGAGACTGCTCCATCTTCTTTCCCTTTGTCATACACCTCCCTGATGACTTCCCCCAGCCCGATTGTCTTGCAGAACTCTTCGTAGTGCATTGCTGCAGGCTCAAGAACACCTTGTCCCTCTTTGTAGCCTTTTGGATGACTCTCAATTTTGATTCCCTGTAGACTGTGTAAGTTGAAGCCATGCATCATCCTCAGCATATTTATGTACTTGGTTTGGCTGCTTGCTGTATGTCTTCCAGTCATTAACTAGTTTAAATCATTGGCATGGAATTTGAAACATCTTGACTTTGAAATATGTTACATTAGCTCAAGTTCTTTTATTTCCAACATGTCTTAGCAATATTACCTGTTCTCAATCTTGGGCCCAGTAATTAAATCTATATTCTATTTATTACCAAACAAAATTACCTCTAGCAGCTGAAATATATTCACCAGTAGCCACAGGGTCATTCCAACTAAATTAAATTCAGTTCAACAAACATTTAATAAACACCAAGTGTATGCAAAGCAAAATTCAATAGTCAGACATAGGAGGATTGTGGCAGCCGGACTGATTATGGAGAGTGTGAACAGGGATATTATACAGTGTCATTGATGAGGGGGAAAGACAACTCCTTCATGGGCACATTTACTTTTCATTAACATCCTGTCAGATTAAATTCCAGTTTAGAAATCCTGTAAATATCCCTGTGTCCTAATGCAACAGCTGTTGGCTTCCCCAAGGAGTCAATCAACAGCTTCTTCAACCGTGGGCTCCCACTGTCCTACTGTTGCTTTCCAGTTTTAACTCTAGTCTCATTACATTAATAATACAAAACCTTCTCAAGCGTGATAGAGATGGATTCTATGTCTGCAGTGTTTCCCTGCCTCCTCCCCTCCCCCACCTCTCTTCCTTCCCCCACTCCTTTCTAAACTGGAAGAGAATGACAGGCTTCGGAAACAGGGTCCCCTGGAGAACAGTGCATGGAAATCTCTGCCTTATCAGTAACCTGTGAGTGTGGGAATGGCAAAACTATTGTGTAGAAGCTCTATAGTCTAATGCATGAGAGGAAATGTTTTTATAAAAGTTACCAAACACCTTCCATTGTCCATAGGGACCGAAATCCTGCTGAAACTTCTTTTCATATTTTAGGACAATCCTGTGGTTCCTAATGAGCATTTAACCCTTTAATTTTAGAATTATCAGCATGCTCAATATTTCTGCAAGATGTATTCTGGGGCAACCAAATAGAACTTCCAGGTTGAAATGGTAAAAGTTATGCAGAAATTAGATATACTGGATCAAAGGGTATACTTCTCAATTCTTTCTGGCACTGTCTACTCCCAGAAAGAGTTTTAGGTATGAGATCTTGTTGGATTATAGCATTCCTGAGAAATCTCTTGGAAGAAAATGACACCTGTGATCCATTTGTGATCAAATAGCTACAAGGGGAAAAATAAGACTTTGTGATCTTAAAATTGTTGCCCCCAAAATGAAAGGAGGAAAATCTTCCTAACAGAGTAGAAGAGTCCCCCTCAGGAGGTAGTAAAATTCCTGTCATTAGAGTTGCTTAAATACAAGGGTAGATGTCTTCCTGTCAGGGTGTTTTGTAGAAAGGATTCTTTTCTGGGAGGGTTCCTTCCAAATCTTTGATTCTGCAGTTCTGTGAAATTGCAGTTAGGTCTGTCAATCTATCTATAAGTCTGATGTGGTACCTGAGGAGGGTACTTTAATATTGAGGTGAACACAGCTGCCTTCTTTTGGCCAGTTGGCACCCGGTTGAGGCAACTAGTTGAGGTGAATAGAGTGCTAGACTTGGAGTCCAGAAGACCTGAGTTCAAATGTGGCCTCAGACACTCACTAGTTGTGTGACCTTGGGCAAGTCAATTAACCTGTGCCTGCCTCCATTTCCTTTACTGTGAAGAGGGGATAATAGCCCCAGGGTTGTTGTGAAGATCAAGTGAAATACTATCTGTGCTTAGTACATAGTAGGTGCTTAATATTTTCCTTCCTATTTTGATTTTTCATAGCTTAAGTGGATTCATTCTCCCATATGAAAGCTTCTCTGATTCTTCAGCAGTTAGAACTTTCTCATTCTGCTCCACATATTACCTTGTCTTTATTTATTAGTGCATGTATTTTGTCCTCCAACACAATGCAAGATCATCAGGGATAGGGATTATTTTGTTTTTGTCTTTATGCCTTCAGCACCTAGCTTTAATTTTTTTTTTTTGGTCTTTCTATCCTCAATACCTACTATAGGATATAATTGAATTGACCTTGGTATTAGGGAACTATGGAGATCAGCTATGGCCTGTTGTAGTCAAATGACAGAAGGAGGGGATGAGCTGTGCTCAGCAGACTGAGGAAATACACTTCAGGTTCATGGGTTGTGAGCTGGATTAAACTGTGAGAAGAGGAAAAGGTACCAGGGAGAGAAGGGGAAGACATTAGAACATGTGAGGGGATAGAGATCAGAGGTATGGCATTAGATAATACAAAGGCACAGAGATTTATAGCCACGCTCCATGATAGTAGTGAATGCCTTGGGTCAGTACATCTCCCTATTCTATACCTCGATAAAAAGATAACCATTGAACAGTTATCTATCAAGGAAGCCTGCATGACAATATATTCTTGAGAGAGACATAGTTAAAGCAGAGCTTTTTACAGCTGCCTTTTCTTCTATTTTCTAAATACTCTTTTCTTCTGATAATAAAAAAGTAAATTTTACAGTTTCCAATAAGGTGTGAGTAAGTAAAATACACAAATTCCACAATGGACAGAATGCTGGCCTGCAGTCAGGAAGACCTGACTTCGAATCCTGCTTCAGACACTTACTAACTGTGTGACCCTGGACAGGTCACTTAACTCTGCCCAAGATTTTTCATCTGTGAAACGGGGATCACAACAGCACCCATTTCCCCTACTTGTTGTGACGTCCATCTGAGATAAGATGTAAACCCCAAGGTTATGAAATCTTAAAGTACTATACAGATGCTAGCTATTAATATGTAAATGTTACATGACTATACATGTAAAATCTATATAAAATTGCTTGCCTTCTCAAGGAGGGGGGAAGGGATAAAATATGGAACTCAAAATTTAGAGACAAAGGAATATTAAAAATTTTTGTTGAGAAAAAATAAAATAAAAATTAAGTATTACAGGGGAAAACCAGAAAAAGTAAATGTTACTTATTCTTATTATGCAGCCTCATAGAAAATGATCTGCAAAAGTTTAGCTACTTCTCATATTTTTATTGAGGGTATTTTCAGTATGTGCATTCTCATAAATAGTTTATAGACTTGAGAATGCATAATAGTAGAGTACAACATGATGACTTTCATGTACAAAGCAGTGTAACTGATCTCAACCAGGAAATTTTATAATAAGAAAAGGAAGTAAACAGGTCATATAGTGAGAGCAACAACAGATAGATAGCTCAGGATCTACATAGTGTTAGAAGACCTGGAAAAAAGTCCCCAACACATTGAGTAGATGCTTTATGAAAGACCTGGACAAGAATTATAGAAGGTGAGAAAATACAAATGGGTTATAATTTGCATTGTTAGAGGGAGCATCCTTATCTATTAAATTATAGACCAATTTTAAGTCTTCAGAAAGCAGGATTTGGGCCTTTAGTTTCTGCTAAACTATATTATCCTCATTTGCCTTGTTTTTTATTGTTAATAGCACTGTCCATGGTATTTTCCATTGTTTGGGGACCGATCTATCAATCAGGATTTATTACATGCTAACCATGTACTGGGAATTATGGTTAAGTGCTGGGAATATACAGCCCCTCCTAATGAGGGAGACACCAAAAATAGGTAAATACAATAAACAGGTACATAACAGAACTGAGCAGAGTAGATGAAAGCCTTAGAAAGGGGTGGCTGATGGGGTTGGGGGTTGGTGATCTCCCTCTTTGAAATATGTTGGAAATTGGGCCCTGAATGCCTTTACAATTTTGTTGTCTCCAGTGTGGATTTCTCCCTAAGTGTTTGGTCAGATTTACCTGTAGCTAGGTGGCGCCATAATGCACAAAGCGCTTGGCCTGGAGTCAAGAAGTCTCAACTTCATGAGTTCAAATCTGACCTCAGACGCTTACTAGTTGTGTGTCCCTAGGCAAGTCACTTCACCCTGTTTGCCATAGTTGCGTCATCTATAAAATGAGATGGAGAAGGAAATGGCAAATCAGGCCAGTATCTTTGCCAAGAAAACCCCAAGTTGGGGGGATCATAAAGAATCAGACACAACTGAAAAATAACTGAATGACAACAGCTCTTGCCAGTTTTAGGTTCTTCTGTTATTTGCATTTCTTCCTATAGCACATCAAATACTTTGGTATTTATTAGGTTCCAGATGTGATGGTTCTATAGTCATCAATGAGAATAGATGGTTATATAAATTCAGGCAAAATTCTCCTCCCCCTGCTCCCATTTTAAGTCTATTTAAACACCATCAACTGAAGGGGAAAAAAAATAAAAAATTACAGATGATCCAGAGTGCCAATGGAAGAAGCCCTGTGGGTATAAATTGTTTGTAGCACACCAGAATAACTTCATCAAAAGCATACATGATTGTTAAAGGACCTAGTCTGGTCATATATCAAGAATGAGGTCTATCAGAAGGACAGTTCAGTTGTTGCACTGGAATCCTTAAAATATTAAAGGGCCAAGAGGAAGGCCTTTATGGCATAGGCATGGCATAGTTGTTAGTGCACTGGATGTGGAGTGAGGAAGACATGGGTTTAAATTTTACTTCAGATACCTCCTACCTGAGTGACTTTGGCAATGTCATTTAACCTCTCTGAGCCTGTTGCCTCATTGTAAATGAAGAGACTACCCTTGATGGTTTTTTCTAAGTTTCTCTTCCATCACTAAATTTATGGCCTTTGGATGATTTAAAGAAGGAATTTGTAACAGCATTTCACAGGACGAGAAAGGCATCAATGGATTTTATCTACACTAGGGGCAGGAGCGCCTCAGCTGATAAACTCATGAATTGATTTGAGTCAAAGTAAGTGGGAGATTGGACAAGGGGAACTTCAAAGTCATTAATTGGAAATCCTTTCACATTCTCAGGTTTTCTTAAGAAGGAAGCTGGTTTAAAGAAAGAAAACCTTCTAAGTACCTTTATTATTTTCTTTTCCTATTCCTGTATTTGTGAATATGTTCTCTGCTTCAGAGTCCTGAGTTAGAGCCCCACATCTCAGACATAAATTACTACTGTGTGACAAGGGCATTTTTTCATGGAGAACCACAGGGTCTCTCTTTCCCATTACCTTATAGGTAACAAAGATGGTGAAATCTGGGGAGAATTTTGCTATTCTGCATTGCTGAGACCATAATCTTAAGGTCCAGAGGTAAGAGTATATATACAAGAGCTTTCTTATCAAGAACTTTCTGTTCATTTTTCATTAAGCATTAACTTCTGTTTGAGAAAGGTAAGCAAAGTAGTCTTTTTCTTATCTGGAGACCATTCTTTGGACCATTATGGAATACCTAGATTGAATGGTACAGGTGAAAAAGAATCAGACTCTCTTTTAACCTCTGTTGTTGTTTTCCAGTGGTTTTTTAATGATCCGAAGTTGCTCTCTGGCATGAAATAACCATATTTTAAGCACAAATTTTCTCCTGTTGATGTATTATGGCTGTGAATTTTGATTAAATTACTGTAATCTTTGAACAGTTTGCAGGTGACCCAAAGGACCATGTAAAAAAAACTATGTCAAGCATAAGGAGACTCTAGCACATTTCCAGTGGACTTCAGTACAATGTAATGCATATCTTTTAAAAAGTGTAGGATCATGGAAGGAGATGGAGTGGTTAGTGAGTAAAAACAACAGAAATGAGATGGTCAGTGCTAGTGTTGTCTGTGATTTATATTGTGATCAGTGAGAGACAAACCTGACAAGACAATTGGAGGCAAACTGTGGAGGGCCTTGAATGAAATGTCTAGGAGTGTGGATTTTATCCTATCCTCCTAGAGGTTTTTGAGCTGGGATAAGACAGATTGAAAATAGAAATTTGAAAAGATTATTCTGTTGAGGGTATACAGGATAAATTGATTGCCAGGGGTGGGATGGGGAAAGAGGTCAGAGGCAGATAGACTAATTAGAAAGCATTTATTTTCTAGAGTGAAAGAGCAAGGGTCTTATAATGAATATTGAGAGTGGTAATTAAAAGGAAGGACAAAGGCAAAAATCCCTGAATACAATAGCTCATATTTTAATAGTATTTTCATTATTATTTTAGTTGATGCTTATAACAGCTCTGTGAGATACCATATTACTATTTTCATTTGAAGATGATAAAACAGAAGCTCAGAGAGGTTAATCTGTTTGCCCAAGGTCACACAGCTGATATATTGTGGGGCCAAGTCTCAAACTTATATCTTCTTACTGCAAGCCCAGTGCAATTCTGAAAACACTAGGAGCAACAAGAAAAATAATATTCCAGAAATCAAACTGAACCAATTAATGCAGGAAAATCCTACAAATTTCTTTGTCTCCTTTGAGCAAGATATATTGAATATAAAGATACATCAAATATGTCAAAGAGAAGGTTGAGTTTGAATATGTTAAAAATTGACCGGCATTATGAAATCAAAGCTGAGTGGGAAAAACTCACTTAAGACAATTAACACCCATGCAATACCAGTGTTAATGTTCACTTTTGCAGCTATAACTTGGTATGCAACTGTGCATAGAATGCTAAGCTACGTAGAGCCATATAGAATGAAAAGCTGTCAAAATGTAGAGAGCTGGTGGAAGAGACTGAAATTATGTGGTAGTGGATAAGGCAAACATGATTCCTTCTGTCTTGTCTCCTAATAGTCACCTTGCGATGGTCATTGCTTTTTGTGAACTTGTAGAGCAGTCCTGTCGAACTCAAATAGAAAGGCCACAAAATAACTTAGAATGATAAATTATATATTAATATTGTGTATGTTCTATTGTATTTTTATTTTATTATATATTATATATTATATAAAATATATTATATTACATATTTATTATGTATTTCCCAATTACATTTTGATATGGCTTGGGCTGTACCTGAAATTGTTGTAGGCTGTGTATAACCCACCTCCTACAGTTTGATATTTCTTCTATAGAGGATAAGTAAACTGGACTTTCAACAGAAAGCAGTTGTCTTAACCACTGTGCAATAGTACAATCTTTTCTTTTTCAGATGAGTATTCAATTTTACTTGTGTAGGACATTCCCAGTGAGGGATTTCTACCGATGATCAGTTGGTACCCTCTCTACAATTTATAATTTTAGAGCATTTCTTGTGGCACCAAGAGGTCAAGTGAGTTGCTTGGGATCACATGACAATTATATGTCAGACCTGGGACTTGCATTCTGAGGCTAGCTTCCTCTCCAGGACACTGCTTCTCCTTAGATAGAGATGATATCAAGAAAATATGCTATTTTGCTACATATTTAATGTTCTCTATTAGTGGCAGGAAAATTGCTTTTCATTGGACCATTCCCATCTGAACCTAATTGAAAAGAATGAGAAGACTATTAATAATACTATATATATAACATATACATAAAATAATACATATTATATATTACATATATAATATATAATATAATTATATATATATATAATAGGACAATAGCAATCATAGCTACCATGTTATTGAACTTTAGCATATGCATATTTGACATGGGACAGCATATCTGATCCTACCCATGTAAGACAGATATTACCATAATTTCCAATTTGAAGATGGGGAAACAGAAACCCAGAAACTTTGACTTCAGAGGGTCATACCTCTAGCATATATTTGAGGCAGGATTTGAACTCAGGCAAGTTCAACACTTTACTATGCCATATTGCTACATGGGACAGAAAGATGGGATGTTGTGACTGATTGCATGTTGGGAACGAAGGAAAGGTTAAATTAAAGACGAGTATGAGATTTTGAGTCTGGTTGATTGGGAGGATGATGATATCATTGATGGAAATGCTGAAATTGGAAATAAGTCCTGCAAGAAGCTAAAGATCTTGGTTTTAGGTATGCTGAATTCAAAGTGATGATAGGCTATTCAAGTATAAATAGAATCGATAAAGAAGGATCAGATATTTGGTGTCTTTGGGGACATGACACAGATGGATCAAGGTTGTAGGATGGCAGAAAAGCTTTTCTGGGAAAGCCCCTGAGCTGGTGGTTGTTAGAACAGAGTATGCCTCTAAGATGCAGGCCAAAGGCTAGGTAGTTCAAATCACTTTCATGTATCAGCTAAAGTCAAGGTAGAATAGTTTAAAAGCCAGAAAGTTCTCCTTTTCCTACTTTTCTTTGTACACATGGGAATGTGCACTGATGTTTCGTCATTATAATTATTTGGCATCATGGGTAGGTGAGAACAGGAAACCACAACTGTACATTGTTTTCTTCATCTTCTGGGGAGAATTTCTTTTCTCTTGGGGTTCTGCTGAACTAAGAGATGCCCTGAGTATCGGAAAGAATTGAGAGCTTAGGTGTGATATCAGTAAACTGTTTTCTTTTATTTCTCAGCATGCTGAGTTAAGATTCAAGATATTTTCAGTATTAATATTTATCTTCTCAGCCTATAGAATTTGTGTCTGTTTCAAAGGTCTTATGCAAGGTTATTTCTATGAAATGTATTGATTTTTTTTTGCAGCAAAATGGTAGTAGAATTGTTGAAGAGGAAACAAACAATAGGAAGAGGAAATCTGACCAAATATATAGAGTAAAATCATGGCAGAGGAAATATACTTTAAAAGGTATTAAGAGATTGGGTTTCAAGTTATTCAAGTGAAGCAGATGGAGAGATGTGGGCTGGTCCATGGTACAATTAAGAGTCACAGTTTTTTGAATGGCTAGCTCCAAAGAATGCCTTAGTGTGGCATGTCAGACACCATTGAAAGGAGGCATCCAGTCAAATGCGCTCCAGGGATTTGTACTTGGCTATGTTCTGTACAACAGTTTTATTAGTGACTTGGATAAAGGCAATGATGACATACTTATCAAATTTATGGATGACAATTCTTGGAGCAATCACAAATATGCTTGTAGGCACTATGAGATAGTGGAAACAGTGATGAATTTTGGTATTAGAGCATCTGAAATAAAATTCTGGCTTTGAGCTTCTTGTTACCTGTATGACCTTAGGTCAATCATTTTACTTTTCTGGGTCTCAGTGTCCTTTCCTGTGGAAATGAATGAGTGAAGTTGGACTAGATAATCTTTAAGTCCTTTCCACCTCTAAATCTATGAACCCATCATCAGAAATATTAGTAATGGCTATTGAATGACAAAGTCAAGACTCATAAAGAGGAATTCTTAACCATTTTTTGTGACACAGATTTGAATGGTAGTATGGTGAAACCTAGGTACCAATTCTTTGAATAATGTTTTAAAATCAATAAAATAAAATATATAGAGTTACAAAAGAAACTAAGGACATTGAAATATAGTTATTGGGACATTTAGGTGGCACAATGGATAGAGCACTGGCCAGGGGGAGTCTGAGTTCAAATCTGGCCCCAAACATTTACTAACTGTGTGAACCTGGGCAAGTCACTTAACCCAATTCTCTGAAAAAGAAGGAATAGTAGTTATTATGGCATATTAAAAAAATTCACCAACTCTCATTTAAGAACCCCTGGTAGAACAGTGGGCTAAATCAAGTACAATGGAACTAATCAGGGCAAATACAAAATTTTACTCTTGGGTTCAAAAAATCAGTTTCACAACTATATAAGGTGTGCTGGCATGTCTGGGCATCCCCTGGGCCAATCAACCTCTTAATGCCCTAGGGCAGAGCAGGTACTGATTAGCACTGATAGAACTTCTTTCCTGGAAGTTCCTTATATCAGGGCAATCATGGGTTTAAGTAAGTATATTTTCAGAGACTGAAGTGAAGATGAGGCATGATGCCTTTATACATTTATTTTTGGAAGTGAGACTAAATCCACCCTGATTTTTTATTTCATTTTAAGCCATCATAAGATGGAATTTATGTCTATCGTGGGACAATTTAGTGGTGCTGTGGATAGAGTGTCAGGAAGACCTGAGTTCAAACACAGTCTCAGAAACATGCTAGCTGTGTGACCTGAGGCAAGTCATTTAATCCTGTTTGCCTCAGTTTCCTCATCTGTAAAATGAGCTGGAGAAGAAACTGGCAAACCACTCTAGCGCTTTTGCCACAAAGAGTTGGACACAACTGAAACATTTGAACTATGTCTATTATCCTTTCCCTTCTTTCTCTTCTCTACCTAGTACTTTGGGGCTTCTTCTCACTGGAACATCCAATAATACCCATGACTTTCTTACCCTAGGATAGCCTTTCACAATATCTGCCTCCTTCTTCCATTGGTGAATTCCTTTCGGGGCCTCCACTTTGTGGGGAAGAACAGGCAAGTCTGGGCACCATACCCTTACAGGCACTATGGGATAGGGGGAGCAGTGATGGATTTCAGTGTCAGAGGAACTGAATTAAAATTTTGGCTTTGACCTTATTACCTGTATGACCTTAGGTCAGTCACTTTCTGGATCTCAGTGTTCTGGAATTTCCTTTAGTGCCTGGGACTTCCTTACCTTGGAACATCCAACTATCCATCTAGCTTTCTTACCCTAGAATATCCCTCTTCAAGACCTAACTCCTTCTGCCATCAGTGGGTTATTTTGGGGGCCTCCATTTTGTGGAAGTGCAACATTCATTGGCAAATCTGCCTATGATTTCTGACCTTTAAAGCCAGATTCTTCTCCCAATACCTCCTTTCAGCTCTCTTTTGCATGTTGTCTTGTCCCATTAAAATATAAGTCCCTTGAGGTCAAGGATTGTCTTTTTGTTTGTTTTGTATTTGTATCCCAAGCACTTAGCACACTAAGTCCTTCCTTCCTTCCTTCCCTCCTTCCTTCCTTCTTTCATTCCTTTCTTCCTTCCCCAGGGCAGTTTTAGGGAGTGATAGAACTGGTGACAATCAGACTGGAGGCAAGGATTGCATGCTTAGAATAACTGTGTATTGTCTGAGTGTTGAAATAAGGTTGGAAGATCCACTGTTTATTCCAGGAGATATCCTTGTCACTACCTGTATCCCTGCCCAGCCTCCCTTCAAATCCTAGGTACATTGCTATAGCAATATAACCTGACAACCATGCCCTGAAAATTACCGCCAAGAAATTCTGGGCTTTGGGCCATTCCAAGGTGATGTAAGCTGGTGGTTCTTATGTAGTACTGAATGGTCTGTGGCCCAGAAGAATGCTCTCTTTCTTTTCTACCCTCTAGTTTTTATATCTGCATTTCCCATTCATATTCAAAGACCATTCAGCATCACAAATTAACTAGAAATTTGGTAACAATTTTTCATAACATTCTTTGCCAACTATAGATGATTATGAGTCCAGGGCCAGCCACATGTGGTGATTAAAGGCACAGTAGATTCAAGTCATTGAGACATTAAGGGCAAGAGAGTGGTGGTTCAATTTACACAAAACATGACAATGAGTACATTCTGAAAGAGACAATTCTAAGGCCTCTTGTCCGGTGGAGCCTCTTTGGCTTCTGCTACCACCGATTCACATTATTAATCAGCACTTATATACATTCCACTTCCAGAGATGGATTTGACTTTAGTTCAGATGACTTCAGTGGTAAGTTGTCTAATACAGCATTAAAACTGATCTAATGCTTACCTTTGGAACTCCTCGTGATCTTAATATTGATTACTTTCAAATACCACTGGAATTATTAGGACTCAAGGGTGGTAGTGAAAAGAGAACTGAGTTTGGACCTAGGTTCAAGTCCTGATTCTTCCACTTAGCACTAGTGTGACCTTGGGCAAATTGCTTCTCCTCTCTGTGACTCAATTTCCTCAGAAGTAAAATGAGAGTGTTGGACTAGGGGGTGAACTCTCAGGTTCCTTCTTCTAGTTCTGGATCTGTGTTCCTGTGACATTGGATATCCCTTTACCTCTTTGGCTCTGAGTTCCCTCATCTGTTAAATGAAGGGGATTAGCTAGATCACATCATAGTTCCTTTCTAGTCCTAGGTCCAAGATCCTAAGTTTTAGAAGAAGAGGTATTACAATAAAAATATGATTTTGAGTATTCTGATATCTCAGTTCTCAGATCCACCAAATGAATTTCATAAGCTTTCAAGGACCCAGAATGATGTTCCCTCAGTTTCCTAGTGTATGTTGTAAGGGTGTGGCTTTGATGGTTTGTAAGGTCCTTTCTTGGCCTTATGAGATGGGAGATGGTTGGATTGTAATAGTTTTTTTACCCTGTTCTCTTCTGTGGGGTTGTTGAAGAAGAAGAAGAAGGAGAAGAAGAAGGAAAAGAAGAAGGAAAAGAAGAAAAGAAGGAGGAGGAAGAGGAGTCATTAGTAATGATGACGATTGGAACTTCCCCCTCAGGGGAATTTCTTTTTTGGGGACGGGGAGGCAGAGTGCATAAGGCCAAAAATATGGAAGGCTCTAGCAACATTTGCAGACAGCAAAGTGGTGTAGTGGATAAAGCACTGGGCCTGAAGTCAGAAAGACCTGAATTCAAATGTATTCTTAGATACTTACTAGCTGTGTGACTCTGGACAAGTCATTCAACCCTGTTTGACTCAGTTTCTTCAGCTGTAAAATGAGCTGGAGAAGAACATAGCAGACCACTCCAGTGTCTGTGCCATGAAAACCCCAAGTGAAGTCACAGAGAATCAGACACAATTGAAGTAATTGAACAATAGACTCATTGGCTTCCATTTATCTCAGGTCTTCTCAGAGACCTCAGCTAATGAAGCAAGAGGGACGGAGAGGCTGTATGAGTAGGCAGCAGGATACAGTGGAAAGAGTTATTTATCCTCAAAGAATCTGGGTTCAGACCCTGACTCTATCATTTACAACTCGAATGACAAAGTCACTTAAGTTTCTGGTTCTTACTTTATTTCTAAAATAAAGGGTTTTGAATTAGGTGGCCTCTCAAGTCCCTTCCAACTCTTGAGTCTAGGATCTTCTGTCCATCACTGATGTAGCTGTACTGTAGCAACCAATTTCTCAAATGAATTTTTTATGAATTTGTAGTGTATTGAAGGCTACCTTTGGAGTCAAGAAGACCTGGGTTTGACTCTGACCTCCAACATTTATGACTGGATCAGTCCAGTCATAATGCCTGGAATATAGCTTGCACTTGAAAAACGCTTGTTGGCTAATTTGGTGGCAATCTCTCTGAGTCTCAAATAACCCCCTACGATATATCTGCTAAGTTAGGTTGCTATCTGTTTTGGGAGTTCTTACACTCACAGAATCAATCACCAGCCTAATATGTATCAGACACTGTGCTAGGCACTGGATATACAAAGATATAAATAAAATAATTCCTGCCCTCAAGGAGCTTATAAAACAAATCTCACATTTATGAGCACCATTAAAAACTGACATCATGGGATCATAGGTTTAGAGTTGGAAGGGAACTTGGAGTTCATCTAGTCCAGCCCCCATAATTTTGCAGATGAAGAAAGTGATGTTTAATGAATTTAAATGACATGCCCGACCAAATGGAAGAACCAGAATTCAAACCCAGGTCCTTTGACAAATTCAGGATGTGTTGACTCCTTGTACTGATTGCCAATTCTAACCCATTTCTATCTGATTGTGTACTACCCTGTCTCTTTCTCTGTCTCCTCTTATAACTAACATTTCATGTCTTGATAGAATTATTCAACAAATAGTAAGTTGGTGCCTTGAAGGACTTAATTTATAATAGAAAAGGGAATACTTGAATTCCCAGAGTGCTGTATTTCACTTGATCCGGAGTCATACAAGTGGGTAAGATATTCACATCCTAGCTGGTTTGGGCATAGCTCTAGAGCTGGAAGGGACCTTAGTAGACATCTTGGTCATCCTCTCTTTTTATAGATGAAGAAACTGAGGTAACGAGGGAATTTAAGTGATTTTCTCAAGGTCACACAGGTAGTAGGTGGCCCTTCTGGGATTTAGCCCCAAATCTCTTGACACCAAATCCAGCATACTTTCCCATTGTACCACGCTGACATGAAAGTCCTCTTAAAGGGAGATTCCCCAAAGGGACGCAAGCAAAAGATGATGTCATTTCTAGTATGGCCACGGTGGCATGAGTCAAAAAATGCACCATCATGCATAGGAAGTAAATAATTTATCAGTTCTGAATTGAAATTTAGTGAGATCTTAGCAAAGAAAGGATGGTTTGAAAAAAAGTCATGCCCTTGCTTTAATGGTGCATGAAGTATCCAGACATTGAAGAAATTCAGGGCCATGTGAAAGAGCTAAAGTATTTTCAAATATTGATTTTTCTGCTGCATACCTCCTAATCCTCTCCTGCAGGCAGGCACTCCTGGCTTGAAGTATCAGTATGTTTTCAATTCAAGCAACAAGACATTATTAATAGTTATTATATTTCAGCTGATATGAAATAACAGAATTTACTTAGCTTTGAGTGAAATTCCCTTTTTATAATTTTCTCTGAAAAATAATGACAATAAGTTACATTTATATAATGCTTCAAGATTTCCAAAGTGCTTTACAGGAGGTTTATTATTTTCACTCATTAAAATCTAAGTTTCTCTTATAAAAACCTAATAGTCTTACATAGTTACAAAGGTATGAAGCACTTTGATAAATATGTAATTTACAGTAGTTAGACGTGTCTTAGAATATCTATTTTTGGGAGAGATGACTGGATGAAATGGGAGAAATTTAAAAGACCAATCTCAAAGTTAGAGACAGAACAAATAAGGAAGCTGGGTACCCAGGTTCCCAGGCTGCTCCCTGGGAAGCAAGGGTTAATGGCAGACAGTTGACTGGACACAGCCAAGCTAGGGAAGCTGTTTCTGTAGCCATGGAGATCCAAGCCACAGGGAGAAGGAAGGGGCGGGAGAACTGGAGGATTATAAGAGGAGAGCTATTGACAATTGGGTCAGGGTGGCAGCTGGGGCTTTGCTGCCAAGAGAATAAATAGCCCTAGGTCAAAACCAGTAATGCCAACCTACAGGGCAGGGGAGCAGGATTCAGGGAACCAGAGTCAGCAGCATGGTTCTGGAGACTGACTAACTGTTTTTCCCCAATGAGTTCCCTTTTCCCATTGCTTAATGGATCTTGCCTGCATGCTGTTCATTTTAAGTTCATAGATACGTAGACAGAACTGGAAGGGACCTTTGAGGTCATCTGGTCCAGCCCCATCTTTTTTACAGAGGAGGATACTGTACAAAATCACACAGTCAGCATCAGAAGCAGGATTTGAACCCATGTGTGATCTTTCTAAGATCCAGTTCCATACAAATCATTAGGAGGTTTCCAGGGACCCTGAGGTCAGTGGTGAGTTTTAGGTAGAAGGCTGTCCTCAAGGGGAAAACATAGAGGATTCTTATAGGTTCCCATTTTCATTTCTCCAGACCATAGGTGTCCCAGTCCACAGCAGTGCCTTGAAAATAAAAAAAATCTAGGACAGTACTTATGATAAGAAAGACAATGTAGTGTATAACGAACACTGAATTTGGAGTCATAGAGTCACTGCCATTGATGACTTTGATAATCTTGGGCAGGTTCCTTGACCTCATTAGGTTTCACTTTCCTCATCTGTAAAAATGAGGAGACCTCAGTAATTGGCTTCTAAGGTCCCTTTTAGCTCTAGATCTATGAATCATTTCAAAGGGGACACCCAGTTTCCTTAGTTGCTCTGCCTCCAACTCCTTTTTTCATTGACTAACCCCACAGTGGCCAAGGACCTGGGGAATGGAGTACAAGGTACAGATATCCTCATAGTAATAATTGAGCTTAATGGATTCCATCAATCAATGAACATTTATCCAATGTTTGCATATGTAATGGGGGTACAATCCATAAGATCACAGGATCATAATTTTAAAGATGAAAAGGACCTTGGAGGTCAATCTATTAGCCCTGCTTTTTTTTATAGATGAGGAAATTGATATCCATGGTAGTTAAATGACTCTTAAGGTCATAAAAGGAGTAGAAGTTTGAGTCAGGATTTGAACTTAGGTCTTCCTGACTTCAAGCCCAGCATTGTATCCATTGTATCGCCTAACTGTTATAGCTGGGAAAGTCACCAGATTACCTGTTTTTCACAGAAATATCCAATATACTAGTCTTTCAATTCTTGTGGTTGTTGTTGTTTGGTTTTCATTCTGGAAGAGAGCCATCACATCAGGAAGGTGATGCCATGACTTGCAAGTGAAATGGATTTAAGTGAGGAAGGCTGTGTAAAGTCACCAGCCTCATCTCCTTTGGAGCCATCTGGGTCCAGTGGTGAGATATATATCAGGATGACTGGATATGGTCCCAGATGCAATGGGAGATCTTGCCTTTTAAAGCTAAGATCTTTCCCATTAGCCAAAAAGAGTGGAGGCTCTGGGTAAAGAGCATACAAAGCTGCCATCTTATAAGCTATATGCTGTTGCTCATTCTCTAGGAGTCCAGTGTAGATTAGTCATGCTCTTGGCTTCCTGTAGAGTGGCTGATTACATGCCTGTTCTTTCAGGTAGGTGTCTATCATGGGCATTGTTATCTGTACTGGGGACCAGGTGGAAGGGAATGTGAAAGCATTAATTTACAAAGAAAAGTATGAAGTGAATAGAAGGCTTTGCAGCAGAAATCTTTGGTGGAAAGAAGAGAGCAATCACCCCAGGATCATAGACCTAGAGCTGAAAGGGACCTTAGAGGTCATTTCATTCAAGCCCCTCATTTTTACAGATAAACAAACTGAGACCCAGAGAGGTCAAATAACTTGCCCAGGGTTTCACAGATAGGAAGTCTCAGAGGCAAGATTTGAAACTAAGTCTTTTGACCACAGACCCAGTGCTATTTTTCTACAGTATGCTATGACCTATAAAAATATTATTAGATGTCTGTGTTGACAATGACATCGTTAGATGCCACAAAATAGGTAGCTAGGTCTTAAATGTATATGTGTTGTTAAGGTCACAAGGACCTTTTCTACCCTAATCAAATGGAATCCTGGCCTACTTTACTTTCATATCATAATGATGGTAAGTGTTATAACAACCAAGATATGCTTAATGCTGTCCATATTTTTAGGGGCAATGAAATGGCACAGGAAGACCTGAATTCAAATGCAGCTTCAGATCCTTACTAGCTGTGTGACCCTGAACAAGTCACTTAATCTCTCTGTGCCTCATTTTCCTCATCTGTAACATGGAGATAGTAACAGTATCCACCTCAGTGGGTTTTTATGAAGATTAAATGAGTTTAATATATGCAAAGCTCTTTTCAGATCTTAAAATGCCATTCTGATGCTAGTTCTGATGATGATAAAGCCGATGGGTGATGTAGGGGATAGAATGCTAGGCTTGGAGTCGAGAAGATTGATTTTAAATCTGACCCCGGACACTTACTAGCTGTGTGACCCTGGGCAAGTAGCTTAACCTCTGATTGCTTCAATTTCCTTGGACAATATAACACTTAAACCCCAAGATTGTTGCAAGGATCAAGTGAGATAATATTTGTAAGCACTTAGTATGGAGCCTGGAACATAGTAGGCACTAGATAATGCTATTATTATTTTTCTAATTCATTCCACCCTTGTAGAGGTATACCTTGACTTATAATACAGTAAATAGTTCTAACCAAAAGCAGGAAATAAATTGGGTTCCACAGATTGAGATGAGACAGGAAGACAGCCCGTAGAAATAGACAAGTCCTCCTGGATAAACTGGGAAGCCATTGTGCTGATCATGGAAACTTCAGAGCAAAGGGGAAAAGAACTGTTTTATAGAGGGACATCTGTGCCCAAGATGCTGTGATGTCCTTGAGAGGGGGAAAAGCAAATTGGTGATTCAAAGATACCACCTCTCAGGAGGGTTGATGTGAGGCTAGGTTAAGAGAAGCTATAACAGTTCTCATACAGAGGCAACTAGATGGCTCAGTATAGAGCACTGAGCCTGATGTCCAGAAGACATGAGTTCAAATCTAACCTCAGACATTTACTCGCTATGACCTTAGACAAATCTGTTTAACCCCTATTTGATTCAGTCTGCTGGGGAAAGAAATGGCAATTGTCAATAAAATTCCATGGACAGTATGATCCACAGGATAGTGACATGGTTGAATGATTGAATAACATTGGCCATTTCACATTAGACCCTTTGCACAAGTGCAAGCATTCATCTTTTCTGAAAATATGAGGGAGTTGGATAATGTGCCTTAAGGTCCTTTTCAAATATAAATATACATGTTATTTTCCCTGGGAGAATTCAAGTTCCTTGAAGGCAGGATCTTTTTTTTTCTTTTTAATTTGTGTCACTACCAGCTGGCACAACATTTGGTATTTTAAGCAAGCATCTCTGGTATCATGTGTTCTTAAGTCATGAACACCTGTTAAGATAAATGCTTTTGGAAAAGATCCATGGTGTTCATTCTCAGAATTCACTAATTCCATAGACTCAACAGGGACAATGCCCCCCTATCCTGAAAGAGAGTTTAAAGATGTAAATAAATAGCCCTAATGTTGAAAGTGAAGTTTGAGAAGTCTAAGAAATGGAAAATACTCCAAGCCATCTAACACACATACCTTGTAAAAATCTCTCACAGGCAATAGAAAAAGTAAAAAAAAAATTAAATAATGCTTTTGGAAAGCAAACATGAAGGACCATGGGAGTGGGGTGGATGGTTGAGGGGAGGGAGGGAGGGAGAGAGAGAGAGAGAGAGAGAGAGAGAGAGAGAGAGAGAGACAGAGAGAGAGAGAGACACAGAGAGACAGAGAGAGAGAGAGAATATGAGCAGAGACTGGCATCCTAAGCTCATTTACCTTAGACTGCATGGTCCTGACTTTGAAATGAGTTATGAGGTTGCCTGTTTCTTAGTCAGGCTTCTCCTTAGAATAGCACGCCCAATTACATAAGTAAAATGTTTCCAAGTGAAAAACTCTCCTAGGTCTTTCACCACCCCAGATTGAATTGGAGGAATACTTGTGAGAAGCAAGGCCTTGCCAAGATGCTTATCACATGATTCAAGGAGAAAAGTGCTGGCCAGGCTGTTTTTGGATGAAGATGGAACTTCGACAGTACTTCAGAAGAAATCTAGGAGGGTCTCAAAAGCCAATTTCTCTCCGGCAGTGGGCACTTTGAACAAACCAGTTTGAGGCTCATTTTTCCTATGCGGTTCTTAAGAAGATTGCTTTATTCTTAAAATTAAAAAAAAATTGATGTATTTTATTTATACATCACTTCTGTTTGCTTCATTCTTAAATGGATATCTTGTTATATTAAGGGTGGGACATGTGCAAGAGGGTTCCAAATTTTGATGTACAATCGCAGGTCTAATTTGATAATTGAAATCATGATAAAAAAGGATCCAACACTTAGCGATTTGCTTTGTAGGCCTTTATTTTTCCAGGAATGTGTCTGTTACACACAGCCAGAGTTTTCTTTAACAACATTTAACATGACTATAGCATATTTAGTAGGTAGTTTCTAATGCAATAAAGTGTCTACAAGCTTCCAGAGTGAGGGATGAGAAAGAAAAAAAACTATTCATAGGGAGAGGGAATGCTTTCTAAATTTCTGAAAGAAGAGGCTGATGAGCACATCTCAGCTTTGAGAAAAGTAAAGAAATAAGAGTTTAGGGATGGACAAGGAGAAATATTCAGTGACCAGAGTTCTTGTCTATTATAGCAGGGTTAAATCCTTCAGACTTGATCCATTTGAGGCAAAGGAGTCCTATTGCCAGGTTCTTAATCAATATCTTCTCTGGAGCACTTGAATTGATAGGGACAGGAATGTGATAAAGAGGAGCATCTTCATTTTTGAAGCTACAGGCAAGATTTCCATCAGGATGGAGCTGGCCAGAGCAGCTGCTGCTGCCTCAGCAGCAAACTACTGTAGTTAAACTTCCCCATTCCTTCTTAGCTTTATCAGATTTTCAGTCTAGACACAAAGCTAGAAATGCCAGAAAGGTATTCATGATCATTGCCCCTTTGTGAAGGAAGGCAGTGTGCACTAGCAAAATTCATATTCCCACCTTTTAAAATTAAAGTGGAAAGTCACGAGCAAGAATTCAATAAATGTCTGGGTCAGCTTTGGAATGGATTTTTCTGTTTATGAGCTGAGAAAAGCCGCTAATCTAGAATCCTGGGGAGATATAATTACCAGCCAGCTAGGGCTTGGCTCCATCCTAGTAAGCATATTTACCTCAGTTTCTTCATCTGTAAAATAAAAGTGTTGGACAGGAAGTAAGATCCTTCAAAACAGAGTCTGCTTTTGTGTTTTTTTCTTTCCTTTTGGTATAAATGCATTGCTTAGCATAGTGCCTAGCATTGAGACATAAAGTGTAGACATGTAATTTCATTGGCACAGGGAACTTCCTACTAAGGAAAGTCCCTCTATTAATGTAAGTTGGCACTTTCTCTGTAACTTCTAGCCTTAGAAAGTTGCCTAGAGCATTTGTCCAGGATCACAGTCAGCATATGTCAGAACCTATGTCTTTTTGATTTCAAGGGCAGCTCTGTGTCTACTAATCTAGGTTTTTCCTTGATTGGCACATATTGCTTTATAGATACTTGCTGTTCAATCTGAAATCCTTTTTAGTTCCAGTCTTGTGATCTCATAATATTGCATTAGAGGCCACAGCTTATGAGGCACATTTATTGTACAAAAGATGCCGCAAAAGAACAAAGAAAAACCACTCCTAAGTTTTTACCGTCCTTCAATGAGCATCTCTAAAAGCCATAATGTTAATACCTAGGTCTCCTTTTAGTCAAGGAAATCTAGGTCAGCTGTCAGGTCTAGATCAGCTGGTCTTTCCAAGGCTTCACAATGTTATTTACATGCCAACACCTGGTGTCTGACTGCTCTCATAACCCAATGGTTTTTTGTGTGGTTAAGTCCATGTTTCCATTGATGTTCTCATTCTAAAGAGAAGGAGTTCTTAGTCTTTGTGTCACAGATCCCTTTGGAATTCTGATGAAGCCTCTGGACCCTTTCTCAGAATAACACTTCTAAATGCATAGAATAAATTATATAGGACTATAAAGGAATCAAATTATATTGAAATAGTTACTAAAATATATTTTTAAAAAGATGCAGATAACAAAGAAGTCTCATAGTAGCCCACAAAGAATCTATGTTTCTTCTCACCTTTCTTCTATAGATTTATACAGCCCCCAGTCTTTGAGACTTCCCTAGGGGCCATCACCAGTCATCTTGACTTATGTCTTGCCACAGGACTCCAATGCCTCTGGAGAAGAGAGTGAGGCTGATGACTTTGCACAGTTCTGCCTCATTTAAATCCATTTCACTTGCAAGTCAAGACATCATTCCTGATGTTATTGGCTGTCTTTGAAAACATAGGATGAACAACAAACAGGGACTTGGAATTCCCTTGAAAAGGAAACATAGTGCTGTATGAAATGATGAACAGAAAGACTTCAGAGAGGCCTGAAGGACCTATATGAACTGATGCTGAGTGAAAGGAGCAAAACCAGGAGGACTTTGTACACAGCAACAACCATAGTGTGCGAGGAATTTTTCTGGTAGACTTGGCCCTTCACAGCAATGCAAAGACCTAAAAAAATTCCCATTGAACTCTTGAGGCAAAACAGCTTTTACATCCAGAGAAAGAACTATGGAACTGGATCACAGAATGAAGCAGATCATTTTCTCTTGTGTTATGTTTTGTTTTGTTTTGATGGTTTCTCCCATTCATTTTTATTCTTCTATGCAACATGACTAAAGTGAAAATGTATTTAATAAGAATGTATGTGTAGAACCTATATAAGATTGCATGCCATGTTGGACAGGAAGGTGGAGAGAGGTGGGGGGGTTGGCGGGGGAGGTAGGGGGAAAATCTAAGATATATGGGAATGATTGTAGAAAACTGAAAACAAATCAATTCATTTAAAAAATAAAAAAGAACATATTTGAAACTGCTAGAGAGTCAACTCTGTTTCTTATTGAACCAACACTTCCTGAACAATTAACTGTAATAGCAGAGGGTGAAATCCAGATACTCTTCTCCTTATTATGGGTCCATCATAATAGGAATAGGGAAGCTAGGTGGTGAAGTGATTAGAGTGCTGGGCTTGGAGTCAGGAAGACTCATCTTCCCGAGTTCAAATCTTGCCTCATACATTTACTAGCTATATCACCCTGGAAAAGTCATTTAATCCTGTTTGCCAAAGTTTCATCTATAAAATGAGCTGAAGAAGGAAATGGCAAATTACTCCAGTATCTTTGCTAAGAAAACCCCAAATAGGGTCACAAAGAGCCAGATGCTACTGAACAACTTGATTAATTTTCCAAATCTAGGTCCACATGGTTGATTTTTTTCTCCGCAAGGGAAATATTTTTCTCTCTAGAAGGCCAGGTTCACTCCCCAGTCTCTGAGACTTAATCACTCATCCACAGTGAAACCTGAATAGGTCTACAAATAGGCATATCCATAGGCTCCATGCGTAGATGATTTATTCACCTCTTGCTAACTTTCCTATATTGTTCAGGTTATTCTGAACAATCTTATATATTGGTAGTTCAAAAGGGGGGCCACTAAATAGTACATAATTGACTTAGAAATACCACATATTAATGTAATCTATAATTTATTGCATTTCCTGTTCTTAGCATAATGCTTGGCACATAAGTAGGTGCTGAATAAATATTTATTGATTGATTATTTGTTCTGTTAAAGATTTCCCAATTGCTTTTTAATCAGCTTTAGGTCCAACTTCCAAGTGTTGTGGACCTCATGTCACCAGAAGGCTGAGTACTTGACTTTGCACTTCTCTATCTTCTTGCTCCAGAATAAGATTGCCTAATCCTTTTTTTAAGGTAATTGGAGTTGTGACTTGCCTAGGGTCACACAAATAGTAAGTGTCTGAGGTGGAATTTGAACTCAGGTTCTCCTGACTCCAGGGCTGGTATTCCACCAACCATGCCACCTAGCTGCCCCAAGGTTGCCTCAACTTAAGGTTTTTATGTACGTGTTACTGAAAAATTCTGTGAAAAATGAGTTATATAAGCTCTCCCCACCCCACCAATAACTAATATAGATTATAAATGACCCTGAAGAAAAATGTTTTTAATTATAATATCAATCAGCAACTGACTCACTCTTTGGCTGTCTTGAGTTCATTATTTCAACTTTCACCATCTGCTAAGATTTTCCTCATTTTTGCTTCAATACAGTGATACATCAAGGACCTGTGATTTTGTCAGTGTGAGAATGTTCTCAGTGAATACAGATGATAACCTGCCTGTAGCCCATAATCTTAGATGCCAGAGGCTCAGAGAGCCTCAGGCTCTATACTTAGAGTCCCTTAGGTCCCTTGAGTGCTAGGGGTGGAATCTAACCCCGGATTTTCCTTACATTAAAACCAGCATTCCATCCACTATGCAGGGTTCATCTGTTATGACAGAAAGAGAAAACAATAATAACTTTGCATTGAAATGGTGCTTTTTACATGAAATATATCCTTGAAATAGTAACAGAATTGAAGCTCCAAGAAAGTTCCTCTATTGTTTTAGAATACACCAAAACCGCTTAAAAATGGACATGATTATTACAATTCATTAAAAACATGAAAGGGACGTAGTTCAAATTAAATGTGTTTTGTATATCTTATAGAAGTAATGAGTTAGGAGTTGCTGAAATGGTTGGAGCCATTAGAAGACTATAAAACTCCCAGATTTATGATTTACAAAAGCATCAAAATAAATCATCTCATTTAATCTTTACCACAATCTTGTGAGGAAGGTAGTGTGAATACTTTAGGGTTCATTTTCAGATAAGGAAAATGACTGGAACAGGCTCACATAACCAGTGAGTGTATCAAGCCAATGTCCAGGGTCATAGAGTCACTATGTTAAGGCAACACTTAATCTTTCTGGGGCCAGTTCTATCTCCCACCATGCCATCCTGCTTCTCCAAATGCAGTTTATTAAAAGTAAGTAAATTCTGGGAAAATTATCCAAACTTAATGTTGTTTTGTAGTTATTTAGTTGTGTGTGATTCTTTGTGACTCCTTTTGGAGCTTTTTTGCCAAAGACACTGGAGTGATTTCCAATTTCCTTCTCCAGCTCACTTTATAGATGAGGAAATGGAGGCAAATAAGGGGACTTGTCCAGGGTAACACAGCTAATATCTGAGACTGGATTTGAACTCAGAAAGAGACTGGCATTCTATCCAATGAGCCACCCAGGGGTCCAAAATTGCAGTGTGTCAAAATTCCCACAAAGCAAACATTTCTAAACTTAAAAAAATTTCAGTGTTGAATGTAATCAAAACCTGGCCAACTCTGCATAGAGTTCATGATGTGAAAGCATTTTTATCAGACGATTGGGGAAAGAAGCAATCAGCCATCTATTATGCTGAGCTCAAATTCTACTGAACTGAGGCATTTCATGATTCTTATTCTGCAAAATGACGACCCCATCAACCAGCATTAGGCTTTCTTCCAAAACTAACATCATTCTGGGTTCAAATTCCACCTCTTTCATTTAGCATCTTTAGGCAAGACATTTGAGCTCCTTAAGATTCTGCTTTCTTATTTGTGAAATGGGTACAATCTTACTTAAACCACCAACTTCACAGGGTGCTTATAAATATCAAATGAGACTGTATGAAAAGTGATTTATGATACTGGAGCCTTTTATGAAAGTGACATAAAATGATTTTCTTTAATGGGGAACTTGTCTCAGTAGGACATTGCCATAATCTAATTCTTTTCCAATGTGGATTTTTGTTACATTTGTGGTAATCTCATTATTTCGGCTCTCTGACAACCTAGAGGGCGGGGAAATCTGCCTGCTTGGCTCTCTGCTTAGGTGGTTATTTTGGGAGGTTGTTTGGGTTTGATAAGCCTGACTGCTTTGTGGCTTGGCTTTATTAAGTTTCGTGCTCACCCAAACTCCTGAGAATAAACCAAATCATTTCACTCCTCAGTGTCAAGCATTAGTTCTCTGTATAGAATGGAAATGAAATGCAAATGCTTCCCTTCCACTATCCTCTTGTTAATTTATCTCATATTTAAACACAGCAACATGTGGGAAAACCTTGTTATTTAGTAATCTTCAGCTTTTTCCTGCATAATGATATTAAGAATAGAATAATGAGCAAAGATAAGCCAATGAGAAGTATATATCTACAGGGCAACTGGCAAGCGTCCCACAGAAATGAGTCTGTGCTATCTAGTGAAAATGCAGCAGTCGGAGAGTGAGGGGCTTGAATGACAGAGCAAAAAAGCAGAGTGAAAAACATACGCTGAATAAAAAAATATGAAGGAAGTTGTCATTCTGAGCCTCAGGTATACCCTTACAGAGGTCTTTCCTCTTTAAAAAATGTACATTTTAACAAAACCCATGTGGCACAAGTGATGCTCAGTGAGCCTGCTGTTAAGCAAGAATGACAAAAACTACCTCCTCCATTTAATACTGAATTCTAAGAGAAGATGACATTCATGGAAACATGACAGTACATGAGGGGAAAAGAGGATGAGTACTGTGATACTGTTGGTTCAAAGAGAATGGAAATGCTAATTAGGGATTGATGCTGGTAATCACCTCTCAGCCTAAATTCCTGAGAGAGGATGCTTATCACTGATGATGGAGAGAGAGAGAGAGAGAGAGAGAGAGAGAGAGAGAGAGAGAGAGAGAGAGAGAGAGAACAGAGAGACACAGAGACACAGAGACACAGAGAGAGGAGGGAAGAGGAAGGCAGAGGAGGAGGGGAGGGGAGGAGAGGAGGGAGAAAGACACACAGAGACACACAGAGAAAGAGACTGAGAGAAAGAAAGAAAGAGACGCTATCACTACCATTACAACTATCTCTACTGAGAGGCATCAAGGTGCCACAGTGGATAGAGTGTTGGTTTTGAAATCAAGAAATCCAGCCTCAGACACTTAAAATCTGTGTGACTTTGGGCAAGTCATTTAACCACTATTATCTCAGGTTCCTCAACTCTAAAAGGGAGGGTATTAATATACAGCATTCCAGGGTTATTGTGAGGGTCAAATAAGATATTGTTTGTAAAGCACTTAATACAGGGCTTGGCACATGGTAGGCACTATGTAAATACTAGCTATAATATTATTAATACCCTCCAGAAACTTACAGTTTAGAAGGATCGGTAGGGAAGCGACATGAATATTAAGGACAGGGGAGGAATACAATATGAATAATAAATTGGAAAGGGCAATATAACATGAATATTAAAAGAGTAGAATTCTATAGTCAACCAATTTCATCACCAAAGGTTGATTGGTTGTTGTCCTTCGTCTTCGAAGAGGACCAAAATGACATCACCACTGTAAAGTGAAATTTCAGTGCATCTGTCTGTGGCTGATCAGACCAGTATGAGCTCAGAATGCTCTGTCACAGGTTGGGCACTGATAGTCCATGTGAATATTTGGGGTGAATATCCCAAATTTGCGCATCCTGCGTTTATTTTGTGCTTTCTCAATTCTGCTTTGTTCAAAGAGCACAGCACCTTTTCTTATGTGGGCACGCCATGCTGAGTGGTCCTGTGCCAGTGTCTCCCATGTTGCACAGTCAAATTCAAAATTCTTGAGAGAAACCTTGAGAATGTCCTTGTATCGTTTCTTCTGGCCACCATGTGATCGCCTGCCCCATGCAAGTTCTCCATAAAATAGTCTCCTCCAGGAGCTCCTCAATCATCACTACTCCTGTTGCACAGGGCCTGGAGTCCAGGAGACCTGAGTTCAAATCCAGCCTCAGATACTTACTAACCATGTGGCCCTGGGGATGTCACATCACCAAAGGTAGAGAGACATAACAGAAGTGACATGGTATAGTGAATGGAGGACCAAGCCTTGGAGCCAGGTAGTGCTAGGTTCAAGTTTTGCTTCCAACAATTCCTAACTGTGGGACCATAGGCAAAACCAGGTGGCATAGTAGATCAGAGTGCTGGACTTGGAGTCAGCAAGACTCAAGTCTGAGTCCTGACTCTGATACTTAGAGTTGTGTGACCTGGGGCAAGCGCCTCAAACTCTGTCTGCCATCTTTGCTGTAAAGATGAAATAGTAATAGCTCCTACCTCCAGGACTGCTGAAAGGATCAAATGAGATTATATATGTGAAAGACTTTGTAAACCTTAGGGTGGTTACCATTATATATACAATAGGCAGAGAATCAACAGCTAGGATGACTTCAGGGGAGGAAAAGAGAGAGTACCAGAATTATAACACATGCTACACTCCCTTGTCTTTTATTTCTATTATTTCTTTTGTCTCTGTATATTTTATAAATTTTTATTGATATTTTCTATTTCATATCACCATGATTTCCCACATATTCCTCCCCATCCTTGAGGGTTATCCTTTAAGACAAATAGTATTATTTTTAGAGAGAAAAAAAATCAGTCAGTGCAACTGATTGATACGTTGGAAAAGTCTAAAAACATGTGTAATGTGTAATAACTCTGGACCTCCTGCTTCCATGAAGGGGTAGTTTGGAGGTGTCTTCTCATAACTCTTCACTTAAGTCTTACTTGATCTATATAAATTTGTTACATTTAATTTTGATTTTTGGTATGTCATTCATTGATCCTTCCATGTTGTTACTGTGTATATCGTTTTCTCTGTTCTGCTTACTACACTTGCATCAGTTCATGTAAACTTTCCCACTCTTCTCTATATTCATGACACACATCATTTCACATTTTATTACTGGAACACAATTTGTTTAGCCATTCCCCATCTACTTTGTTTCCAATTTTTAGCTATCACAAAAAGCACTTCCATAAATATATTGGAATATATAGGGGGTATCCCCACATCAATGGCTTCACTAGGGTATATGCCCAGTAATTTGGTCTCTGGTTCAAAGAGTATGGACACTTTTGTCATGTTATTGGCATAATTTCTGAATGGTTGTACCATTTCACAACACTATCAATAGTGTATTAATATGCCTAGTTTTCCACTACCTCTTTAACATTGACTATTTTCTGCCAGTTTGCAGGATGTGAGGTAGAACCTCAGGGTTGTTTTGAATAGCATCTCTCACTGTTAATGCTTCGGTGTATTTCTTCATGTGGCTGTGAATACTTTGAAATTCTTCTATTGAGACCTGTGTGTTCATAAATTTTAATCATTTATCTATTGGGGAAACTTGGATACCCAACCCTTACCAGAGAAATGGGATACAAAGTTTTCCTCCTTCTCTCCCCACCATTTAACCACTTTCCTTTTTATCCTAGATGTATTAATGTCATTAGTGTTGTCTGTGCACAGATTTTTCTATTTCACTCATTTGTCTTTTAAATACAAATCATAATGTTAATACATATGCATTTTACATAAATATTTTAAACATTCGTATATATTATGTCATTTGATCCCATAACATCTTCTTTATTAATCTATGAACCAACTTTAGCTATTGCCACTTAACTTCTCGGTGCCCTAAACAATTATTTGAGAATGTACAAGAAAACAGCCTACATCAGCGTAGAGAACTTCTGACCTGGGAGCTCCCCACATCTAGGAAACCACAGGTCCAGACCAAAAAAAAAAAAGTAAAGAAAGATGAGAGATGAGTGAACCTGCCATGGGATCTAAATTCCCACAGATTCGATGTTAAGTACTATATAGGTTGGACGCAGTCACTTTAAGGCATTTCTGTCATTCCCATGGTAGTGAATGTGTTGTGTTTGTACCATTGACAGAAATATAAGGAAGCTGAAGGCACAAGGAGACCTCTGTAATTCAGGGAATAAACCAACCAAGCTGAAGCCTTCCTTAGACTAGATGCTTGCTTTGAGGAGTGTATTATTTCCATGTCACAGCTCCCTGTAGTTGAATAGAAGCCCTATGCAAGCCGAGGGGATATTAATAGCTTATGCTGCCACAATTTAAAGGCCACACGTACGTTTCTCAAATCCTCTTGTGCACAGTATTTTCTTCATTGTATATCTCATTTTTCTTGGTCTACTGTTGGGGAGGGAGAAGGGCTTGCAGAATAAAGTTGTTTGTTCCCCAATGGGTGGGATCCTTCAACCACAACAACAAAGACAAGGTGTAATGTTGCTGCTTCCCTACTTTAAGAATCAGTATTTGACTAGTAAAAGGGGCTCCCTGTGCTGATGCTGATCATAGCTCCTTCACAACTTAGTAGACAGCTGATCATCAACAATAATGGTCAACCATGTTTCCCGAGGACCCATGATGCAGAAGGCTGCCCACCTCCTGTCAGAAAGGATATGGAACAAGGTACAGATTTTTGGACCTGGAAAATATGGGAATTTGATTTGCTTAGCGATGGGTGCTTGTTACAAGAATTCTTTTCCCTTCAGCACATATGTGTGTGTGTATGTGTGTGTGTGTGTGTGTGTGTGTGTCTATATATATATATATATATATATATATATATATATATATATATATATATATATATGAGGATGGGAGTGAAATTGGGGAATGACTGAACAAATTGTGGTATATAATTGTGATGTACTATAGGAAATATTGAATTCAATGATCTTAGAAAAGCATGGAAAGACTTGCATGAGATAATGAAGAGTGAACCAAGAGAACGTTGGTATACAGCAATGACAATATTGTTTTAAAGAAACTTTGAGTGAATGTTATTTTTACTTATAAATACTAATTAACTATAAAGTACATATGAAGAAAGGCACTATTTGTATGCAGAGAAAGAACTAATAGTAGTATAGTAGTATGTATAGAATAATTATGTATATAATACATATATATATTTATACACAAATATATATATTTATGTCTAATGGTAGCCATCTCTAGAGCAGGATGAGGGAGGGAAGAAAAAAAGAGGAAAAAAAGAGAAAAAAGAAAATAAATACTTTTTAACTGAAAAAAATTAAGGCAACTTTTTAAGATAGTATGTGTGTGTGTGTGTGTGTGTGTGTGTGTGTGTGTGTGTGTGTGTGTGTGTGTTTGTCCTTCATTGCCGAAAAAGACCATGCCATCAGAAAAATAACGACATGACTCGCACTTGGCTTTGTTTTGAGTGAGAGAGGGCTGTGCAGGTCACCAGCCTCACTTCTCCTTTGGAGCCATCTGAATCCAGTGACCAGATATTCATCAGGATGACTGGAGATGACCCAGGATGAGGCAATTGGGGTTAAGTGACTTGCCCAAGGTCACACAGCTAGTGTCAAGTGTCTGAGGTGAGATATGAACTCAGGTCCTCTTAACTCCTGTGCTGGTGCTCTATGCACTGCACCACCTAGTTGCCCCTTTCAGACAGTAATCAAGAGGTGTCTTGGTAGAAGAATTTAGTGTTCTTTTATAAGCCCGGTGATTATCTTCTGTGGACATAACAAGGTTTGTTCTTGTATACCTCAAGTGATAGACATACAACACAGAAGCAGATACATACTTAAAATATTTCCAGCTTGGATATAACATGACTGACCTTTTATTCCACTGACACAGCCTTTAAAGACCAGGGTCACATCCATGCTACGATGAAACATCAGAGGAGGACTTAAATGGAAAAACAAGCCATAGGGTTGGGACTAGTAAATCAAGTACATGTTAAATGCCTACTATGTGTCAAGGTTGTGCTATTGTGCTACTATTGTGCTAGGTTGGAGTATAGATGTATAAAGAATGGCACAATCCCTACTCCCACTGGGCTTATATTCTAATGAGGAAGGCCACATGTATGTATAAAATATATAGTTAATATAAATATATAAGCATTAATATAATATAAATTTAATAAATACTAATGAATACAAAGTAGTTAAAGACAAGGTAATTTGGGAGGGGGAGCATTAGCTCTAAGGGAGATTGGAAGTTGCTTTGTGCAGAAGATGGAGCTTGAGTTGCATTTCAAAGGAAGACTGATTCTGTGAAGACAGAGGAAGTAAATTCCAGGCATGGGGGACAAGCAGTCCAAAGACAAAGAGGTGGGCTGTGGAGTATCATGTGCAAGGGAGAGCAAGGGTCTGTTTGGTTAGATAATAGGGGGCAGGAAGGGAAATAATATATACAATGAGACTGGAAAGACAGATCTGGGCCAGGTTGTGAAAGGCTTTAAAAGCTAAACAGAGGACTTTAGATTTGATCCTAGAGGCAATAGGAAGCTACTTTATTTGGTTGAGTAAGACAGTCACATGATCAGATCTGTGCTTAAGGAAAATCACTTTGGCATCCTTGTGTAGGGTGGACTAGAGCAGTGAGATTTGAGTCAGGGATACCAGTTAGGAGGTTGTTGGAATAACAGATCGCATGCTAAGAGGAGGACCTAAAATTGTAGCTGGGTGAGTACAGAAGGGAGTTAGTTCTGTTTTAGAGACATTATGAAGGTCGAGACAGCATAGGCTTTGTGAGGTGAAGGAGAGTAAAGAATCAGGGATAATGCCAAGATCATGAACTGGGGAGACTGGAAGGACTGTGGTGACTTTAACAGAAACAGGTCAGTCTAGGAGAAGGTGAGTTTGGGGGAGGAGGAGATAATGAGTTTAGCTTTGGACATGGAGGTTTAGGATGTCTCCAGGACAGCTAATTTGAAATGTTGAATAGATGTTGGGTGATGCAGGACTGAAACTCAGGAGAGACTGGAGATTTCATCTATTTAGAGATAGAGTTAAACTCATGGGAATTGATGAAGTTACAAAGAGAGACTATAGAGGGAGCAGTGTTGTGCCCTACCTTTTACAAACTGCCATATGTCAAAGTCCCTCTTAATGATCCCTTCAAAAAGTCTTAAGTGTGTGTGTGTGTGTGTGTGTGTGTATGATGACATGGGGTGGGATGGGATGGGGTATGAAGTAGCTTCATACTGGTTTGAATTCTTTTTGTAGGATCAAGGACTTTTCTCCATTCTACAAGAGTGCTCTTGCTCTATACTATGAATTCCTCTCCTTGTTGGAGTTTGAAGGTTTTATTGCTGTTTGTTTGATTTCACTAGTCACTTAACCTTTCATAGACTGAAGTTTCCTCATCTGTAAGATGGGAAATTGTGGGAGAAGATGAACTCCAAGGTTTCTGCCAACCCTAAATCTATGAGCCTATGAATCTACAATCATATTTCTCACCCATACTAAACTTCCTTAAAACCAACATTACATTGTACATGTTTCTTTTTATGCTGAAATGGAATTAAACTTTATTTTTGGAGAATTTCATTTCATTTTTAGGTCTAATTAGAGGAAGCTAAGTGGTGTAGTAGATGGAATGTCAGGCCTGAAATCAGGAAGTTTTCTCTGTCACAGTTTTACTGTGACCAGTTCTTTCACTTGGGATCCCTCTAATAAAAGGTTTCTTAACCTTTTTTTCATCACAGACCCCCTTGGCAGACTGATGAAAGCCTATCATCCCCAGATAGAATAATGTTTTTAAATGCATAATATAAAGTATTTGCATAAAAGTACTATAGCATGATATAAAATATAAGATTACAAAGGAAATTGATTCGACTGAATGAGTTATAATTTTTTTGTGTTTCCAGACAGACCCCAGTTTAAGAATCCCTGCTTAGACTTCACACAGAGAAAGGAAGAGATTTTTTCTCATCCTCTCTCTCAGTCCCAAAACCTTTGTTCAGCATTCCTACAAATGAACCCAGGAACTGAAGAAATCTCCACAAGATATATATTTGGGGTGGGGGGAGGGGAGAAATGGGGAGAAAATTTGGAACCCAAAATTTTGTGAAAATAAATGTTAAATTTAAATAAATAAATTTAAAATAAAAAAGATATATATTTGGACAATGCTAGAGGCTAAGCCCCTTTCTCTTACTCTCCTCTCACACCATTTTCTTAGTGACTACCTTCTTGAAAAGTGCTGGATTGGTTGTGAGTTCAGTACTGAGTTCAAAGGCTGATTTTCAAGCCCATTACTCTCTCTGGACCTCAGTTTCCTCATTTGTAAAATGAAGGGGCTTGACTATATGGCTAAAGGAATCATATGATGAGATCTGTGCTTAAGAAAAATTACTTTTCCATTATTATTTAGGATGATCCTGATAACAGTATTTTTAAAGATTCCTTAGCTATTTGCAAAGTCATTATCTTCTTAGACAGAAGCTAGAATGAAGGAAGAGAAACCAGGAGCAATTTTCTTCCACATTATGTTTAGATAATTATGTTTTCCCCTTCCTAGACAGCAAGATAGTATTAGGGACTATGTTTTATCCATTAGTAATGGCCAAAATAAATAACCTTAAAGTTGCATGTGCAAAAAAGAAGTGTATGTCTGCTTCTCAAAATAGGACTTAAATATATCTTCTTGGTTTTAGAATTTGGAAATAATTTCTTAATTTCTTTTTTTTTATTTAAATAGAAAAAGGAACAATTAAAACCAGAACAATTCACCAACTTGAGTTATACCTTCCCTGGCTAATGTTTCATCTCCCAATCACCTTTCGTCAGTTGGTTGACAAAACCTACTAGGACCTGCTTTGTGCTGTTACCTAGGTAACTTCATCTGTTGTTGTACCATTGGTTAGAATGCCCCAAGGCTACCGATTCTACTCCATCCATGTAAACTGCCCTTTAGAGCGTGAGTGCCCTTATTAAACTTAGCCTGTAGCTTCTAAGAATCTGTTTCCCCAATTTGAAAATTTGCTGGACTTATTTTTGTTTTTGATGTCTAAATTGCTTTAACTATTCCTATGTATGCACAGTAATGCTATTTTTTCTTGATCTGGTTAATCAAGTTATTTAAAGCCTGTCCTTCCTCCTCCAGCTTTCACAGTGTCTAGTAGTAGTGCTATTTTACTTATGACTAACATGTCTGTTTGTTGTCATATGAGTCCTAAGAAGTAACTCTAGCAATACCCCATTCTCTTCAATACTTTAGCCTTGGGAAGAATTCAAGGGGGTTGGAAACTTGTCCCTCTGAAATGACTACCATGTTAGAAGTTGGAATAAGTTTTAAAAAACTTTTTAAAAAAAGGGAGTTTTAACCAGGCATCTTCAGTTGGTGTAAACCAATTTTCTTCTTTTCTTACCACTCTGAGTACTTATGGAGTCTGGGTGCCTTGGTCTCAGTAACTAGATGGTGACAGGCTTTCAAAATCTCTGTGTTCCCTTTATGATGACCTTTCATCATCAAATCTGTTGGTTTCCTTGTGTCCCCAGCTTTTCAAAGACAGTATGGTTTAGTGGTGCATGGATCTTGGGGGTAGTCACTTAATCTCTTGGTTCTACTAGGTCCTAATGTTAGCATATGTGATATTTTGAGGTCTACTAAAAATAAAATGTGGTAAAAATGTCAAATTAATAATGGCTTATTGTATCAGCTATGAATCTTTTGGTGGAGATAGTAGGTGTAAAAGAAAGACTCAGACTTGACCTTGAAATTGGAAGACTTTTCAGTTTCACAGGGTCTCCACCTGTGGGTAGTGTTAATCTCAGCAGCCTGAGGGGCTGAGGCTGGTGAGTGTCTTAAGTGCAAGAGTTCTGAGCTGCAGTAGGGCTAGATTGAGTGTCCACACCAAGTTTGGGATCCATATGGTGAACCTCTGGGGACTATGGGTTGGTGGTGGGTTGTTAGCATGCCAGGTTGTCTAAGATCAGTGAACTGGCCCAGGTCAGAAAATAAATCAGGTCAAAGTTCCCATGCTGACCCTAGTGGAATCAAGTTAGTGAGTAGTCCTTGTTTTTCCAGAGAGGAAGAAGCAGTTTTTAAAAAATCTCATTTTGCCTTGGTTTCTTCATTTGTAAAAACAAATCTACCTCACAGTGTTGCTTTGGGGAATCAAATGAGATAATGCATTTGAAAGCACTTTAGAAATTTAGGCTAATACTACTGTAGCATGGTACATTGGAAAGCATCTGTGAGTGGTCCTAGTTTTAAAACTTAGCCCTTTCAATTATTAACTATATTAACTTAGGTAAGTCATTTAACCTCTTGACCTTAGTTTGTTTAAAAATGAAGGGGATGGACTAGATCCCTTCCAGTTTTTCCTCTTAATAATTTCTCCCTCCCCCTTCTAGATATGTTCTTTATACCAAGTGTTCTATTCAATATGCAATAGCCTTCCGTGTCCTTTTGAAAATTATGATGTAGTTCCTATAAATGTACTTTTGTACACTTCTGTAATGGGTTAGATAATTATGATGATGATACATTGGATTAGATTGTCTCTTTAAAAAGAAATGAAAGCTCACAGCAGGGAAATATGGAAGGCATCTAATTGAGCTCCTATTTGCTTCTGCATTTCTCTGCATTCTTCTGTCCTTTCCATGAGAGAATGTGAGCTCTGCATGAAATAACAAGGAGCCTTCCCTTAGCCCAGTGCCTTGCATATAGCAGGTGCTTAATAATTGTTGAGTGAATTGTTCAGTGCAATTCAATCCCATCTCCTTTACTAGAGAGGGTTGCCATTGTTTAAGAACTGAAAGGTGGTTAGCACAGCAGGTGGGACTGGGTTCGCCATCTCAGCTTGAGCTCTCAAGAGCAAAGTACCATACAGATGGGCTTGTATTTAAGTGAATGTGTTTGTTGTGATCCTGAGTCTTTCTAAAAGCTTGTTCTCTCATTCGCGGGACAAGCATCCTCTTCACTGCTGGTGAGTGCCTGTTCCTTGTGTTAGCATATGGTAATGTGGGTTTTATAGTCTTCCTGGGCTCCACTGTCTGCCTACCCTTTTAATTCAAGCTCTCCTTTCAGCAGGAAGTGTGGGGAAGTAGAAGGAGCACTGGACCTTAGCCAGGAAATCTTGGTTCTGCTACTTACCCTGCCATTAACTAACAGTGACCTGGAACAAGTTAAGTAACTTCTCTGGACCTCACTTTCCTTACAAATAATAATATCTATTAGCTAACATTTATACAGTGCTTGGCACTGTTAAGTACTTTACAATTAGTAGTTTATTTAAGCCTCACAAAGTCTGGGAGGGAGTGGCTATTTTAATACCCATTTTACAAAAGAGGAAACTGAGGCCAACAGAATTAAGTGTCTTACCCAGAGTCCTACAGCTAGTAAGTATCTGAGGCTGGATTTGAATTCAGGTCTTCCTGGTTCCAAGTCCCTCTCTATCCACTGCCCTATCTAGCTATATCTTTACAGGGGGTGTAAATGCAGTATTCAGGGAAGAGTAGCACCTCTGGTGTGAACGTTTGCTGAGCTCTTTTTAAGGCTGATCATCTACTTTGACATTCATTTGTCACCCAGTCCTCACTTGTGGCTCCAAGAAACTGTAGCATGCTCAGTGGCCACACCTTGGTAAACTGTCTTGGCAGATGAGCTAAGCCAGGTTGTGGATAACTGACAGGTCTCAGATCCATCAGTGAGGGAGGGGAATGCCCACCCGCCCCAGCATGTGAAGATGTACCCCAAATGGGCAGATGAGAACAATTTGTTCCAACAATCACAATAGTGGCTGAAGCACATGCTGTGGAGTTCTTAGTGCTTGGTCAGACATCAAAGATGCCCAAATCAGGATGCCAATGCATCCTGGATCATTGATAGTCATCCCGACTTTTGTCTTGCCACTGGACTGGAGAAGAGAATGAGACTGTTGACTTGGTGTAATCCTGTCTCACTTATATCCAAGTTGTGCACAAGTCATCATGATGTGGTTGGTTTTCAATAATGAAGGACAAACAACATCTATAAAGGTAATTATAACTTGCACAAGTACTTTAAAGTCTGCCAAACATCTTCCCTATGAGGGAGGCAATGTATTATTACCCAAGGTTACAGATGAAGAAACTAAGGCTCTGGGAAATAAAATGATTTGTCCATGATCAGATGCCTTGACAGGATCTGAGGTGATATTTGAACTCTGGACAGCAGCTGCTTCTAAGCCCAAAACAAGATGCTGAAACCCCATCCACTCCCCTGGTACCTCTCCGTTGATGTGATTGGTCCCTTCTCTTCTGAATATTCCATGATCCTATCCTGGAATAGCATTCTATGACTATCTAATGATTTTCATGTATAGTAAAAGTGATAGGTCCATAGAGTGGGAAATAAAATCATGAAGGAGGAATTGAGGGGTGGGAAGGATATCACCATTTTACTTTAACTCTGACCCTTACATTTTGGGTTCAAATACCTGGTATGTAGTGATTCATCTGGAGATTTTATGTTATCTTCATTTTACAGTTAAGGAAAATGATACAGACAGAGGTTAAGTGGTTTGTCCTGGGTCACACATCTAATAAGTGTTTGAGTATGGATTTGAGATTAGGTCTCCCTGACTCCAAGCCCACGGCTCTATCATTTGTGCCACCTAGCTGCCTCATAGGGAATAGCCTGTTCAAAGCATGGGGAGAAACTATGTGCAGGAATCAACCTGAAGGCTAGTTTTGGAGTAGTGGAGTGACCTTATGACACTTTCAGAATATCAACTTGGCAGCTGTGTAGAAGATACTTTGGAAAGGAAAGAGATTCAGGGAGGAAAACCAATTAGGAAGCTATTGTGATAATCTGGATAAGGAATGATAAGGGCCTGTATCCGGGGGGTGGCTGTGTAAGTGAAAAGAAGGGGATGGATTTAAGAAATGGTGGATGGGTAGAATTGACAAGGCAGTGATTTATTGGATATGTGGGGAAGGTGAGACTGAGTGAAGGATTGTGTATTCAAGTTGTAAGTATGTGACTGGAAGGATAGTGGTGTTTTCGATATAAATAGGACCAATAGGAAGTAGTGTGAGTTTTTAGAAAAAGATTATGAGTCCTGTTTTGGATATGTTGAGTATGAGATTTCTAAAGGACGTCTAGTTGGAAAAGTCTAATGGGTGTTTGGTAATATTGGACTGGAGAATGGGAGAGAGATGGGAGCCATCAACATAGAGATGTTCATTAAACTCATGGGAGCTGATGAGAAAAGAAGTCCTTCTAGGAAAGGGACTTGGGACTGCACCTCCAGTAAATAGTTGGGACAAAGATGATGATCCCTAAGGGAGAACAAGAAGTGATCAGATTCATAGGATAAGAAGCACAAGAAGACTGTGTACCAAAAATCAGAGAATAGAACATATATCTCCAAAGAGAGGGTTGTTTGCTGTCCTTTGTTCTTGAAGAGGTCCAAAATGGTATCACCGTGCTAGAGTCAAATTATGCCTGGTAACTTGTGTCTGATCAGACCAATATGATCTCGGAATGTTCTAACACATTTTGGGCACAAATAGTCCATGTGAACATCTGGGGAAAATTCTCTAAATTTGTGCATCTTGCATTTCTTTTGATCTACTTCAGTTCTGCTTTGTTTATACAGCACAGTGCCTTCTCTGATAAGGACATACTATGCTGAGTAGTCCTGTGCCAGCATCTCCCACTGTAATGTTAATGGAAGATTCATGGTGGGTAGGGAGAAGAGTTAAAGATCTTTCCCGCCTATGAATAGACCTCAATATCTTTTACTAATTTCTAGTGAGGCACTGGGTCAGAGGGTCATGCCCTCTGGCTCTGAAAAGTGTATAAATATTCTGAGTTGAGATTTTACTTTGGGGCTTACTCATTGGAAGTGTTCCTTTGGCCAGACCATAACCTGGGTAGCCGCTAAGAAGCCCCATGGCTTTGAAAACCCAGATTTTGGTGCTTCTCTCTCTGGTAACTATGTGTATATATATATGTATGATGGTCAGATAGTTGGATCTGTCTGTTGATCTGTTATACATGTATTGCTTAGGGTCAGACAGTTGGAAGCCCTATCTGTTGGTCTTTATTTCTCTGTTTGTATTTTCTTTGCTGGTATATGTGTTTGATTGAAGTGATTGTTGACCCCTCAAAAGTTGCTTTCCTTTTAGAAATACAGATCTAAAAACTGTACAGTAGGCCCTCCTGTGTATGCTGGGGTCCTTGCTGTTATACCATGTCATGCAATCAATTCCAAAGTTCTTAAGAGAAACTTTGAGAGCATCCTTGTATCACTTCTGACCACCATCTGAACACTTACCCTCTGTGAGTTCTCCATAAAGTAATCTTTTTGGCAAGAGAGGTCAGGTGTTCAATTATGTCAAATGCTGCCTGCAGGTGAAGAAGTGTGAGCACTGAGAAGAAGCCATCAGATTTGGTAATGAATAGATCATTGCTATCTTTATGAAGAACAGTTTCAGATGAAAGACATGATCAGAAATCAGATCAAAAGTGGTTGGGGAGTATGTACAAAGAGAGGAAATGAAGATGATGAACACAGACTTTTTCTAGGAGTTTGTCTGTGATGGGGAGAAGAGATATGTGATGATAATTTGAAGAAGGGAATTAAGCATGTTTAGCTACTAGGGAAGTAAAGATTAACAGTTTATCAACTAACATATATATTTATCAAGCTTGTTCCAGGGACTGGGGATACATATACAATAAATGAAATGATTCCTCATCTCAAGGACCAAGTACTTGAACAAGATGATATGGTTGTGAAGAAAATCTGTTGGAAAATATGGGAAAAGATGAAATTCAGAATACAAGTAGAGGGGTTGGCCCTGGTGAGGGAAAGGACCATTTCTTCATCAGAAGTTGGAGTAAAGGAGAAGAAGATAGGGAATAATATTGAAAGGGTTTGAAATGCAGAGTAAAGGAGAAGAAAGGCCCTGTTTTCTTGATAAAGTATGAGAAGAGGACCTCTGATGAGACACATAGGAAGGGTGGTGCTGGAATCTTGACAAGAAGAGAAATTTGGGATTGATGGTTTGGGAGATCACCCAGGGGTAGAGGGACTGGAGGTTACAGTGAAAATGATAGGTAGTCATTATCCTCATTTTACAGTTGAGGTAACTGAGGAAAATAGTGGTTAAGTGACTTGTCTGGGGTCAGACAGCTAGTGTCTGAGGTTATGTTTGAGGTTATATTCTGTATTTGAACTCAGGTCTTCCTGATTCTAAGCTCAGCATTCTATTTACTGTCACCTCGCTGCCTGAGAGATAGATGGTCAAATGGAGAAAAGGAAAAGAAACATTTGATTTAGGTTCCAGAGGAGCAAGGACAGTTTAGCAAATACAGAAGGGTATTTGAAGGCATAGAAAAGTGTAAGATTTATATTCCAGGAAGCTCCTATTCACACTAATGGAAGTTATATGTGTTATTCTCTGGCAAATAATGGAAGAAGAGACCCCAAAGAAATGAGCAAGGATGCATAATTTTTCCTTAAACTGCTTGATCCTCCAGAGTTTATGGTAAAGCATCTTCAGTTTCCCAGTGATGACATTTTGTTCCAATGAAGAAAGAGAAAAGGAAATTATTTTTGAAGGCAACTAAAGAAAATTCAATGTATTTGTCAAAGGAGCTGCATTCTTAATGGAGCTAGCTTAAGCATGAGAATGAGTTCTGCAAGCTTTTTTAGTACTAATTGCACTGTGATCTTCTCTGATATCTTAAAAGTCTCAGAAGACACTGCTATATTGACCAGGTCAGACATGGGCACAAGGTGTCTGAAATCTGACAGACAGTGAAAGCATCAGGTAAAAAAGCCTTAGGTAAGAAGGGAATGGAATTTGGATGTCCCCATCAGATCTTCTCACCTCCAACAGCCAAGGGACCTTCTTTTTGTGTCAGTGCTTTGTCCGATGATGTACCAAATAGAGCCAATCCCTTAATGAACAGTGATGAGCACTTCACAAAAAGGTTAGAACCCCTCCTAAAATTACAAAGCTTCACTCACATGCAGCTAATGATGGATCCTCCTTATACAGAATACAGGTGCAGAAAATAGGTTGCCATTGTCTTTAGCCATGAGAATTAGCAGCAAGAAAGACATAAAACTGAGGAGGGAGGTTAGTCCTAGCAAGTATATGCAAGGCAAGGGGAAATTTCCAGTGACCTTCACACAGTACACTATGTCATGTGTCTGCCAGTATAAAATAACCAGTGTTTATTTAATGGAAGAGAAACACCTCTCTGGCTTTTCATTGAAAGAATAGAAGACAGGTTTCAAAGGATAGGAAAAAAAAGAAGAATTCTAAGACACAACAGTTGGTCCTACCCTGAGTCAGAAAGTTGGAGAGTGGAAACATAATCATGGGGGTGGGTAACTCATGAAGGCAGAACTGCTTTCTTTAAGTGGAAAATAGCTTTGAAAGCCCCAAAGAAAAATGATGAAGGTCTGGTTTTCACCAGGAGAAAGGTCTTCCTTCTAGCCCTTAGAATAGAAAGTGATAAATTGTTGTGGTTAGTGATTCCTTGCTGACAGCTACTGAGGTATCCTATGTTGACCTGCCACGAACAATAGGGAAATACAAGATCTATTCTATTCTGATACAATAAAACACTCTGGATTTTAAGTGTATGATCCAGTGAAGGCTTTCCTTAAGCAGCAGCTCCAATATACATAATAAGCCTTTCGTCTACAGAAGCAGGTTCAGTATTTACAGGTAGAGCTGGCTTGTCCGGAGGTGGAGATTCATTCCCTCATGTCTGAGGAGCAGGTTGGGCAATCCCCATAAACTCTTTGGAGAGTCTCTTCCCCTCCAAAAAGAAGGCTTCCTGTCTGAGGGCACTTGTCTTTGCCTCAGGTTATTTATGAGGCAGAAAAAATTCCACATCTAGAAATACAGACTCCATCTTTGGGTTCCCTGGCTATTACAGAGAGATTTTGTCTCACCAGGGACTAGGCTTCTATGCTTGGTCTGCTCCATAGTAATCTGCTACTCTTACACTCTCTTCCCTTCTTTCCATCGACCCTTAAAGCATTTACTTCCCCTATTAAGCTTCTTCTGGGCTGAGATTTATTTGTTTGCACTTATTATGGTGCCCAGGACATAGACACAAAAGATCGGTCCATCAATTTATAGTTGATCTATCTCTCAGGTAGTGAGGTGACCTGGTAAAAAGAGTGCTGGGACTGGAAACAGGAAGACCTGAGTTCAAATATAATCTGACACTTACTAGCTGTGTGACCCTAGGAAAGTCTCTTAACTGCTCTTTGCCTCAGTTACCTCAAATGTAAAATGGGGATCATTACAGTACCTACTTCAAAGTATTGTTGTGAGGGTCAGATTTGTCAAGTGCTTAGCACTGTGCTTGGAGCACAGTAGGTTTCGTCTGGGTACATATCTACCTCTCTCTCTCTCTCCATCCCCTCTTTCTTTCTCTCTCTGTCTGTCTGTCTGACTCTGTTTGTCTCTGTCTCTGTCTCACATCTCTCTTCCTATCCCTACATATCTGTATCTATATATCTATACTCTTATTCCTACCCATCTCCTTATTTTATCAATCTAATTTAATCCAATTGAAATTTATCTAATCTGATCTGATCTAATCTTATCCAATCTAATGTAATTATCTCTTCCCAGATGCACCACTTGTTTATCAATTTTCCATTTATTACACGTGCTTCTTGGTGCATGGATCCAGGATGTAGCTGATTTGAAAAGCTTCCTTAGACCTGTCAAACCTGATGATCACTAACCACTGCTGGTAATTTATAGGGGGACAAGTGCTATAGTCAAAAGAAATCTGGGAAGCATCGTTAGGGATTGTGAAGTTCTGAATGAGGCATTAAAGATCTTGGGGGCATAGGTAGCTTTGAATGCTGCTACTGATTCAAGTTAGGAGCTTCCAAAGAGAAAAGATTTAGGAAGAAAATAGCTGTTTGTCAGTAGGTAGTGGCTAAGAATGGGATTTGGATTTCTGGACTATAAGGAAAGAAACTTCAGGGAGAATCTTTGGATACACTTGCTGAGGGAAGGAAGTGGACAATACTAAGGAAGGGTAGAAGAGGTGAAAGAGGTGAGGTGGAGGAGGGAGCTATAATAGCTTCTCATTTTAACTATTCTTGCTATCTAGACTCTAAGCTCACTTGAAGGAGTATTATCAACATCCTTTAAAATTTTTGGTGCCCTTAGACAAAGTTCTAGTCATTCTACCCTAGACAGAAAGGCTCTACCTAGGTAGCATAGTGGATATGATGTTGTACTTGGGAACTGGTAAGACTTGCTTTCATGTCCCTGCCTCCTGAACATTTTCTGACTGTGTGACCCTGTGCAAGTCACCTAAGATCTTGAAGTTTTAGTTTTCTCACTTGCAAGATGAGGATAGTAGCACCATCCATCTTAGAGAGTTGATGTTAAGACAAAATGAGATAATACACATATACACATAAAGTGCTTTGTGTAACTTAAAGCTTCATATAAATGTTAGCTACTGTATCCTTGGCCTCATTATTAAGAATAACATACTTCTGGGGGGGAGTGGAGCCAAGATGTTGGAGCAGAAAGACACAAATATTCTAGCACTTCCCCCATTGCCCACAGAATACCTGTGAAAAATGGCTCTCAACGAATTCTAGAGCAGCAGAAGCCACAGAACAACAGAGTGAAAAAGATTTCCAGCCAAAGGTAACCTGGAAGGCTGACAGGAAAGGTCTATCCCACAGGACACTGGGCAGAGTGGAGCCCAGCCCTGGCCACATGGCATGAGGAGGAACAGGACCAGAACAGTCTTCCAGGGCAGAATCCACAGCAGGGAGGGTCCCAGATCTCTCAACTCTCAAGCAACAAAGAAAGCTTCAAAGGTCAGTGTGGGAGGGCTTTCCCAGCTGGGTGAAAGGGGAGCAAGGTTCCTCCAACATTGGCCTCAGGCAGTGGAAGAGGCAGTGGCATCAGCTGTAGGTGATGGGTGGCTGTGGTGGTTGTGGAAGCAGACTGGGTCCATTGTTCAAGCAGCTTAGCTTAAAGCCTCTGGGGGAACTGAGCAGGGGATCTGAACCTCAGCTTTGAGTGGTGGCCCTGCCCCCACCCAAAGTCCCTGGGAGAATTGAGCAACTGATCTGAATCTCAGCCCTCAGCATGGTCCTTGGGGGGAGGAGGATCACTAGGACCCTCCTATTGACAAAGGATTCAGAAGTCAAGTAACTGGCTGGAAAAATGCCCAAAAAAGGAGAAAAAAAATAAGACCATAGAAGGTTACTTTCTTGGTGAACAGGTATTTCCTTCCATCGTTTCCAATGAGGAAGAACAAAGCATACTGTCAGAGGAAGTCAAGGCTATTACCTCCAGTACCTCTGAAATGAATATGAAATGGGCTTAGGCCATTGAAGAGCTTGAAAAGTGAGTCAGCAGCTTGCTAAAGAAGAACCAAAAAATGCTGAGGAAAATAGCACCTTTAAAAATAGGCTAACTCAATTGGAAAAAGAAGTCCAAAAAGCCAATGAGGAGAAGAAGGCTTTAAAAAGCAGAATTAGACAAATGAGAAAGGAGGATCAAAAGCTCACTGAACAAAATAGTTCTTTAAAAATGAGAGTGGAGTTCAGGGAAGCTAATGACTATACGATAAATCAAGAAGTTATAAAACAAAATCAAAAGATTGAAAAAATAGAAGATAATGTGAAACATCTCATTGGAAAAGCAACTGACCTGGAAAATAGATCCAGGAGAGACAGTTTAAAAATTATGGGACTACCTGAAAGCCATGATCAAAAAAGAGCCTAGACATTATCTTTAATGAAATTATCAAGGAAAACTGCCCTGATATTCTAGAATCAGAGGGCAAAATAAATATTGAAAGAATTCACCTATCACCTCCTGAAAGAGACTTGAAAAGAGAAATTCCTAGGAATATTATAGCCAAATTTCAGAGTTCCCAGGTCAAGGAGAAAATATTGCAAGCAGCTAGAAAGAAACAATTTGAGTATTGTGGAAATACAATCCAGATAACACATGATCTGGCAGCTTCTACATTAAGGGATCGAAGGGCTTGTAATAGGATATTCCAGAAGTCAAAGGAACTGGGATTAAAACCAAGAATCACCTACCCAGCAAAATTGAGTATAATACTTCAAGGGAAAAAATGGTCATTCAATGATATAGAAGACTTTGAAGCATTCATGATGAAAAGACCAAAATTCAATAGAAAATTTGACTTTCAGACACAAAAAATCAGGAGAAGTATGAAAAGGTAAATAGGAAAGAGAAATCATAAAGGACTTTCTAAAGCTGAACTGTTTACATTCCTACATGGAAAGGTAATATTTGTAACTCTTGAGACTTCTCAGTATTTGGGTAGGTGGAGGGATTATACACACATACACACACATATAGACAGAGAGTACAGGTTGAGTTGATGAGATGATATCCATAAAAAAATAAAATTAAGGGGTGAGAAAGGAAAATATTGGGAAGAGAAATGAAGTGGGGCAGACTATCAGTCATAAAAGAGACAAGAAAAATCTTTCTCAATGGAGGAGAAAAGGGAGGAGGTGAGAAGGGAAAAGTGAAGCTTACTCTCTTCACATATGGCTTAAGGAGGGAATAACATGCTCACTAAATTTGGTATGAAAATCTATCTTACACTACAGGAAAGCAGGGGAGAAGGGGACAAGTGGGGTGAGGGGAATGATAGAAGGTAGGGCAAATGGGAGAAGGGAGTAACTAGAAGTGAACACTTTTGGAAAGGAACAAGGTCAAATGAGAGAACAGAAAAAAAGCAGGGGACAGGGTAGGATGGAGGGAAATATAGTAGTTTTATACAATATAACTATTATGGAAATATTTTGCAAAATGACACATATATAGCCTGTATTGAATTGCTTGCCTTCTTAGTGGGGATGGGTGGGGAGGGAGGGAGAGAAGTTAGAATTCAAAGTATTAGAAATGAATGATGAGAATTGTTATTGCATATAACTGGGAAATAAGAAATACAGGTAATAGGGTACAGAAATTTATCTTGCCTTACAAGAAAAGAGAGTAGATGGGGATAAGGGAATGGTGGGGTGTGATAGAAGGGAGGGCACATTGACGGAAGGGGTAATCAAAATGTAAGGTGTTATGGGGTGAAGGGAGGGGAGAGATGGGGAGAAAAATTTGAACTCAAAATTTTGTGGATATGAATGTCAAAATCTAAAAATAAATAAATAAAACTATTAAAAAAAAGAAAAAAGAGAAGGAAAAAGAAAAAAAAAGAATAACACACTTCTACCAGGATATAATCACTGAGGAAATCTGGTATAATTTGGTATATTACCATCCTCTCTTAGAATAATTGAATGTTAATGCTAGTAGGAATGTCAGAACAGATTATCTCTAGGATCCATTAAAGGACTTAGAAATGGAAAAGGACCTTGTAGATGATATAGTATGGAGATGATCTATTGTGTTAGGCCCCTTCCCTTTAAGAGAAGGAAGTGTCTGAGGCTGGATGAACTCAGGTCTTCCTAACTCCCAGCCTAGTATTCTATGCACTATACTATCTTATCAGGTGATGCAATTTATCTGATATTACAATATTCTTGGAGAGGTGGTGCCTGAACCCAGGGCTTCTAATTCCTCTTCCAACACATTTCACTACATTGAATCACCTCTTCTTGTTATATCAAGTATTCCAGAGAGTTCTTGTCTACCTCATCTATGTGTGATGAACACACAGTAAGTTTCTTTACTGGAGCAAGGATGCCAGAGGTTTTATTTTAATTTACTTTTCCTGTTTCAATAAAGCTCTTTTTTAGACTACACCTTTCCCACTCCATACTGGTCAAATAGGAGTTCAATTCCACTACTGGTCTATGGAGGTTTTGTCTTCTATTTCTGACTTGGTATGCACTTCCTTACTCAGCCTTATGGCCTTCCTCTACAAACTTGCCTTATGGAAGCCACATTCAGTATGTACACCATTTGGTTTTAACCTTTGCACAGCTCAAAACTTCAGAGCTAAAGAAATCCATCAGGGATTATAGACATGTGCCACCCACCAAGAAAGAAATCTTCAAAAGAGCTTTGTCTTTTCTTTTTGCCTCCTTACCTAGTTTCATATTCTAAACTTGCAAAACAAAACACATTTTAAACAAAGTTATTTGGGGTCAGTTCCTCCTAGAGACAAGGAAGAGGAAATTTGAGGAAGGTTTAACATATAACAGACTTTTCAATGAACTGAGAAGCATGAAACCGCTTGTCCAGACTTCATTTACATTTTAACAATTGATTTAGAGAGCTTTGAACTTTAGGTAAAGTGGAAATGGGTCTTTTTCCAAGTCTGCCATGAGAATCCTAGAGCTGATGGATGATGTGTGCTTGAGATGATTTGTTTCCATTGGATGAACACTCTGGGATGTCAAATTTTCCTGGTTCATAGGAATGAGCAAGTATGAAGGGAAAGGATGAGAGATCAAGAAAAATTAATAATTTACTACCTTTGAAAATTGTGCTTTTTCAAACTTGCCTATATATTAGTGGTCTTTCACATTTGGATTTCAATTGATTGCTTGCCTCTTTCCCTCCCTCCTCCCCACATCTTTTCGTTATTTTGTTCAATCTCAATGTCATCATCATTTCTCAATGTATAGTCATCATTATTAATACTCCTTAGCCTTAGAGTCAAGGTGTTTTGGGTTCAAACCTGGCCTTTGACACTTAATAGCTGTGTAACCCTAACAAGGTATTTCACTATTCTGATCATCAGGAACCATTTTTCTCTACCCCCACCCCTCCATCCACTTCATGCCCCTCCCCAGGAAATTCCATCACTGAGAGTCTTATGTAGAACTTTCATATAGTTCTGTAATACTCCTCAGTCCCAAATTCTTTCTTTACTAATATTGGAAAGAGGTGTGATGGTCAGTTTTCAATAGTAACTAAAATCCAAGAAAGTCAAGGGAATGTCTGAAAATCAGGAGAAAAACTCAGGAAGAAATGATAGAAATGGAAGTCTCTATAAAAACTTAACAAGAGTAAGGCTCTTTTCCTTTAAGGAAAAAAATAAATGAATAAAAAAATCTATTATATGTTGATTTTGTATGAAGCACTATGTTAAGTGCTGAGGCTGTAATGTGAAGGCAAGGTGAGCCCTGCCCTCAAGGAACTTATCTTCCAATATGGGGAGACAGAGAATGCAGCCAGCTGAACAGTATGGAAAAGATTCATTTTTATTCACAGGAAAGATTAGATAGGAACCACGATAAACCACAGGAACAGAGATTTAAAGCTAAGAAGACATTCGAGGACGTTGAACGTAACTTCCTATTTTACAAATGGGAAAATTGAAGTACAAAGGTTAAGTGTTTTACTTAGGGCACACAGCTAGGATCTGAATTGTGGTGTTTCTCTAAGTTCAGCATTCTTGCCAGTAGTGGTCTACCAGTGGGAGAGTTAAGTACATAACAGTAACAGTCAGCATTTCTAGAGTGATTTTTCATTCAGCTCTCACAACAACCCCACTGAAGCTGGCTTTGCTGTCTCATCAGTGGCCCGTGTTCTTACCCAAAAGGCACACAAAAGAGCGTGTGATGGCAGAGAGGGTGACTCATACTTCTTGGATCCCAAACTTGGACAGATAACTAATAATGCAGTGGAAGAGGGGACAGCAAAGCATCATTTTCTTGGTTTCACCTCCCATAGGTTTTTAGCCCCCAAATACCAGTCATTTCCAAAAGATAGTCCTGAAACTTATTGAAAAGGCAGACTCCTCATGCAGAAATGCAGAATCACAGTCCATATGCCAGACCACATGCATCGTAAGACATGCTACTTCTGAAACAAGATTTAAAAGGCAACAGAGACTTCCAAATTTGGAACCCACTGGGACAGCTGGTGTCTTAGAACTTTCCATTTTCTCCTGGCAGCTATTTCAGCCTTTTTTTCCCACCTTTGTCCACAGTCTGTATTCCATTCTCTGTCCCCTCCTAATTTTAACACGCCTCCTCAACGTTGTGTTACTGTTCTGTAGATATCAGTTACCTCATTCTAGCACTTAGACCATTTTCCTTCTGGAAAAGAAAAGCAGGGAGGAGGCTTTGAAATAATATGGTAAATACAGCAATCAACTTCTGCTAATTTTGTGGTTCCTAATGCTGCTTCCAAAGTCATCAACGGGGAGGCAGTATGTAAAAGCAAGGTTGTCAAACACATGATCACAGCAGCAACACTCTGGAAGGTGGTTCGAACCAGATTGAAGCGTAAACTGGGAAATAGTTAGCAAAATAAATAAAATTACTATAGAACATTGACAATGTTAACATGTGGTTTTTTAAGTCAATATAAGACTGTTGAGTCATTTCAGTCCTGTTTAACCCTTAGTGACACCATTTGGGGTTTTCTTGGAGTGGTTTGCCATTTCCTCCTCTGGCTCATTTTACATATGAAGAAATTGAGGCAACTAGGGTTAAGTGATGCTCAGGGCCACACAACTAGTAAGTGTCTGAGGGTAGGTTTGAACTCACAAAGATTAATCTTCCTGAGTCTGGGCCCAACATTTTATCCATTGCACCAACCAGTATGGATAATTTAGTGAGGATCTTTTAGGGATTCTTACGTGTAGTTTAGTAGCCTTTGTTTCTATTTTGAGTTGGACATCACTATCTGTAGAGTCAGAAAACCTCATATTAAATACTTGACTAATGCCTCCTACATGCTTCAATTTGAGCAAGTCACTTAACTTCCCTCAGTCTCAGTTTCCCTGTATGTAAATTGTTGGATCTGGTCAGAAGACCTGCATTTCAAAACTTTCTCTGACACTTATTACCTTTTGGTACTTATTACCTTTATGAATTGAACAGGTTTTTAAAAATCTATCTGGACCTCACTTTCCTCATCTGTAAAATGATAGAATAGGACTAGATCTGTGGTCTCTAGATTTTTTTGGTCCTATGACTCAACAGTAGAAAAAAATTGTTAAATAACCTCTGAGACCTTTCTAGCTTTAAATCTAGGATGTCATTTATATATGACAAATAAATCAAAATTGTAATAGAGGGAAAAATATTTCACTCTAGGCAATCATGTTCATAGACAGATATGACTACAGCCTTCTGACTACAAGACAGATGAATAAGATAGCTGTTGAACTGTCTGCAGGCTGCATACAGTTTTCAAAACAGAGACTGGACATTTGCTGACAATACTCCTGTGAACTCTTACTCTAATTAACTGCATTGATAGGAAAGAGGAGGAAAAATTAGTGTCCAGTGGAATATTTTCATGTCTAATATTTTTAAATACAGAAAAATATTTATGAATTAGGAACTCATTGCTTCATAATTTGTCCCAAAGTTGAGACATGGACTGGATTGAAATGTCTCCCTGGTAAAGAAAATGAATGATAGAAGGAAGGGGGTTGTGAGATTATATTGAATCAAAGCAGAGGTCAAGAAGCATTTATTTAGGACTTGCTCTGTTTCAGGCACTGTGCTAAATTCATGGCATAAAAACAAAAGTGAAAATAATCCCTGTCCTCAAGGAACTTCTATTCTAGCAGAAGAGACCCCATACACAAACATAAGTATATACAAAGTAAGGGTACTGGCTACTTCTAAGTACTTCAGAAGTAATTTTAGAGATAAATAACATAAATAGTATCTCCATAAAAATTCTACACTAATGTTTCATTATACCATTGTTGAAGGACTAGATCTAAAACTTGACCATGAGAGAGAATTCATGTTTATTTCTTTAAGGACTTTCCTATTGAGAAAACTTCAGATGATACAAAAATCTCTTAAGAAGTTGTCTACTAAGTCATTTTATGGCTAAAGAACAATGATCAGTAGGAAAATAGAGTTGGCAGTTACTTATTCATGAAATCGTCTCAGTACTATGAGTTACTAATAACACAGAGAAAAATAGAGGCTAGCTTCCATCTGCACCTGGGAATTCCCAATGGGTCACATCAAATTGTTGTTAATAGCTTTGGGCTAAGATTGTAACTAAATTTTGCTACTCTTGGAGTAGGATACTTTCCAATAATGTCCAGTTGGAAAAGAGTTTGCATTAAGATGGTGAGTGCATCTTTAGAAAGACTAACAAGCAAGACACTGCAGTAATAGAGTTCAACTGCATATGAAAATTAAAACCTACAGCACTGTAGTTCTGTCTTACACCATCTACCTTTGGCATCCTCAGGACTTAGAAGAGAAAGGGATAAGCACTTACAAGCACAGGCACTGTTAGAGGCACTATTCAGATACTCCATTTGATCTTCTAAGAAACCCTGTGAAGTAGATGCTATTGCCCCATTTTACAATTGAGGACATTGAGTTTTTTAGAGACAAAATCACTTGCCCAGAATTACACAACTAGTAACTATCTGAAGCAGTAGGGAAATTCCTTTGGCACTACCAATGAATACTTCTTGATGGAAAACAAAACACAGTATAGTCTCCCATATTTGATGTATGTTTGATATCTAGAACCAGGGAGGCCCAGTGTATCTTTCAAGGCAGAATCCTAGTAAGATTTAAGGACCGAGAGGGACATCAAAGATTATTTAATCAAAATACCCTGATTTTACAGGAGAATAAACTGATGTCTAGAGAGGCTGTAACTTGATCACAGATTTGGGGTTACAAGGAACCTTAGAGGACATTAGTTTATCCCCCTTCTTTCAGGGGGAAATGGAAACCAGAACTGGAAGAATAATCATTTAACTCCCCCAAAACACACAGGTAGTCAAGAAAAGAAAAGCAAAGTCTGGAGAAATTAAGTGATTTACCCACGTCCATATGGGCAGCAAGCAGAAAAGCTACTGTTTGAACCCTCTGAGTCCATATCTGGTAGTCTGCCTACAACAGGATATGATGAAAATGGATGGCCACTTATTTCCAAGTAATCTTTATACAACGGATTCACAGTTTGTAAATGAGCATGATGGTGGCCAATGGAAAATATCTAAGAGTGTAAAGATGAGTGCAACATGGGGAAATAACAGTAAGGGAAATTCTTGCTTTTCAGGAAAGATGGTGGAACTGACCTTTCTTGTGGGCAACTTGCTTTGACTGAGGACATATTCTTGGTCTAGACCTGTCATATTATAGGATAAATGAATTCATGCTAAACAGAAAATATTGAATAACTTTTAGTTTGAGAATAGAGATTATTAAATTTTTCATGTCATGGACCCCCATTGGGAGTTTGGTGAAATCTATGGAACACTTCTCAGATTGTTTTAAAGTTAACACATCAAAATACATAGGATTATGAAAGAAACCAGCTATATTAAGATATAGTTATAGAAATGTTAAAACAATCAAATTCATGGATCTCAATGAAAGAATAACGGGCCACCAAGAAGTTGTAACTTGTCCATAGTCACATGGTTAATATATATCAAAGTTAGGCTTTCCTGACTCTAAGGCTGGTCCTCTGTTTACTACAGAATAGTAGATCACCCAATCAGAATCACTATCCAGGCTATCTCTCCTCTTAGACCTCATGTGGCATTTTGTCCTATGACATCCTCAGTCACTTTTCACGTCACTTCTATTTTTTGTTGTATCTTTTTACTTAACTGTGGGTATCATGAAGGCAGGAACTGAGTCTTTTCGGAATTTTGTAGTTTTCCTCCAACCTAGCACAGTGCTTTAAAATCAGTGTTTGTTGTATGAATGTGTTCTGGCTAATGAAAGACATTGAGGATAAATGACCACGACCACCTAGACAAGATGGTAAAGAGCAGTGGTCAGAAGTGTGTGGGTCTTTAATCTAGAGCCCTTCTTCATACCTGAAGAGAAGGACCTTTGCAAACAGAAAAAAAATAAACTGTCATGGTAAGAGATGTTATAGGAAAATATGAGCCATAAATCTCTTGGTATGAGGAAATAAAAGGTTAAAAAATATTTTGAAGTTAGCCAATTCAGTTAGACAGAAACACAAGAAGTTAACTTATGCTGCTTCCTCCTGGGTGCCCGAGGGCATGAGAAAAACATCATCCTTAAGACTACTGGATAATCCAAAAAGAAAATAGATACAAATGCAAAGGTCAGGTCAATTGAAATGCCATTCTCTTTTTTCAGGATGATGAGGGAGTCTCTTTTTAAACTCAGAAATGGATGATATAGGCACCTGGGGCAACGGAGAAAACAAGTAGCCTGAAAATGATGCAAGAAGCAATGGTGGTTATGTCTTACATTACTTACAAAAAGTATGATGCTTTTTATTTTCCAAGGCATGTTCACCTTCCTCATCCCCTTTGATCTTGCATTGTTTTGCCTAGAACCAGGCCTCCACACCACTGCCTGGCTATTTCAACATGATGCTGTCTCCATTCTGGATGTCCTCCTCCTCCTCCCCCTATCCCAGAGATTTTGGACTCTGTTCCTGGGATGCCAGGTTTTACTTCTTCTTCCCTGGAACCAGGCTTACCCTCCACTTTTCCCCATCCTTACTCCTATTTCCACCTTCCCTCTACATGTTGTCTTCCTCCATTAGAAAGGAAGCTCTTTGAGGACAAGGACTGTCTTCTTTGGTTAGCATGTTGCCTGACACAGAGAATAAGTTTAATAAATGATCTATCTGTCTGTGCATTTATCTGTCTATATATCTATCTAATCTATCTGTCTGTCTGTCTCTTTTTGCCTGTCTACATATCTCTCTGTCTGTCTTCATCTATCTATCTATCCATCCATCCATCCATCCATCTGTCTGTCCCTCCGTCTGTCCATCTGTCTGTTCATCCATCTATCCATCCATCCATCCATCTATCTATCTATCTATCTATCTATCCATCTAGTTTTGTGACATCAGGTGTCACTTAACTTGCCTGGGCTTCACTTTCCTCCAATGTCAACTGAGGGATTTGGGCTAGATGACATCTAAGATCCCATGTAGCTGAGCATCTGCAATTCTGTGAGTCTCCAGGTTCAAGTGCTTGCAGATGGAATTAGATCAAATTGTTCCTCTAAAGTGCGTGAATGGGATTGCAAATCACAGACTGCCTTGTTTAGTCACTACTTCACCATACAAAGAGTCACAGTGGAATAAGACAGTCTCTTTGATTTGCTTCTCTCTCCATCACTTGCATTTTGTCAGAGCCCGCTTTGATTTAGAAGTTAAGCAAAGTCTGTTGACTGGTTGCAACATGATAAATGAAGCATTACCATAGAAAATCAAAGGACTCTGGCCCTACCACAACCAGAATGTGGTGTTTTTGAGTACTTTTCTTGATGATCTGTAAAGTGAAGTGCAATATGTGTCCAGATCCTGTAGACTGTTCCTAACAGTAGACAAAATTTAGAAAAACAAGATTCTAAACATTTCACGATATCATTAAAGTCATTGGAAATTGGGTTCCTGCAATCACAATTGTGGAAACAACTTCAATGTTAAAAAACATTCTAGAGACAAAGCAGATACAAACATAGCATTGAAACATATTCTCTTGTTGTATATGATTTAAGGACTTTCCGTTCTTTTTGTACTGTTCTCAGATGGAGTGTTTCTTTCCTTCTTCTCTGGGATGCCAGATGACATGTTGAAGAAACAGAAGGACAAGGGCTCCATCAGACCTAGGCTCATTAGTAGCAGAATATAGTCATCTTTCTATTCAGATTGGGTGCAGGGAGTGTATCATTTTTGTCATCTGAATCCTAATAGAGTTGATCTTACAGCTAGGGAGGCCTTGGTTCAAGTCCTGTGACACTGACACATTGACTATGTGATCCTGGACAAGTCATTTAACTTCCTAAGACCAGATGAAGGAATATTTTCAAAGAACTTAGCACATTGCCTGGTATATAGTATGCCTGGCTAGCTATTATTATATTACTGTTAATTGGCAGAAAAGGTACCAAACTGCTAATTCCTTACATTCCCCACCTTCTATAATGAATAAAGACAATAACCTACATTTATATAGGATTTCATCTAAGTAATCCTTCTTGAGTCTTATGGCAACCCTTTGAGGGAAATATTACTATTTCCATTCACAGATGAGGAACCTGAGACTCAGATAGGTTCAGTGACTTGCCTATGGTCACAGTTAGTAAGAGTCATGAGTAGAATTTGAATACAGGTCTTCCTGACTCTAAGTTCTATTTTCTGTGCATTATGCTGTACTTTTGTAGTTCTGGGTACAAAGCAGACACTCAGTTCTTATTGAATTTAATTGCTGAATAATCAGCAGATTCCAGAGTGAAGACTCATGGATTCCTTCCTCCTGGAGATTCTTTGCCCAGTAAAGTCCCATCTTGGAACCAGCAATCTATCACAGGAAACTCTATCCTGACTAATGAATGTTGGATCACTGTCTATTTTGTTTCTAATTAAGTGACAAGATAGCTTAGTGGATAGAGTACTGCATCTGGAGACAGGAAAGTCCAAGTTCAAATCCAAACTCTGTGTAACCCTGCTCAGGTTGCTTCACAGCCTCAGTTTCTGCGTTCTCAAATGAATAATACTAACAGGGTGGTACAAGGATCAAATTATATATATATATATATATATATATATATATATATATATATATATATATACATATATATATATACAAAACTTAATGTTTATAATGTTTATAAATACTAACTATTATTAATAATCAACATTCACTCAAAATGGGTAGTCCCAGTGACTAACTCTGTGAGCTCAGAGAGGGGAGAGATCTGCACTTGTGGAGTCATCTGGAAAAACTTCAAGGGAGAAGTAAGGGAAGAGCTATCATTGTCTACTAGATACCAGGCACTGTGCTAAGTGCTTTATGAAAATTATCTCTTTGGAGATGAAATATGATTTACACCTTGAAAAATAGTTAGGGGTTGGATAAGTGGAGAGGAGCCCTTGGAGGGTATCTGGGCAGGTAGTAAGATATTATATCAGTTTAATATGCTATGTTCAAACTGAGCATGGTGGCTCATGTCTATAATCTCTGTCACTGAGGAGGTTAAAGCTGGGGAATCTCTTGATCTAAGGATTTCTGAGCTACAGCAGGGTTAAGTCAATTGATTGATTACGTTGGGGAGAACCAATGAAAATCCTGTTTTGGCTAGATTTTACATTGAATGTGGTGATGGTGCTAGGTAAAGGTGAATGCCTAATGCAGTGTTAAAATCACAGGATTTGGAATCAGAGTACCAAAGTTCAGATCTTAGCTCTGGTATATATTAGCTCCATGACCTTAGACTCAACCCTTTTGGTTCTCAATTTCCTAATCTTTAAAATGAGGGGGGATTATACTAGATGATGTTGAATGTCTTTGCTGACTCAAATTTCTATGATAATGCTAAATCTTCTAGATATTTATAGTATTGTCAGAGACTACAGGGGACCATACCTCATTGTGTTTCTGATGTACTATCTATTTAGGTAGATGTTCCCATGACACAGTAGACTTGATTGTGCTTTGGGCAATTTTCTTACTCTCTTGGCTTTCAGTCTCCCTCATGAAACTGGAGACAACTGAAATATTATAAATCCACTTTCTCAAATCACTTCTTTTTTTAGGAAGAGCTGAAATAGGGGTGGGAGAAGGAATATTATCAGGACTGGCTATATAAAGAAAATAACTGGATTCTAAAAATTCAATTAATTTTAATTCAATTGAATTGTCCTTAATGAATGTCATTGAAAGGTATGAATGAATTAAGTTGGTAGATAGGAAGAAGAAAAATGGAGAGGATTGTGCAGGCAAATAGGGATATGAAGGTATGGCTGGTTTCAAAGGAGATCTGGAAAGAGCAGTGAAGTATCAGCTACTTGGAGCTGTCACTGAGAGTTAATTTGATTTCAGTAGGAGATGGTTACTTAAGGGATAACCCCACCAAACATCTTATCTAACTAACAATCTCTCTCATCCTCAAAGTTCCAATTAGTTGCCAAATCTTGTGTCTCTATGGCTACATGTCTTGCGTCTGTCCCCTTCTCTCTGCTTACACAGCTCCACCTCTCACCTAGACTATTGCAATCTCCTCTTAAAAGATTTCCCTTCCTCAAGTCTGTCTTTATTCCAATGCATCCTTTGTGAAGAGTTGTGAAAACCCAGAGAAAAGGGAGTCTAGGGGGAGAAAGTCATCAATATTCTTCAAATGTTGCAGTGAGGCAAAGAGTATGATTGAATCTTGCAGTTAGTAAGTTGGTAAACTGGCAACTTTGGAAAGAGCAGTTTCAATTTAATGATGAGGTGGGAAACCAGATTGCAGAGGGTCTGTCTATAAGAGAGGAAGGAAGTATAGATCTATATGTAAGCATATGTTTATACACATGCGTATAAGTACACACATGTACATATACATAGTTTATATAATTGCATGTTTTACTATATGTATATACACACGTGTATATGTGCATTGTGCACATGTGCATATATGTTAATATACGTATATATGCACACACATGCATAAGCGTATATGTGTGGAGGTGAGAGACAGAGAGACAGAGATAGACAGAGACAGAGAGACAGAGAGACAGAGGAAGAGACAGAATGCATAATACAGAGGCACCTAGATTGGGTCAGTGCTGGGCTTAGGTTCAGAAAGTCTGACCACCTATACTTACTAGCTTTATGACCCTAGGCAAAGAAAAAGGCTCTTAGGATAGGGACACCCTAAATAACAACAAACAGAGTCAAGATTTGAACCCAAGTCCTCTGGCTCCAGATTCTGTGTTTATGTGGCAGAATGAGAAGCAAAGAGCAGAGGTGCTACAACCATGACCATCACGCAGCAAGCAAAGGATACTCTCATATCTGCCTAGTGAAACTGATCCAGGCAAGACTGGGAACAAGGACTTCTCCCTTTTATTCTGAGAGATCTTCCCATTCCTGCCTGCATTTAGCATCTTGCACGTCCTCATTTGTATGGAGGTCCTTTATTATTTCTTTTTCTTTTTCTTCTTCTCCTTCTTTGTCTTGTTCTGCTCCTCCTTCTCCTCTTCCTCCTTCTCATTTTTCTCCTTCTTCTTCTTGTTCTTCTTTTCCTCCTCCTTCTTCTCCTTCTCCCTCTTTTCCTTCTTCTTTTTTCCTTCTCCTTCTCCTTTTTTCCTCTTCTCCTTCTTATTGTTCTTCTCCTTCTTGTTCATCTTGTTCTCCTCTTCCTTTTCCTCCTCCTCCTCCTCCTTTTCCCTCTTCTCCATCTTTTTCTCCCTCTTCTTATTCTTCTCCTTCTCCTCCTCCATCTTCTTCTCCTTCTTTTTCTCTTTCTTCTTCTTCTCTTTCTACTCCTTCTCCTCCTTCTTTTTCTTCTTCTCCCCTTTCTCCTTCCCCTCCCCGTCTCCTGCTTCTGTATTCCCCTTCCTCCTCCAGAAATTTCAGGCAATTGCTCACTCATAACGATATTCTATGTTCAACAGAATGTAAGCTCACTGAGGTCAAAGGATGATCCATTTATGTATTTCTGTCCCCATTGACTAGCACAACACTTTGCTTGTGCCATTTGTTCAGTAGGTATCTTGAATTTGATCGGGTCATGTGGAGCCCCTCTGGAAACACAATAAGGGACATTTATGTAGTGCTTTAAGGGCTGCAAAATGATTTGTGTACATCTTCTTGCTTGATCCTTATAAAACTCCCATGAGGTGACTGTTGCCTTTATCATTACCTCCATTTTTCAGATAAGGGAACTGAGGTTTTGAAAGTGAAATTAGAATGTGAGCACCTTGAGGACAGCGACTGTTTCACTTTTGTCTTTGGATCCCCAGTCCTTAACATGGTGCCTGGCACATAAGAGGCATTTACTAAATGTGCATTGCTTGATGACTAGATGAAGTAACTTGTGCAAAGATTAAATACCTGATTTAGGGTTGGAAGCAGGTGTGAGTTGAACCTGACTACAGGCCCAGGCTGTTCATGGCATAATAGAGCACTGGAGTCAGAAAGGCCTGTGTTCAAATCCAGCCCTAGACACTTAATAGCTGTATGATTTTGAGTAAGTTACAGAGATTACTGTTTGCCCCAATTTTCTCAACTGTAATATGGAGCTTGTAGGGTTGCTGTGGGGATCAAAGAGGGGATGACAGTGCCTGGTACGTAGTAGGTGCTATAGATATTCTTATTCTCTTCCCTTATCCTAACCACCATAGTATACTGCCTGTGTGCTACATGGGTTGCTATTTATACTGCCTAAAGATATGACTGCCCCCACAGGTTGCAATCACATAGGAGTATCCACTGGTCTTGGAGGCATCTAGGTGGTTCAGTGGATAGAATTCTGGGTCTGGAGTAGGGAAGACCTGACTTTGAATCTGGCCTCAGACACTTGCTAGCTGTATGACCTTGGACAAGTTACTCAACCTCAGTTTAATCCACTAGAGAAGGAAATGGCAAACCACTCCTATTTTTTCCAAGGAAACCCCATGGATATTATGGTCCACAGTCATGAAGAGTCAGACCAGACTGAACAAGAACAACCCAGTCGTCACAATGGTAAAACCTGTATCAAAATATTGCAGCTAGAAATATCACCAATCCTAGAAATGCTCAATGATCATGAAAGCCAAAAGCCTTATCTTTAATCCTCTCTCTCCTAATGAAGATTTAGGATACTTGTTGGTAAATATGAGTAGCAAAAGAAGGAGTCTGTGGTTGCTACTGCAGTGTTCATGTTTTCCTTGACTATTTCTGTGCTCTGCCCTCACCAGCTTTGATTGGGCTGACATTATGAGATTTGACAAGATTATGGCATGAAATGACATAAACAAGCTTCAAGGAAGTGGAAATTTTGTAAATAAAGTTCATGTGTATTGCTACCCTCAATCCATATATCATCTTATATTTGTGGACTTGAGGGGCCTGAAACGATCACATCTAAGTTTTCATACCTGTATCTCAAGGGTGGTGACCTGAGCTGAAGGGCATCTTTAATGAAGTTCTCTGTAACATAAGCTGAAACCTCAAGCTAGTTGAGTTTTTTTAATGTTTCTAGTAAACACAAGCATACACTTTAATATTGGCTATCTGTTTTACAATTTTCTTTCAAATCCATTAGAGGCAGCTTGGTATAGTGGATAGGGAGGGAAGGAAAAGGAAGAAGGGAATATGTGTGTTAGACATTGTGCTAAGCACTTTACAAATATGGTGCTGTAGGTGTTTTTATTATACCCATGTACAGTTGAGGAAAACAGAGATTAAGTGACTTGCCCAGGATCACACAGCTAGTAAGTACATGATGCAGGATTTGAATTCAGGTCTTCCTGGTCCCAGGACCAGTGTTCTATCCACTGTACCACCCGGCTACTGCTAGAGTGCCCGACTTGGAGTTGGGAGCTGTGCTGTTTGAATCCCTGCTCAGACACGAATAAGCTGGGTAACCCTGGGCAAATCATTAGCCTCTCTGAGGCAATGTTTCCTTTGCTCTCTTAGAGGACCAATGACCTCATGAGGGTGAGGTCTTAACTTGCATGTCAATTGGCTTTAAGTAAGGCAGAACTGTGCAAGGTTGTCAGCCTCACTCTCTCCTCCCTAGTTGTTCTGTTCCTCGTCTATAAAACAGGGATAAAGAGCTCCTTCTTTGCGTGGTCATTATGGGGATCAAATGTGATCATGTCTGCAAAGAATTTAGCAAATCTTAAAGTGCTATATAAATGTGGGCTTTAATTGCATCCCACAATATTCTGCACCCATATGTATGCACTTATAGAAAAATGACTTAATTTTTCAAATGGCATGAATGATATACACTGTTTCACCCTGAGCATGGGTCTTTTAGTGAGCTCAAATGAATCTGTGATCTCATCAGTATGGATCTTCCCTCTGACTATGCATGTCATAACTCATCTATGTGTGTCCATCTTATGGACTCTTGTCAGTATCCTATAAATTCAGCACACAGGGTCCACCCAAGGTTCTGGAAGCCTTTTTCACCTTCTACAATTCTGTGGATGGATACTTGGCTTCATATATACTGTAAGTTTCTCCCTTGCTTTGTGCGATGTTCGTTTTCAGAGAATCAGAGAGTCGGAGGAATGCTCAAGAATCCCTTCTACAATATTCCCATTGTACGGTCATTATCCTTCTCCCTGAAGACTTCTAATGGGAGGGAATCCATGATATCTTAAAGTAACCCATTATATTTTTCGATATCTCGTCATTTTTAGAAATCCCTCAGGCTTAAGCCCATGATCGTTTTTACCTATGATCTTAGTTCTACCCTCTGGCGTCACATAGAACATTTGTAACTCCTTTTCCAGATGACAGTCCTTCAAAGGTCTCAAGAGAGTTCTCATAATCACTCCTTAATCTTCTCTTCTCCAAACTAAACATTGTCATTTCCTTCAACCAATCCCCCTTTCTTATCCTTGTTCTCTGCTAGCTTGTCCTTGTACTTATTTGTGGCACCCAGGAGTGAACATAATAGTCCAGATTAGAGTGAAACCAGGTCCTCTTTCTGTATTCTATGCCTACATTAATAGCAATTAACCCTTTGGATGTTGGGTTGCACTGGTTACTCATTCTGATTTTTGCAGAGATGTTGTGCAATAGGGTTTTGCAATACATAGATCATGGGAGTTGAGAGAGAGTGAGCAGCCAAGTGTGATACATAACACTCCAAGCTTGGACAGTTCTAAGAATGATGGAGCCCTCAATAGTAATAGCGAAGTTAGGAGGAAAGAAAAGAATAGGAAGAAAGCTAGTGAGCTCCATTTTGGACATGTTGAGTTTAAGAAATCTATGGAACTTTCAGTCCAATAAATAGTTGGGTATGAAAGAGTTGAGGTCAAAAGAGTGCTGAGTGGTCAGAATTCAGTCAATCAGTCAACATGCAATTATTAAGCACTTACTATGTCCCAGGCATTGTGCTTAGCACTGGGAATAAAAAAAAACCAGTCCCTGCCTTAAAGAACCTTATATTCTAATGAGGGAGACACATTCAACAAAATAAACCCAAGGTAAATGGAAGGGACTCTGAGAAGGAAGATGATAGTCCTCAAGGGATTTGGAGAAGCTGTTGAGAAAGATGTCTTACAGAGGTGGTATTTGAGCTGAGTCTTGAAGGAAGCCATGTTAAAGCTGTCATGAAATTTCGTTTGTTATTTAATAGGAATATTGAGGTAGCCATGGTATAGTAGGCAGAACGCTGGCACTGAAGCCAGGAAGACCTTAGATTCAAGTCATACTTGGAGCCACATACTGGCTGTAGGATTCTCTCAGTGCTCTAGGCAACTATCTAAGCCTGTAAGTTGCAGAGAAGATGCCCTCTTGTATTCATGGAGATTCTTTATTTAGGTGCTCCCTATATCAATGAAATCACAGTCCCTATTTCTACCTTAATATCAATAGATCAAAAGTTACTCAAGGAAAATTCAGACCACTTTCCAAGGCATATTGGTTACCATATTGGTAAAACTTGGGGTTGTCTCTCAAGGGTAAACTTTAGTACGCCAAGTGGTAGCATCGATCAATCAGAAAATATTTATTAAGTACCTACTATGTTTCAGACAAGTCTTTCACTCTAGGGATAAAAAGACAAAAGAAGAAACAGTTCTTAGCCTCAAGGAGCTTACTTTCTATCCGAGAGTATGTGAGCATAATGTTTATGTACATACAAAACTGATGTGAAATAAACAGAAGCTAATTTTGAATCTGAGTTGTAGCTTGGAATTTTAATACAAAGGGCAAGAAGCACAAAGAGTGTCCACGGTGGGGTTTGGAACATGAACAGCACACCACGGGGTTTCAGACAGAGTTGTCAAGGCATTAACTTGAAGCTGCTGCTGGGAAGGCTAGGGGGAGGAGTGGATAGTAGGGGAGGAAAATATCCCAGTGTGCCATCTGGTACCTTCCTATTTTAGCTAATTATTTTTGCCACCCTCAGTTATTTATACACTATTGAAGTATAAGTGCTGTCAATGCATTTTTATTTGGTGCTCTAGGGGCAAAGCCCCAGGTACCTCACCCTAGTTAAGGTTCTGAGTAATAGTTAAGTTTCTCATTGTGAAAATAAGTGGACTGATGGTGGAAGTGTGTTCTCAAGAGCAAAAAGCATCACCTTACACAAATAAATTTGTAAATAATAAAAATAACTCATTTTATGGGGTACTTTAAGGTTTGTAAAACACCTTCCTCAAAACAACATTGTTAAGAAAGTGGAGAGCCAATATTGTGACCCTCATTTTGTGGATGAGGAAATGTATGCTCAGAAACTGAATGTCTTCCCCAAAGTAACACACACAGCAAGTGAGAGAGATAGGACTTCCATGGTCCTTCCATTTCGAATGGAGTTCTTACTGTGTGTGTGTGTGTGTGTGTGTGTGTGTGTGTGTGTGTGTGTGTGTGAGTGAGAGAGAGAGAGAGAGAGAGAGAGAGAGAGAGAGAGAGAGATGATTCTCTTTGGAAATCTGGTAAAGTCCACAGTGAAAGCTGGGATTCAAAATATTTTTAAATGTATAAAATAAAATACACATGGTTATAAAGGACAACATATATATATTTAAATATTATCAAAAGACTTTTAAAAAGTTCACAGACTTCGGGTAAAGAACCCCAGCTCTAGCAAGAAAAGCAGAGAAATCTTGCTGGAATCTGAGCCCATCACCTCTTAACATAGCAGCCAGGCAAATTAAGCATTTACCCTATAGTAACAAAAACAAGAACAGAAGCCCCAAGCCAGAAGACATCACCATGCTTTGCAGCTGCAGGAGCCACTGAGACTTCAGAATCACTGGCTACCTGGCAATTTTATGAGAACCATTGCCTACTATTTCACTGTGAGAAAAGCAAGAACTCCAGAGCTCTATCCTGGGGGCTTTGTGAGACATTTGTGCACTGACATATGTGTGAACATGTGCAAGCCAATCTTAAAACATAAATTCCTGGGGAAGGTTGGAAAGGCAGTACCTAGCCCATTGTGGCACTTACAGGCACTATTCTAGAATGAAAATGAGTGACAGGGAGATTATTTGGCTTGCCCGAAAATCACAACATATGCCTCTGATGGGAAAGGGAACTAGGTTGCACTTTCTAGGCTTCTCATTATGATATGCGAGTGTGTCTTTTCCTTGTCTTTTTTGAGGATAAATTCAGTGGCTGAAATAATATTATGGAGCCTGTAATGCTTTTTTTTTGAAAGCCAAGTACTAACTTTGGCAATAAGGACTATCCATTGAAGCAATACACTCATTTCATTCTGTATGTAATTATTTCCATTATAAAGTACTTCATTGTTCTGGTAGGGATTAACCAAGAGATTCAACTGTTAGAGAATGCAGACAAATAAAAGAAATAAAAAACCATAAGAGATCTGGTACCAGAAGCAGAGTCATGCTAGGGTGAAAAAGGGCTTTTCTTGAGGCAAGTCCCCTAGTAGTTAATTTAGGAGACAGGATGTGACAACTCTTGGTGGGAGAGCAGTGCCATGATGGGGTGGGTGGTAGGAACAACCAGGACGGGGTTCCACTGTGGAAGCTGGGATGCTGAAGATCAGTTAGGCAATGTTCCCTGAGGGAGAATGAGGGTGCAGGTTGAGTTATATTCTAGCTCAGGATAGGAAAGGCTTGATGCAAGTGAGTTGGTCAGTGCCATGGGGCAGAGTAGGTTCATGGGCACTTCAGCCCATAGACTAACAGGTGGAAGGGATTTTATAGGTTATTACGGGACAGGGAAACTGTGACTTTCTAGGTCCTCAGGTATGGTCTTTTGACTGAGTCCAAATTTTACAGAACAAATCCTTTTATTAAGAGGACTTCATCAAGAGGACATCACTTATTGATGACCTAGAGGGCCACATGTGGCCTCAAGGCCAGAGGTTCCCCACCTTGGTTTAACTGGTCCAACCTCCTCCTTTTATACATGAAGAAACAGAAGTCCCAAGATGATACTTGACTTGTTTTACATAAGTGGCATAATTAGCATTTGAACTCAGATCCTCTTACTCCAAGTCATGGGGACCAAGGTCAGGTGTTCAGACTGATGCTACCCTTAGGCATATCTCAGTTCAGGTTTCAGCAATGTGGACTGAGAGGAGACTTGGGTTCTGTTCTTTGATGTTAACTCTAGGCTTCTCTTTCCACTTTTGGAAAATAAAAGCACCAGACAAAGTGATATTTGAAGTCCCTTCTTGTTTGGAGTCAGAGAACCTGGGTTCAAATCCCTGCTCTTTGGGCAAATCACTTAAATTTCCCTGGGCCTTAGTTTCCTCCAATGCTAAATGAGAGGATTGAGTCAGGAAGACCTGAGTTTAAATCTTGCCTCAGATACTTACTAGTTGTGTGACCTTGGGCAAGTCACTTAATTTCTCTTTGCGTAGGAGGTAGATAGGTTGATAGAGTACTGGACTTGGAATCAGAAAGACCTGATTTCAAATCCGATCTCAGACATTTACTAGTTGTGTGGCCCCTGGGCAAGTCATTTAACTTTTGTTTGCCTTAATCTACTAGAGAAGGAAATAGCAAACCACTCCAGTATTTTTCCCCACGGAACCCCATGGCAGTATGATCTATATGGTCACAAAGAGTCAGACATGACTAAACAACAACACAAAGTCCCTTCTATCTCTACTTCTATGATTCTATGGGAAAGCACATCTACTATGTGCTGGACACAATCTGAGAGTCTATGTGATTTGGACTTTATATGAGTGCACTTCCCATCAGCTTCAGTTTCAGTAAAAGTTAAATGACCTTTCTTTTCTAAGCAAGTCACTTCTTTCTTTGGGAACTCAGTTTTCCTCCTCTGTAAGATGAAAAAATTGAGTTACTTAATAATAAATATTTATCAAGTTCCTACTATGTCAGGTGCTTTTATCGTCCAGTTGTGTCTGATTCATGACCCCATTTGGGGTTTTCTTGTCAAAGATACTGGAGTGATTTGCCATTCTCTTTGCTGGCTCATTTTACATAAGAGGAAACTGAGGCAAACAGGGTTAAGTGACTTGCCTGGGATTACACAACTAGGAAGTGTCTGAGGCCAGATTTGAACTCAGGAAGATGAGTATTCCTGACTCCAGAGTCAGTGCTCTAGCCACTGCAGCACCTAGGTAGCCACCAAGCATTAAGGGGTTACAATGAAAGCAAAACACAGCTCATGCTTTTAAGGTACTCTAAATCTAATGAGAATGACAACATGCAAACAACTGTGTACAAACAAGATATATACAAGATAAATTCAAAAAAACTACCAGATGGAAGGCACTGGAATTATTAAGAAAGGCTTCCTGTAGAAGGCAGAATTTTAGTTGTTATAGCCATCGTTGTGTTCGTCCTTTGTTGCTGAAGAAGACCATGCCATCAGAGAGATAATGACATGACTTGCCCTTGACTTTGTTTTGAGTGAGGGAGGGCTGTGCAGGTCACCAGCCTCCCTTCTCCTCCAGAGCCATCTGAATCCAGTGACCAGATATTCATCAGGATGACTGGAGATGGCCCAGGATGCAGTGGACCCTGGCCTTTTTTGGCTAAGCCCTATTCGGGTATTCACTTAGATAAGAAGTAGTTAGGGATGACCCCTTTAATGAGCCAAAAAAAAGAGAGAGAAAAATCTCCATCTCTCCACCCCCACTGCAATAACAGCTAATAATAGCTAACATTTATAAAGTGATTTAAGGTTTGCAAAGTCTTTTCCATATGTTGTCTGATTTTGTTCTACACAACCACCCTGTGATATAGGCACAATTATGATCCCTATTTAAAGATAAAGAAACTGACTAAGGTTAAATGATTTGTCCAGGGCCACGTAGCTATGAACAAGTCCAGGGCAGTATTTACACAGAGGTGTTCAAGATTTCGGACCAATATTCTATCCACTGAGCCCCTTGCTGCCATCAAAAATTCTCTTAGCATCACATAATCTTAATGATGAGATAGTCCTGAAGGTCCAACTCACAGGAGAACAGAAAAGGATCACTGCTTTTTAAACCCCTTATAACATCAACCTATTTTAGAACACTAAGAAAATTTTTTTTTGTTTCTTGGAATCAAGGTCAAAGTACTAACCTGGTAAATCAATATTATCATACTTTTGTGAAAATAACAATTACAATTACGAATTAAAAATATAAAAACATTATACCCAGTTCTTCTCCCTTCTCTCAGTTCAGCTCAGGCATATGTGGGTCAATACCAGTAGGGTCACTCTATAATGGAGAAAAGGGCTAGTATTTTATAAAGAGGGTTTCATTCACACAAGGACATGTTGGAGTCAGATTAGATCAGTTCTCTAGTGTAAGTCGTTAAATTTTCAGTATGAGCACTTATACTCCAGAAATTGGCATACGCTACGAACCAGAGCTAGATTTATTATTTTGTTGATGGTCCAGATTTAAGAAAGTGATACAGAAAATATTAACAATGTAATTAAACTTAAAAGTTTACATTTTTTCTGGAGAGCTGGTTGTTATCCATTTACCAGATTGCAGACAGATTAGTGCCAATTAAGTAAAATGCTGGAAGTTTCCAACAAGGGAGATTACAGATTGGAGTGGGGAGAACCTAATGAAGGGGCAGAATAAGGTTAAGGGGGCTCTAGGCAAGAAGGGGAGCAATACCTGGAGAACAGATCGCCTAGTCCCCAAAAAGGAGAGGACGTAATGTGTGCTTAGTGGGAGCTTGGCACCTGGATTTGAAGTCTGAGCACTAATTCTGCTACATACTGCCTAAATGACCTTGGGCAAAGCACTTCATCTAACTTTTATTGCTTCCTCCTTTGTAGAATGTCATCCTCTAGATGACACCCAAGACCCTCCTTGCTCTAAATCCTATTGTCCTAAAGGATCCTTTTCTGTTCTAAGTGACTCAGTGACTCAGTACAGGGTTGTAACCAGAAAAGTTTGCCTCCTGGATAAGCACTACAAATGGTCCTTAAGTGATGGAGCTTGGTGGGGTAGCAAAGGGGAGAGTTGTACCCCATGGGAAAGAAAGAGACCTTAGGACAACACAAAGCCCCTGCTGGAAAGATTCCTTCTCCCACCTATAAGAAGTGGGGCATCTGATAGCTTTCTCTTTTAAGAACTAACCATTCTTATTAAAGCTATCTATAGTCATATGAAAAAATGCTCTCAATCACTATTGATTAGAGAAATGCAAATCAAAACAACTCTGAGGTATGACATCATGCCTATCAGACAGGCTAACATGACAAAATGGGAAAATGATAAATGTTGGAGAAGTTGTGGGGGAAAACCCCAACTAATGCATTGTAAGTGAAGTTATGAACTGATCCCACAATTCTGGAGAGCAGTTTAGAACTATTCCCAAAGGGCTATAAAACTGTGCATACCCTCTTACCCAGCCATACCACTTCTAGGTCTATATCTCAAAGAGTTCATGAAATGGGAAAAGGACCCACATGTACAAGAATATTTATAGTGGCTCTCTTTGTGGTAGTCAAGAATTGGGAATTGAAGGGATGCCCATCAATTGGGGAATGGATGAACAAGTTGTGGTATATCAACGTAATGGAATACCATTGTTCCGTAAGAAATTATGAGCAAGTCGGCTTCAGAAAAACCTGGAAAGACTTATATGAGTGAAGTGAGGAAAACCAAGAGAACATTATACATAATAACAGCAACATTGTGTAATGACTAACTTAGCTCTTCTCAGCAATGCAAGGGTCTAAGACAACTCCAAAAGACTCATAATGGAAAATGCCATCCACATCCAGAGAAAGAACTTTGGAGTCTGAATGCAGATGGAAGCATACTGTTTGCTCTCGTTGTTTGTTTGTTTCTGTCTTCTTTCTCATGGTTCCTCCCATTGGTTCTGGGCAGCTAGGTGGTGCAGTAAAGAGAGCACCAGTGCAAGAGTCAGAAGGACTTGAGTTCAAATTTCACATCAGACACTTGACACTCACTATCTGTGTGACATTGGGCAAGTCACTTAACCCCAATTGCCTCATCCTGAATCTGGATTTAGATGGCTCTGGAGGAGAAGTGAGGCTGGTGACCTGCAAAGCCCTCCCTCACTCAAAACAAAGTCAAGTGCAAGTCATGTCATCATTTCTCTGATGGCATGGTCTTCTTTGGCAATAAAGGACGAACTTCCCATGAAGACCTATTGGTTCTAATTCTTCTCTACAACATTAATGTGAAAATGTTTAATATATATAAAGAGAACCTATATCAGATTGTACACTGTTCTGGAAAGGAATGAGGAGATAGAGGGGGAGAAAATTTAGAGCTCAAAATCTTTATGGAAGTAAACGGTAAAAACTAAAAACCAATTTATTCTTATCATTCTTGATAACTAGATGCTAAAAATTCCTCTTTTTTTATATAGTAGGCAGCCAAGAAGGATGATTACTAAGCTGGGAGGGTGGGTTGGTGATCCAAACAGCAAAGAGATGGTTGCTTTGGGGGAGGGGATTGAAAGAAGGCTTGAAACCAATCCTTCCAAATTCATCAAAATATCATGACATGATGTTAGAATTGCAAGAAAATCTTGTGTGAGGATATCACTGTTCATCAAGCATGATATTCCATCTCTTGACTCCAGGAATTTTCACTGGCCTGGAAAACTCACTCCTGTCAAGGTATTTGGAGACATTCATTTTCCAGAGCTAAGACTCAGCAAGTAAGCTGTTGTGCCCTGAGCTTGGTATAACAACAATCCTTTGGCTCATACTCTGGCAAAATCATATAATTATTGGATTGCTTTGACCAGCACCAGGTGTTCTTTGAGCTCAGACAAGTTCCAGTCATAAATCCCTCGTATGAATTAAACTTGTCACCCTCATTGTCAGAGCTACAGGTCACTGTGCAACCATTGGTGTATGTATTGAGATCTTCCTACAGCACTTATTCCACTAAGGACAGGACCATGGCACATGCATGTAGTCTGCATCCTTACAAGCCATTTCTCTCACTTTGAAGTTAAACTTCTGTTGCATTCCCAACTCTCCTGTCTCTGGCCTGCTCTGTTCAGCTCCAGCCTGGGTGATAATCCCCATCTCTACCTCTTGGTTTCCTGCGGGTCCTAACTAAAATTCTAGGGTAAATCACTTAACTTTTATTTGCCTCAATTTACTCATCTGTAAAATGGGGACAGTAATGATATCTACCTCCCACACTTCTTGTGAGGACCAAATGAGACAATATTTGTAAACTGCTTACTTAACATAGCATTTATTATTCACTTACAACGTCTTCCAAATCTAGACTTCTAGATCTATGATCCCATAATGCACCCCTTCCTAAGCAATCTACAAAAGTATCTGCATCCAGTATTCTAAGTCAGATTTTCCATTTGGGAACATGCTGATCTTCATAATACAGATTAAAGTTTAGTTGAAAGGAAGAACACACAATAAAGTCCTTACATGAACAGCATTAATCTTGAAGTTTCTCATTGTAAACCCCCCAGACTCATTTTCAATCCCAAATCTAGTCCTGTTTTTGCTTGATGTCAGAGGCTTGTCCTCATCCTCTGCTAGCAGCACCACATCTACTGGGAGGCTGGCTTGTCCACAGTTCCCCATATGCTTGGAACGTGTAGAGTCACTCAGTGATGCTCTCTGATTCTTCCAGTTTGTGAGCCCTCAACATTACTTTCTTGCCCTGCATTAGTACTGTCTTTCAGGCAGGAAAGAAAAACAAAGAGCTCTCTGCTGTTCAGGGCTATCTCTGTCAATAATTCACAAGAGAAAGAACTCAAGAGTTCTTGTATAGCAGGAGGTACAACTTTCTCTGTAGCAGCTCACAGCTTTAATGTTATATTTTTCAACCATTCATTCAACTGGACAATTAACAAGCATTTTAGAACACCTACTGGGTACCAGTCATTCTGTTGGACACTGGGGATACAAAAATGCAACATTCCCTGTCATGAAGATGCTAATATTCTATTGAAGAAGATGTGAGTGTATGTGTGCAAAGTATATAATTATATATCACATATGTTATATATAAGTATAGATATATGAATGCATTGTTTAGGAAATTGTGAATTGTTTCAACAGTTATCAAAAGAAGTTAGGAATTATGTGAGAGTGACTAAAATGTTGTTCTTTTTTGTCCTAGAGAAGACATAAATATATGTTACACACATATACATGCACACGCACATGTGCACACATACAATATAGTGATGAGACTAGGCTCATGCTTTCATTGACGTAGGGAATTCTGTGAATTTCTTGCTTTGATGCCCTTCCCCATGAACCACCACAAGTCTGAGTCACGCAATGCTACAAATAGGGTCTGAGGTAAAAGGTGTCTGTTCCTTTGAAGCATTTCACAAAGGACAGAGGGAAGACCACAGGACCATTCAAATCTTTTTAGTAGATCATCATGTGTCTAGAAGCAATCAGGGAATATCTGTATGCTCTGTATGATCTACATTTCACACACATGTACATACATATATATATATATATATGTATGTATATATATATATATATATATATACATACATATATATATATACATACACACATCCATACATACACACATCTCCTCATTATAAGAAAACATACTCTTTGAGAAAAGGGGCTGGTATATTTTTGTCTATTTCTTCTGTCTTGTCCCAAATATCTGGCATATAATCAGAATCAATACTTGTTGACTGGTTAATTGACTTCATCTTTCTGGCCTCAGTATCTTCATCTTTCAAATAAAAGTTTGAACTCAATGACTTCTGAGGTCCATTCCAACTCTGTTCATGAAAATATGAAAACATCCTCCAAGTCTGTTGACAGAAGGATTTCTTAACCTGGTATCTATAAATTTGTTTTCTTAATATTTTGATATTTCAATTATATTTGACTTTCTAATTCTATATATTTTATTTTATGCATTTAAAAACATTATTCTGAGGAGTCTTTAAGTTTTACCAGAGTGAAAAGGAGCCCATCTCTGCCTCTTTCTCTCTCTCTCTCTCTCTGTCTCTGTCTGTCTCTCTCTCACACGCACAGACAGACAGATAGACACATACACAATTAAGAACCCTTGATCTGTGGTCTCTGCTGCTTGTCAATCCTTCCCCAATGGAGTGCTGCTGGACTTGGGACATACATATCCTCAGGCCAATACCATGGTCTAGAGTAAGCTGGAAGTCAGCATAAAGGGGAATATCTTAACAGTGGTTACAGAAGTCAAGTTTGCTTTGAGGGGGCTAAACAGACTTCCCTTGTAATCTCCCAACTTTCTTAGAATAGATTTATCTGCTTCTTTATGACAGTGAGGAACGTAAATGAGAGGTTGCTAAGTTACAGTCTAGATAAAACAATGATGTGAATTTCCAAATTTACATGGAGTACCATGCTTTCATTTCAAAGGTAATACATTCAGCAGCCTTAGTTAAAGATGGCTCTGACTCCGAAGAGGTTAGCTCCTAGAAGAGATTTTTCTCACTAGGATAATGCAGTATTTTCAGGTATGTTTCTAGAGAGCCTTTTATAACTGATGCCTAACATAGAAAAGGGTGTGCTTGTTTTTAACATAATTTTAAAATGTCATTCTCTGCCCCTACTCCTTGCACCAACTGCATCTCTATACTTCTCTCCCTCCTGCCCTCCCCATGCCTGTACATGGATGAGGTCTGGAGTAAAATTCTCATACAAATTCTCTTCCACGGTTACCAAGTTGCTAGCATGTGTGCAGGATAGAGGCATGCCAATTTCACTGGGAAGCAAAGAATTGAGATGTAAGGTAGGATGTAGTCTTTGGATTGCAGCTCCAACGTGGATCATGAGCAGAGTGGAGCTGCCTCTCTCTTCTGTGTGGATTGGTATGTTTCAGTGATAAATCATTTATGGAGGTTTCATGGATCTGAGTGGCTCATGTGCACACAGCCTCTAGGGATGCTGAGGAAAGGGCTCCTTTAAGAACACAGTTTCTGTATGATATGCAGAGATACTAGACATTCTATAAGATTGTTTCCCCTCCCCTCCCCCTTCTAATGGGAGGAATAAAATTCTCCTTTGAAAGCTTACGGCTCCTAGAAAGAAGACAAATGCCTGCTCACCAGGAACCCCTGAAAACCAGATCACATGAGAAAAAGCGAGATGTGGTGGACAGAGTATGTCTGGGAATTAGACCTGTATTCAAATCAAGTCTTGGACACTAACTTTGTGACTCTGGGCAAGTTGCTTAACCTCAGCATCAGTTTCCTCAGCTGTAAAATTGGGAATACTAATAGTGCCCAACTCTTAGGGCTGTTGAGAGGGTAAAATGAGATGATAGATATAAAGCTCTTTACAAAGCTTCTATTGCTATATAAATGTTTGCTTTTATCTGCTTTTCAAATCCTAGTTTTAGTGCATATTGGTGGCATGATCATAAATGTGTTAGCTGCTGAGTACCCTATGAATCATTGGATATAGGCAGAAAGAAATGCATTTGAATCCTTTCTTAGACGCTTACTAGCATGATGTTGGGGAAGTCACCTTACCTTTCTGAGCCTCAGTTTCCTCATTGGTAAAATGACCTTTAAGCTCATGTACAGTTCTAAACTAGTTATCTAATGATTTAGCCTCTCAGTTTCTAAGGTAGCTCTCTAAGATTAAAAGTTGCAGAGCAGGTACCAACACCTGCATTGACTGAGGGAGTTTCCTCTCTGGGAATCCCTGACAGTTAAACCACGGCTCTGGTCCCTTCTTCCTTTTACCAAACCTAAACCCCCGTTAGGTTAAGAAAAATAAGAATGGAAGGAAGTGCCAATATCTGTGTATGGAACAATGGACATATTGTTTACTGAATGAGTTTTTCTTTAGGTTACGCTATTTCTCCATGCCCCTGTCCTGCACACATACTATGAAATTGGGAGAGAATTTGCATGAGGATTTTACTCCATACCTCATATATACATACATACATACATATATATATATATATATATATACACACACACACACACACATATATATATACACACACACACACACACACACACACACACACACACACACACACACATATATATATATATATACATACAGGCATGGGGAGGACAGGAGGGAGAGAAGTATAGACAGTGGGCTGATGCAAGGAGTAGGGGTAAAGAATGACCTTTTAAGATTATGTAAAAAAAGACACACCCTTTTAATGTTACGCATAAAGCCTCATGCTGCGTTCAAATCCAGTCTTAGATACTTACTAACTGTGTGACCCTGGGCAAGTAATTTAACCTTGACTGCCTTGATAAAACAAATAAAATGGCCTTCCATTCATATATAGATACAGAGAGCCATCTATAGCTATCTGTGTCTACATATCTGTATAGGGAGCTGTTCTTGTCAAAGCTCTTTTCCACCAATACAAATCACAACTCACCCATGACATCATCTCCTAGTTCAAACATCATTTCATCTCTTTGGCATTTAAAGCCCTTCATGCCTTGGCCCTCATCTTCCTTTCTGGTCTTATAGGGAAAAAATGAGATAATATTTGTAAAATGCTTTGAAAATCTTTAAGAGCTATTTAAATACTAGCTGCTCCTACTACTGTATTATTCTACTCCTACTGCTGCTACTTTACTACTACCGTTATAAATGCTACTACTGGTACTACTACTACCACCACTACTACTACTAATATTATTGCTGCTACTATTCCTACTACTGTTAGTATTACCGCCACTTTTACCACTACCACCACCACTACCGCTACTCTACATTACTCTACTTCATGTATTCAAACAGGTCTTTTTATTGTTCCTCATACCTGACATTCCATCTCCCATCTCTATGCCTATGCACTGGCTATCCCCCATTCCTGGAATGCTCTCTTTACTCACATATACCTCTTGGATTTCCTAGTTTCCTTCAAGACCAAGCAGGTCAGATGTCTCCATCCTCATGAAGGCTTTCCTGATAGATCTGGCTGCTTGTGATTTCATGGCTATCACTTTGCATTTAGGTGTCTCCTTTGATAGAATATCAACATGTTGAGGGTAGGGAACATTTCACTTTGGCTAATGCTTATGACATGCTTGTTGATTGGCTGATTATCACCTATCTTGTAAGAAGATATCCTTTAAGACTCCCTCTTTGGTCCTCTGCTTTTATATCTTTAAACTCTCTGCCCATTTTGTCTGGACCCTTTCCTTTGCCTTCAGTGCATTCTGTGGTTTAACAGTTTTGGTTGTGCACACATCTTATAACCCTCATTATATTGCTTTGAAGTCTGGTACAGTGCTGATTTTATTCATTCTATTCCTATGTGTTACATATAATGTTTGCTCAATAAATTTTATTGAATTGAAGAAATATGATCAAGGTCATGCATGACTGGAAAAGCAAGTAGTGCCAATCTTTTATGGAGCATGAAAGGAGGAGGGAAAGGAAATAAGTATTTATGTAGCACCTACTGCATATCAGGCACTACCCTAAGTGCTTTTTATCCAATCCAATCTAATCCAATCAATATTCATTAAGGACCTACTATTTGTCAAGCTCTATTCTAATTCCTAGAGATACAATTAATAAAAAGAAACTGTGCCCTCAAGGACTTTACAATGTAATGGGAGGAGTCACACAAAATGAGTCAGGAAAAGGGGAAGTGGAGAGGGACACCAGTTGGCACCCAGCCAGAGGGCATCTTATTTTGTGAAATTGTAGTCCTCAAAGTCCAGTTTTTGCCTTTTATAAAGGAAGACATTGGAAAGAGTGTAGTGCTCTGCCCTCTACTTCTCCAATCAGAGGTGAGTGGAGGCCAAAGGATCTGGTGTCAGTCAAACCTTGCATTGTGAAATTAGAGGAGGTGAGCTTAACCAAGGAAGAACATCTTATTTCCTGGAATTGAAACCAATCAGAGAAGTAGATGTAAAGTGGAGTGAACCCCTAAAGTCCAATTTCTGCCCTCTATAAAGGAAGGCATTGGGAGGCATTTGGAACTCCACCCTACAGCCCTTCAGTCAGAGGGGAAGACTATCAGTCAAATATTATCTCATTTGAGCTTCAAAACAACCCTGGGATATGGGTGCTTTTATTAACCCCATTTTACAATCGAGGAAGCAGGCAAACAAATGACTTACCCAGGTCTACACAGCTAGTAAATATCTGAGGCCACATTTGAATACAGGTCTTCATGGCTCCAGACCCAACACTCTATCCACTGTACCACCATGTATGTCATGGCATTAGAAACTATAGCTTATGGCCCTGAGATGTTAAAAATAATAGAAGACCTTCAGAGGCTTATCTAGATCTTATATGGAAAATGTTTGGGGAAAATATGAATAAGAGGAGAAGGCATATAAAGATTGTGCTCAACATAGATGAAGGGAATACCCACAGCTGTGAAATCAAATGGAAAAAGCACTGAAGCTGAAGTTAGTGTTTTTTATTTTTCCTTCTTTCCTTCCTTCTCTTTTTTTCTTTTGAGGGAGAGCAAGGCTTAAACACAACATAAGTGCCAATTTTTAGCATTATTTTATTTAACAAAAGACTCAAACATTGAAAAAGCACCATATAATTTGAAGGCTTTTAATAAATTTTTCTCTAAATACTAAGGATTGTCTTTTGAACGTCCTGTGAGAAATATGCAAATATCTTTCCATGCCACTGTAAAAGGATATTATACTGAGTGAAACCACCTTAATTTTGTGCTCTAGATGTTTAGAGTATATTCTAGAAGTTGAGCAAAGAAGGCCACATGAGATCCCGTATCAGTTAGTGGGCTCTTTCATCAGTACTGATGAAGGGAAAGAAAGCAGAGATAATACAAAACAATGAAGAATGTAAAACCAATTTATTTTCACTTTTGAATCTCACTCATAGAAACACTCAGAACTTTCTACCTTAACCTTAGGGCACGTATATTGTTTGGAATTCCCTGATGTACACATCTTATAATAATATGAAAGAGATTAAGCAAATTGCTTGCAGCCATTACAACTAGAAAGTATCTATGGCAGGATTTGATGTCAGGTCTTTCTGACTCTTAAGTCCAGCATCCTATCCACGGTTCATAAAGATGAACTGAATTAGGAGATCAGTCCTTGGAGGATGTATAGATATTTTTGATCTGGGTCTAGTCCAAGTGACTCTGGGGAAGCTTGGAGTAAGTCTACTTCTGTCTCTATGTGATTGAGGTCTTGTACTGTGTGACGCTAAAAAAGTTTTCTGACTAGTTACCAGGTAAAAGAACTGATAGTTCAGGAATTGTTAAAGCAAGAGTTGAGAAAGTATACAAAAGGGGCAATATGTCTCTTAATTATTCCATTTTCCTTTGCAACTGTAGAGAGGCAGGACTATTTGAAGCTGATCCCACAAGTTCATTTGAGGAGGAGTGTAACATCACTGTCTCCCAGCCATCCATGAGCTACTTAATGTATTTTTTATTCTTTCCTGATCTTAGATTAATGAATCTTCTAATATAGAAGTGTCCAGGTGACCTTGTGAGATTTGGAGCTATGGAAGTCCCACTTGAGGGTCTCATTGGTAGTTAGTGTTGAATGGCAGTACTTTTAATGGCCATCACAGTGGTAGGGGCTAATGACAGTGAAAGCTGTTGCACATCTGAAGATGGTTGCAACTTTATGGAGTGTGAACTCTCATGGAAGAGGTGTTGGTTTATGGATTCTAGAAAGTTAAGGACCCTCAGAACCCTTCAAAAATCAATACCTAAGGAAAATTTAAAGTCATAAGGACTCCTTGAAAGAAGAAGAGGATTTTCCAGGCCAGGAAATGGGAGATACCTCATTTACTACATGTATTTTCTGCACATGTGCCTTGCTACCACTTTAAGTTTGAAATCCACTCTGCCCATTGATTCTGTGTGAATTGGTAGAGTGTGTGTTCCTAGGTCGTTGCTTTTTTGTGGGAGGGTAAATGGGAGAGGGCAGAAATATTTTTTACCATTAATTCTTCCCTACTAGCTGTACTAAATGTACTTAGTAAATACCTTTTCTAGAAAGCTAATTAAGTATATTTGGCTAATTATTAATAGGGAACTCATTTGTGATTGATAGCACTAGAAATGAGCCCCACTCCTTTGCTTTGAGTTACTTTTACAACCTTAAGGGGAGAAGTTGCCATCTGTCGTTTGGGGGAGTGAATGTAATTACAAACTAGGGGAATGGATAATACACATAAGTGTCAGATAATTTCATATTATCACCTTCTCAAAAGGCACTAGATTATTTATCATTCTTGTGTTCTCCTTAATGATGACAATTTGGAGTTGTAGACAATTTCCAACCAACTCTGCTCAGATGATATGCTGTAATGTTAATGATGTCAATGAGAGTTAAAGACCTTCCCCACCCATTAATAGACCTGTCCATTAAGGGAAGATAGATTAGGGGAGATTTGTTTGGTAGAATGGTCTACATCTTTTGTCAATTTCTAATAAGACACTGGTTCTCAAGGGTTGTGATGCACTCTAGCTCTGGTTGTGATGCACTAGGGCTCTGAAAAGTATCTATATTCTGAAGTGAGGTTTTATTTTCGGGCTTACTCATTGGAAGTGTTTGGCCAGAAAAGACTTTAAGTAGCTGCTTAGGAGCCATCTGGCTTTGAAAATCTGGATGTTGGTGCTTCTCTCTCTGGTAACCACGTATGTATGTAATGGTCAGATAGTTGGATCCGTCTGTTGATCTGTGATGTATGTATTGCTTATGATCAGACAATTGGAAGCCCTGTCTTTTAGTCTTTATTTCTCTGTTTGTATTTTCTCTGAAGTTCAGGGTGCTGACTTTTTCCCCTGAACTAAGTGAATGATATATATGCTCAATTAAATAGATTGTTGGCCCCTCAAATGTTGCTTTCCTTTTAGAAAAGCAGATCTAAGAACTTGCACAGCAGATCTTACTATGTATACTGTTACATGTGCCTTTTCTGGTGACAAAAACTGAAAAAAATTAATCAAGGTCTATTCGTCCAGAGCATCAAAATAGAAAATGTGAGGAATATTAAAATATTGCTTCAAGAAAAAATGCAGCCTCTTTAGGCCATAGCAGTGAAAATGTGAAATGTTTTGCCTTTGCTCCTATAATCAGGCCTGTACCCTCCCAGGCTATTGAGTTTCTGGAACAAAAATTATATTTCCTCCTGGGGAGAAGTTTTAATATTAGATGTCTTCTTCATTTCAGTTTTAAGCCTTGAGCCCTTATGCTGACGTCAATGGAATGTGCATTCACATTCACGACAGAGACAGCAGAACATGCTCTTTTCTAGTGGAAGGCCGTCAGAGGAGTGATTTCTCGGCTAGGTTCACATCATTTCTAATTCAAAGGAGATACTTGCTTGTAGAAGGAAAGGCAGGGGAGTTGAATAGGTGCAGTAGTGCTGCCTGAATAGCTGTTAATCGCTAATGCTTAGGTTTGATATTTGTATGGGTCTACTTCTTGAATAATTTTTTTCCTTATCGACTATGAATTTGGTAGATAAAATTTTACTCCTTTTTAGGAGATTTTTTTTCTGCTATTAAGCATGGTTACTTCCATCCTCCTGCAGTACCAAGCAACAATATATTGAACCTATCATTTCCATGTTTTGTTCCAGTATTTTAAATAACCTTTAAAACTAAGTTGATAATGAGTTTGAAAATCTTGATATAGAAAAGTAAAATTTTTTTTCTACTTCAAAATCTTGTTATAGAGAAGAAGAAAATATGTAGTCCCATGAGTTTTGGCTTTTTACAAAGGATTTTTTTTTGTTTTAAGATACTTTATTTTTTCCCCAATAATATGTAAAAACAATTTTTGACATTTATTTATTTTTAAAATTTGAATTCCAACTTCTCTCCCTCCCACCCTTCTCATTCACTAAGAAGGTAAACAATTTGATGTAGGTTATATGTGTGCAGTCCTGCAAAACACATTTCTATATTAGTCATGTTGTGAAAGAAAGCAGACAAACACACACACAAATAAAGTAGAAAATAATATGCTTCTATTTGCATTCAGACTTCATCAGTTCTTTCTCTGCACGTGTGTAGCCTTTTTCATCATAAGTTCTTCAGAATTGTCTTGCATCTTTGTATCGCTGAGAATAGCTAAATTATCTGCTGCTGATCATCATACAATATTGTTTTCTCCTGGTCCTCTTCACTTCAGTTTGCATCTGTTCATGTATACCTTTCTTTCTTTTTCTGAATGCATCCTGTTTATCATAGCAGTGGACTGGAGGTAAGAGAAAGAAGAGGAAAATTTATCTCCCCTTTCCTAGTTGAAGTATTCTGGGGGGATTGGAGGCTGACTGGGAGCAGGTTTAGTAGAAACAGCACCAAGGACAGGGACTTAAAACTATTTTCCCCTTCCTTTGACCTTAGGGAGTGGTGTTCTCATCCCAGAACTAAGAAAAAGACTTCTTTGTCAACTTGCTTGTGCTGGACTTAACCTACCTAGGCTGTCCTATTGCATAATCAGACTGTGAGCGAAAGGATCCAAGGAAAAATGTATGTCCAAGTTGACCACATTTTAATAAAGGATATGTGTCGTTATAAAGGAAACAGCTCAGCTAATAACATGCAGTGCTTGCTAAGTAACAAGTAAGTTGGGGGAGTGGAAGAGGTTGTTGGCTATCTTGTTCTTTCAAGTTCCCTAAAAAACATTTGCCCTGATAAGAACTTCCTACATTGTTGAGTTGCAATAAAATAGAGTTAGTTAAGTGGTGTAATTGATAGAGTACTGGGCCTGGAGTCAGGAAAATTTCTCAGATACTTGGGACCCTGGGTAAGTCACTTAACCTCTGCCTTCCTCTCTTTCCTCAACTATAAAATGGGAACAACCATAGCACTTACCTCTCAGGGTTTTGTTGCGGTTAAAATATTTGTAAAATACTTAGCATAGTATGTACTTGATAAATGATTTAAAAAATCTCACCTGGGAAGAAAATTTGCCTCTCAGCCACTGACCTTTATGTTATCACATTTCAACTACTTCTAGACTGTCTCCAACTCTACAGAGCCTCAAGTGGGGCAGGATGAACAAACTCTCCTATCCTTTCTCTCCACCTCACTTCTCTTCCAGTCCTGGGCTCTTCAAGTCTGACTACATGTTGTTTACCTTGAGGAGGATTTCTTGGCTAGCAAAAGGGGCTCAAACTCTACAAATCCCAGAATGTTTAGTGAAGTTTAAACTACTTCCCTCCTCTCTCCCCAGACCTTGCTCTTTATTACAGCATAACCTTAGTGGTCCTATCCAAATAACTGTTCTATCTATCTATCCATCCATCCAGTCCAATATTTCTATACATATGTGTATATCTATAGAAAATATATCTATACCCATCGTTTCAGTATTTAAAGCATTGTGTAAATATTAGCTGTTGTTATTCCTTCAAGAAATTAAGTTCACAATTTATTTCTTTCTAGGAGAGCCTGCCTCATTAGATGGGCACTACATTAAGCACAAGGAAATACAAATACAAGCAAACAAGGCCATCCCTATCCTCAAAGACTTTACACTCTAATAAAGACAACATAAAGTGGAAATGTAAAGAGGGTTAAGGTACCCTTTAAGGATGAGGAAATGAAGGTCTGATAGATGTGGCAGGATGCTGAGGAAGCAATAAATGGCACGGAGGTCTTAGTCCGGGGAAGAAAAGGTAAAATCTAATGGATAAATCCTTTATTCCTTTCCTGCTTCTCCCAGACTTTCTGTACAATGTACCCTTCTACTGATGTCTCTGAAACAACAGAAGAACTATGAGTCCTACCTTTATTGTGTAACTAAAGTAATGAGACTGCTATTTAAAAAAATAGATGTCAGAGCTTCATAATGAATGAGTGCTGTTCCCTTCCAAGTGGACACTTTGCTTAAAGATGCTGACATTGCTCCAAAGGATGTCAGAGTACTCTCTTGGAATTTCTTGAAACAAACAAGAAAATCAACAACCTTGTTTTACTTGTTTTTTCTTTACTCCAAAGGTTGTTACCCAATTTGATGGCTTGAGTCACTGGAATTTTCATCAAATAACTTTTGGTTGTTTCCAAGTATCAAGATTACCAGCATCAAAGGCAAAGGATTATATTGTCCTCAAGAAATATAACACAGACTCTTAAGGTGGTTTTAGAACAGGAATTCTCTCAACAGTTTCAAGCAGTAGTAGTACTATTGATATAAGTGCATAGTCTCTCAAGGTGACTACTTTGAAGGGAACAATGCTCATTTGGATGTGTAAGCACTGATGTTGGTTACAAAAAATACTCAGTTGGCTTTACAGTCATGTTTCATATTCAAAAGAATCATAGATTGTTCAGGCTAGATGTGATTTTAAATACCATCTCAATCCCAATCCCTAATTTTGCTGATTAGGAAGCAGTGATGCAGAGAGGAAAGGTGACATTATAAATTTTGTTTCAGGTGATGATATTCATTAGAGTTTTTAAACAATAATGCACAAGTAAAGATGGTAGAAGATGATAACCTTTCTTGAAAATCTATACCCTTGTGGATCAGGAAACCTTTTCCTTGCCTCCTGTGGTGACGCAATCCATCCTTGTTCTCATAGCAATTTGCTCAGCCTGTGGCTTATGGAAGGAACAGTGCTAACTTCTCTAAAAGGTTACCTTATTCATCCATTACATGCTATCAACTTTGCCACGCTGTGGCTATTAAAGACCTGCCCCTCGACCCTAGGGTATACTGGCAATAAATACAGACCAATCCAATCTCCTGTCAACCTAATAAAGATCAGTGGAGGAATACTTAACAATCTACAGATTTGCCTCAGGCCTTCTATGTCCTACTGGTCCTAATTAGACATATAAAGGCTGCTACTGATGACCTGATCATTTAAATAATGCATTTTAGCATTGCCCTATTCCCCATCCTACCTAAGCAAGTTGGTAAGGGTGTGGGAAGGGAATTGAAAGACATTTCAAAACAGTGTCTGATTTTGCTTTTCTAAACACAAAACTTAAATCCTGCTGAGTTTTTATTTATAGTTTATTATGTGCCTTAGAAAACCTAAAAATGTTTTCCCCCTTAATTACTGTAGATGCTGGGAGCTTTCCTTCCCCTAAATGATGTGATTGCAAAAGACATTTGAATTGATCACTAGAAACACAAAGCCCAGTGGAAGAGAGGAGTAAATTCCCTAAATATAAAACAAGACCCAGCGTGAAACCTCTTGATATGAAGCCAGGACAAATAAGAGTGAAGTGGTAATTTTTTAAAAAGCTGTAATGAGACCCCTTCTAGCTTGGACAGTACTTTGAGATATTTGAGAGCCTCCCCTTCCCCCACCTCCACGCTCTATATAAAGATAGTCAGAGATGATTACAATGATCGTTATAAATAGCCAAAAAAGAGCATTAATTAAAGTTGCTTAAGCTTCTTGGAAGTCAATGAAATCAGCGTTATTGGACATAACTGCATGACAGTGAATGGAGTGCAGGACCAAAGCTGTTTGTCTCATGTGTCAGCCACTTTTCTGTGTGTGATCAGTTTCTGCTCCATCCAGCCTCTAACAGCTGCTTTCAGTCTGTGAGGAGGACTGGGAAATCATGATTGAATGTTAAAGAATTGCAACAGTAACAAATCACCAGCTACTTTCTGACCGGCAGTTAATATTAAATATTCACTGCATGCACACACATAGATATCCTAGGAGAATCTTTACAAAACCAAGCCCCTTGGGACATCAGGAAGGCATTAACACTCTGTAACATGCCCATAATCAGAGCAAAGCTACTGTTATGTCATGATATCCACTAATGAAACCCTGAAGGTGAAAAATGAACTGGGTCCCAGGACAGAGAGAGAGAGAGACAGAGAGAGAGAGAGAGAGAGAGAGAGAGAGAGAGAGAGAGAGAGAGAGAGAGACAGAGAGAGACAGAGAGACACACACATACATAGAAACAGCGAGACAGAGACAGATACACATAGAGATAGACACAGAGACACAGAAAGACAGAGATACATAGACACACACGGAAGGCAGAAAGGTAGAGGCTGAGAGAAAATGAGACAGGGTGCTACAGAGAGAAACAGAGAAGTGGAAGAAGAGAAAGAGGAGGAGGAGAATAAAGAAAAGGAAAAGGAAAAGAATGAAAGGAAAGGGGAGAGAAGGGTAAGGAAGAAGAAAAGATTTTCACTGCCTATCTAAGAAAAAGGGGTTTGTTATAAGAATTAATACAGTAAACAAAATTTCAAGCGAATTTAGAAAACGAGGTGATTTCAAAGGTCCCCTCTAGCTCTAAATCTATGATCCTATGACATATATTTTGAAACATTTTAGAAACCCTAATTTATAAACTATGATATGGTAATGGTAAATTGTTCTTTTCTGCTCATGACTATAAGCTCCCAGTGGTGTTCCTTACTTTGCAACTAAAATAATTGACCCACATCAGAGAAATAAACATGTATTTCTTATTTTTTATAGCTGTTCTATTGATGCCTTTTATTTTTACATCACAGTCTATACCACTGTCCCACCCTCTCCCTTCTCAAACTCTTCTTTGTAAGAAAAAAACAAACAAACAAAAACCTCATTAAACAAGACTACCTGATAGCAGCTCTGACAGTCTCCTTTTGTATATCTCCCTCACACTTCTGTCAAAGGGAGACAACTATGTTCCCTTAATTGTCCTCTAGCACCATTTCTTTTTTGCTTTCTCAGTCTCTCAGAGCTCAGGTTCCTTCTTGTGACTTTTCTCCTTTTAATGTAGCAGGAATTATTACATTTTTATATCAGTTGACTTTTGCTTTACTTTGTTTCCAGTTTTGCGGTAGTTGTCATTACCACAAAGAGTCCTGCTGAAACCGTTTTCATCTTTGAACTTCTTGGGGGTATATATCTAGTAGAAGGATTTATTTGGTCAAGAAGTACAAAGTAATGTCACACATTTGTATAATTCCAAATGGATAGCCAAAATGGATGGATCAATTCACAACTCTACCAACAATGTACAAGTATTCCTTTCTTCCCACAACTTCTCCAGCACTATTCTCATTTTTGTTTTCTTAGTCAATTTTCAGGGTGAGAGGTGAGGAGCCAGAATTTTTAAAATTTGTATTTCTCTTATTATTATTGATTTGGAGCCAGTTTCCAAGTGGCAATTAATGTAATTTATAATTTGCAATTCTCTCAAAAACTGTTCATATCTTGTGGCCACTTATTTTTGAGGAATGGCTCTTGGTTATTCCTTTTTTGTCTCCTTGAGTGTCAAGATAGTGCTGGAACATAACTGATAGTTCATAAATTCTTCCTGTTGATTCAATTCAGCAAATGTTTATGGAAATAATTCCGATATTAAGCTATAGAGAGAGGAAAACTATCAGAATTAAATAGTAACCTTTTGAAACTAGGTGTGAAAGACTGCTATCCTCGCTGAAACTTGAAGTTGAATCATATTTCAAGTCTATTCTCTTCCCTTCAATAGGAAACTGGTGGAGTTTGATAGTTTTGTCTATGGAGTCCCAAATTGCCTGCTTATGTGTACTTGGTTTTATCAGATGTTATCTTTCGGAGTTTACCCACACAGAGCAAAATGAGGGTAAGAAACCAGAGATTCCAGCCAATAGCTGCTGCAATCCAACCATCTTCATCCATTCCATGATACAGCACTGCGCAGCCTTAGAAAGAAATCTACATTAGAACACTGTGCTATGAATGCTGAGTCTGACATCAGAGAAGGAACCAATGAGGAGTTGTGTGTTTCTGCTAAACAAGTTGTGTGGAAGGATGCAGACAGAAGGACGATGCTGATGGGAATGTAGATTACAGATGAAAGCTACTTTATGGTAGAGATAGCAGGCACCTGTCCAGACTGCCCTAATACCGCTTGTCCTCTGGAAAGCTTGAAAATGACTCTGGAAGCCTCACATGTATTTCTTTAAATACAATAATTCAGACTTTTCATTCTTTGTGACTAGCATTTCCCTGGTTAGTCAGTCAAATTAGTAAAGCTCTACTGTAATTTTCATCAATACATAATCTATGAGTCAACTGAGGATAGGGTGACCAAGTCTGATCCTGAGAAACTTTCCACTAATAACATTAATAAGTACTAATAACTGGTACCAGAAGTCTTTGAGATTCTCTGACTTTGCCTCATGGTTAACTCTCTCTAAGAGGTATTCAGTACTCTCTAAGGCCATAGACATCAAGATGCTAATAAATATTTGAGCATAAAACTTGCTTATATAGTCTATAATGAGCAGAGAGATACAGTTGAGTTCAGTGGCTAGATAACCAACTGAGAAGTCAGGAAGACTCAGTTTCAGATCCCAACTTTTGCACATACAAAAGTTGTGACCCTGGGCAAGTCACTCACCCTCTCAGTGCTCCAGACAATACTCTGACACAGTAGTTCTCAAAATGTGATCCAGGAACACTTAGGTATCTGCAGACACTTTCATGCTGTCTTTGAGGTCAAAATTATGTTCTTAATAATACTGAGATGTTTTAATTTCTAATATGGTAAATGTCAATGGATGTAATTTGTATAAACAAAAACTCTTTGGATTCCTCAATAATCTAAAGAGTATAAGCATCCAGAAACAAAATGTTTGAAAACAGGTGCTCTATTACCACAAATTGTAGGATAGTGTCTGGTTGTTAAAGGTAAAAGATGTTGGCCCTCTGGAAGTTGCTTACAATAGTGAACATACAGATCCTCACTAAAAAACGAACAAAAACAAAATTAAAAAAAAGTGAGCATGTGTCTCTTGGCCCAAGCAGTAATGAAATCGGGCTAATTTCTCCTCTCTTTCCTTAACAAACAACTTGGCACCTAACGGGGAAGTCTCATTAGCATGAATAGAGCTGGGAATGCTTATAAATATTTGTAGTTGTTGTGGAGTCTTTTTCAGTCTTATCTAACTTCTCGTGATCCCTTTTGGGGTTTTCTTAGCAAGAATGAGTGGTTTGCCATTTCCTTCTCCAGCTTATTTTACAGATGAGGAAACTGAGGTAAACAGGGTTAAGTGACTTGCCCAGGGTCACTCAGCTAGGAAGTGTCTGAGGCCAGATTTGAACTGAGGAAGAGAAGGCTTCCTGACTGCAGGCCTGGCATTTTTCGCACAATACCATCTAGTCATATTTAATATAAATATATCTAAATAAATGTATAAAAAGAAACAAACATGTAAATAAACAAAAATAAAATATACACACATATACAATACACATACATATATAACATATGCACACAATATACACACATATGAGGAGATATATGTATATACACACATATGTATACATGCACACATATATTGCTTCCCCTGGAGTCTTAATTTGCACTGATACCTACCATAGGTCAGTTTCCTCTGAGTACTGCTAGGCCCATAACCCCTCAGTTCTCAATAATGTAGCACCCACAGTTCACATGGCACTACTAGATTATTTTAGATCTCATGTTCTAGTGCCCCAGGAGATCATGAATGTTTAGCTGGCAACTTGAATGCCTTTCCATTCTCTTTAGCATTCCTAGTCAACACCACAACTCCTGGAAATGGTCTTTATTCTCTTATACATCTTCTTCCAAGAAACCCTTGTAACTAAGACTCAAGGCAATGTAATAGAGTGAATTCTTTTCTATCAGCACAATCATGATGGACCCATGGCCTTATGGGGGCCATAGTGGGACATGATGGAGAAAATGGAGAGTCAGGAGTACAGCCTAGAGAGGAATGAAAATATGGTGGACTTGGGTGTTCTGCTTAAAATTGAGGTTCTGCAAGGATCCTATCAGTCAAAGGGAGAGACTGAAGGATGTGTGAAGTCCAGGAGTGGTGTGAGATTCCATGCAAAAACTTTCTATGGCCATGGTAGAAAAAGTCTGGTGAGTCAAGAGGACAACCTGAAGAAGGATGTGTATTTTTTCACTGTGAGGTGAAGGAAATATCAGAAACTATTATGAAAATCAGTTCTATTTTAAATCCAGATGCTGTCAAAAAATAAATAGCAGGTTGAGGCTGAATTCTTCTAAGAGAATTGACTTGGGAAATTAGGATTTGTCCATTCATCCATTGTGAACCCTATTTGATTGGAGAGGGTTGGTAAGGTTTAAGATGGGAAGATTGACCCTGCTTTTCTTCGTGTCCTAGATACAGTCTGAATAAGCCTTCCTTACAGGGTCAGCTGAAATAAACAGACTTCCCAAGGGGGAGGGGAAACGTTGTTTCATCTCTAGTTAAGGAAACTGAAGATTGATTTATTTTTTTACATCCCTCCTTACTGAAAAGAGTACTTGGCAACAGTACAGACCATTGTTCTCTATATCCAGGGGAAAGGAAGTAGATGATTTGAATATTGCATTAATGATGAAGACCACATGCAGTAACAGTTAAAAACTCATAAATGATATTTTAAAATAATGAACAAAAGTGAACATAAAGATGTTCAGAAGGAAGCCCAGATAAATAAGACAGTCTTGAGAATAAGATATGGACTGTAGTATATACTTTTAAATAAAACTAATATATGAAATGGAGTCTCATAGTATATAGAATGGTTGTTCATCTATTTTCAGAGGTCCAATGACGTCACGATTTTGGGGTCAGGGTGCAGTGTAGCTGATCAATCCAATATGAGTTAGGAAGGCTCCTAACACCACAGGTTGGGCACAAATAACCCATTAGAACATCTGAGATGGAGATGTCTCTGGATTTGTACAGGTCATGTTTCCTCTGTGCTACTGCAATTCTGCTTTGCTCATGGAGTAGAGTGCCTTCTTTGATTCAAATATGCCATGCTGAGATGGTTGGGTACTAGCTTGTCCCATGTCTTACAATAAATTATACATTTCTTCAGAGAGACCTTGAGAGTTTCCTTGGACTGCTTCTTCTGATCACCATGTGAGCATTTGTCTTCTTCTAGACTTCTGTAAAATAGAAAGGAATTTGGTATGTAGAATATTCTTTTTGAGTTCTCTTGTGAATATGAAAAGGTTCCTTTTGGGGTGTTTAAGTTCTAAATGAAACATAAAAGAAAAAAAGAATTTTTAAAACTCTACACTTATTTTTCTTTGTAGATGAAGGAAAAAAAGTTCTGGAAATAGGAAGTTCTATGCTGGGGGAAAAATCAGTTTCCTAATAACCTTTCCCTATGATTTTAGGTGTATGATTTTGCCAGGAGCATGTTAGAAGACAGCCTCTTTCCATCCCATTTGGGATTCTCTCTGAAGCTAGATTTTGATTGTAAATGCTATCTCTTTACAAGCTCTTCCAGAGATGTCAGATAGGCCATTTTTAGGGAGAACAAAGGCCTTTGCAGGACCACTGAAGAACCTTATATTCTATTCCATCAAAATGTCCTTGTTGTGACACACTCAGGACTGCCTCTTTGGAGACATGAATACCAGAGCCAGTGTTACTCTGGGATGTCCTGTGGGTAAAGATGGTCAGACAGGGGCTGGGATTAAAAGCTCCAGGTAGTAGCATGTCAGGCAAGCTACCTTGCAAATAAAGCAAACTTTAGAGTATTATATCTTTGCTAGTTATTATTCTTTAATTTCTTAGATATAGCCTTTGTGTTGCAGAGAGCTAGTCTCATGCCCAGGTTGAGCTGACCTGATTCAAGTCCTGACTCTGACACATATTGTCTATGTGACCCTGGGGAAGTCACAACCTCAATGCCCCCAGACTACTCTCTAAGATTACACATTGCAGAGAAGGTGCCAACCTGTATTAGTAGAAAGAGTTTCCTTATTTGAGTTCTTGATATTTACAAAATCACAGGTTGTAACAGCAAGTAACCTAGAATACCCAAGATGACCTGCTAACACAGGTTCTTAGATCTACTTTACTAGGAAAGATAGCTGTTTAAGGGGTAAGCAATCTTTTAAAATTACATTCACTAGTTCAAGGAAAAAGTTAGTACCCCTAACTTCAGAAAAAATACAGAGAAAATATAAGCAGAAAAATAAAGATCAACTACTGCCTGAACCAGAGCAATATTTTTATATACTTTACATGCATCTTTGGACTAAGAGTGCATTTACATCTGAGCAGTTGGGGTGCTCTGAACTTATGGCCTTTCAGAATTTCCACCAGAGAATCACAAAATCCTTCTCATAAGAGAGCCCCCAAAATAAAATACCCACTCAGAGTATTTATGTACTTCTCAGAGCCAGAAGGCATGGTGCAACGCTCATGACTCAGTACCCAATTAGAAATTAGCAAAAGGTGTGAAAGCCTTCCTAAAAGCATGTCTTCCCCTAAGCAAGTTTCCCTTAATGGGCTTCACATAAAGTCTATTAATGGGCAGGGAAGATCTTAAATCCCATTAACATTACACTGGTCTAGTCTTTATTCTTATTTTTATCTTGGGAGTAAGTTAAGAGCTTTCACAAACTATGTTAGGTTTTCTAGACTGGGCAAAAACAACAAAGAAGCATTTATTAAGCACTTACTATTTGTGCTAAGTGCTACAGACACAAAGTAAGGCAAAAAAAGGCCATCCCCACTCTGAGAATTTCCATTTTAATGGGGGAAGACTATATATAAATAACTAAGTATATACAGGGTATATACAGGATAAAAGGAGAGGACTCTTGAAGAGAACATGGATAGGATCTGAGCTGAATCTTAAAAGAAGTTAAGGAAACTAAAGAGACAAAAGCATTCCAGGCATGGGGGACAAGTTATACAAAGTTATGGTGACAGAATGTGGAATGTTGTGTTGAAGGAACTACCAGTAGGCTAGTTTTACTGGAAGAAATAAGACATCAGGAGATGGGAAAGGTGGGAAGGGATCAGGTAGTAAAGAACTTTAAATAAGAGAATTTAGATTTGATTCTGGAGAAAATTGGGAACCATTGGAGTTCACTGAGTTAGGAGATGACATGGTCAGTCATACAATTAGAATGTGTATGATGAGTGAAGGATGGATTGGAGTAGGGAGTGACTTAAGGTAGGGAGACTAGTTAGAAGTCTATTGCAATAGTCTAGGGGAATAAACAATGATAAAAGTCTGAACTAGGGTTCTGGCTACAAGAATGGAAAGAAGGGACACATGAAAGATATTGTAAAAGCAGAGATCACAAGATTGAACATGAAATATGTGGGGTGAATGAGAATGACAGTAAGGCTACAGGTTTGGGTGACTGGAAGGTTAGTGGTACCCTACACAGTATCAGGGAAGTTGAGAAGAAGGGAGGATTTTTAGGGAAAGATATTGAGTTCTGTTTTGGATGTGTGGGATTTGAAATGCCCACCAGACATCAATAGGAGATGTCTAAAAGGCAATTAATGATATCAGATTAGAGCTGAGGAATATGAGGTTGGATATATAGGTACAGAAATCAAGTGCTAGTTAATAATATATAAAACCTAAAGGTAACCTAATAGATAGTGAAATTATTGCACCTAAAAATTTCTAACTAAAGAACATAATATTTTTCATGAACTAAAACCTTAATATTAGCTATTATCTAATATACCAATCACTTAGTCAATAGGTATTTATTAAATACCTTAGACTGCAAGTTATTTGAGGGCAAGAACTGTCTTTTACTTCTCTTTGTTCCCCAACTATTAGCACAGTGATTGGCACTTAGGTGCTTAATAAATGCTTATTGATCAATTGCTTGCTTGCATTATGCATTTCTTAAGCACCAGACTCTATTCAAAGTGCTTGAAGTATAACTCAAGGTAGAAGAGTTGATCTTTAACCAATCTCTCAGCCTAGTAAACTTAGAATATAATCACAAAGTATTCCAGTGATCCTTTGTGAAGTGGGAACCTCTTTATCTGGTGAATTGAAAGATCTTAGCATGGAGGAAGAGTGATTTTTTCTCTTCCATCTCTTTTCAGTTATATGCATTTAAGAGGAGCTACTTGACCAGTAGGAGATAGGCATGCTGCATAGAGGCACATTCCAGATGGACAGATGTAAAGTGAGGTAGTTCTTCAAGGACAGAAGAAATTTTATGGAATGGGATCCTTGGCAGAAGCAAAGAGAGCCAGCCATGGAGAAGAGCAAACATGATTGTAACGGAGCAACCTGCTCACTACAAATCCTTCATCTAAGGGGAGTCATGTAAGGATTCTGCAAAGAAAGAATAGAAACCCAGGCCACACATTACTAGGAGTTGTGAGTTTTCTTTGCCAAATACATATCCTATGTGTCTGACTCACTACCATTGTACTCTATATGTAAACATTACCTCAAACCATACCATAGCGGGGCTTCTTTAACTTAAATTCTTCCTCTCTTGTGACCTCTCCAGCACTTCTTGAACTGTGGTCTGCAACCCCATATGAAGTTGCAATCCACAGTTTAAAAAGCCATAGAGTTCCATTGTAGGATGGTCCACATTTGAGTACAGTCATAATACCTACTCAAGGCACAGTGCCTCTGTTGCTAGTGCTTTCCCAACATACTGAAATTTGTAATGTATCTGTGTGTGTATGTATTGCACAGGTATTATATTATAGCACCTAAATGTCAAACACTCTCTATGGTTGTCCTATGGAGCCCTATGGCATGGTTTCAGGTTATATTTATTGCAAAATATTAAAAAAGATCATCCTATGTGAAAAGCTCTTTTCTATTCAGTCATCATAATCAAAGAGGAAAAGGAATTCTTTTCTGAGTAAGGCCTTTCCTATTAACTAGGTCTTACCTAGCTTCCATATTGGCGCTCTCTAAGTTGGTACCCAGCTGACCAATTAAAAACATGCAATTAATTATATAATGGTAATTATTATTTTTTATACAAGAGTGAAACATTTGGAGATGAAGCCGCACTTCAACATTTACTCTGTGCTGGTCTTGCTCACATCCTAATTAGCTCTGCCATTTTGTGATTTTTAAAAATGAGGACAGAAATGTTTCATAACTTGAAATAAATAGGGCACCAGAAAAGTCATTTGAGGATGGCATTGTGGCTTTCATGTGGAGGAAAAGGTGGGAAGATTCAGTTTATATGTGTTAGCATTTGGGAACTTTGGACTTAAAGAGGTCAGGGAGAAATAAATGCCAGTAAAGTCTAGAAAACCTAAAGACACAGGGCTCAGTTTCACCAGCAGCCTCTATAGTGAAATTTTATAACTAGGTTGTAAAAAAGATGACTAGATTTCTTCTTTTTTTAAGGGTTATAGAATTGTGTGGGAAGAACAAATTTCATATGCCATATAATGGCAAAGTCATATTCTACCCTCACATTTTCACATGGTATTTGTGAAGAATATGCTTTGTAAACTGTAAAGCACTAGATTAATGTGAGCTGCCATTAACAATCATCATCCCTTGTCATCGTCATTTTCATCATCATCATCATCATCATCTTTATCATCTTTCAAAGTCCATTTCCAATGATGCCTCCTCCATGAAGCCTTCCCTGAGTCCACGCACCTAGAAGTGAGTCCACATTCTTTGAAATTCTCACAAGACTAGCACTATCATGTCTCTCATACATATTCTTTTTTTAAATTTAAATGTATTTTATTTTTAATTTATGGAATAAAATAAGAATTTCCATAACATAGTACAGCAAAAAAAGATGATTGCACATGAAACTGCAAATCTTCCAAGCACTACTTGGTATTCCTTTTAAATATGACAAAATTGTCATGTCAATTTTTCCCCTATATATTTTCTCATATATTTTCCTGCTTTCATTTGTATTATTTTTCTTTGAAATATGTTTTTAGAGTGTAGAGACTTTGGGGCAGAGTCTGATTGCTGGATGAACCTGATCTCGACTCTTCTGCCCACCCTGATCTTGGCTGCTCTCTGCGTAGAGGATGGAAGAAGCTGTAGATGGGAAACAAGGGAATCGAGCAAGCAGGAATAAGTGACAGAAAAACTTGAGTTACAGAAGTAGATAGCTGCTTGAATGCTCACAGTTAGAGAAAAAATAAGAGAATGAGTGTTCCTTAAATAGCACAGAACTGACTTATGAATCTAGGATTCACATACTTTAAAACTGTGAACAGCTAAGGACAGTAGGAAAGTAGAGGGAGTAAAGAGTAGGCATTTTAAACTTTGACTTTTTGTGATCTTGAGTGTGACCATTTTGGCCCCATCTTGGGCCATGGAATACAAGTCATGTACATAAACGAGTTCCTTGGAAAAGGAGAACTAGAAAAACCATGCTCCTAAAGGAAAGTGAGTCGTAAAGGAAGCTATGTTTATTAGATAGAAGGGGGAAGGAGCTGCTTGAGCATACTCAGTGTTTCCTCTGGCAGAGTAGATGACAGACAGCTCAACTTGCCCAGCTCCTTACCTCTACTGGGGCACGTAAGTCCAGATTCCTCCAGGGTGGCTGTATATTTTCTTCATTTGACTCCTTTTAGGAAGTCTCGTGCAGTAGTAACTCTGTACATCCACTTTGACAAATTATTTTTCTGTGTATGTGCATATATGTTTTCTTTTGTGTATATGTGTGTGTATACATGTGTGTGTGTTTAGACAATATTACTGCAGAGTTTTGGGGTGTCTTGAAAAAGTTTTCTATCACTTTTTAATTACTCAGATTTTGAAATATTTTTATTTTCACTCCTTTTTCAGTTCCAAAGTTTTAGAAAAGTGCTTCAGATTGTAACTTTAATTTTGTTGTGTATATGTTTTCTTGCATTCAGTTTTGATATTTTGAATTCTTCTGTTAATTTTGTTTCTTTATGTTGGTTTAGTCTCTCATTTTCTCATCCTCTATATCCATGCCTTCGTCTTCTATTGTATTGTTAAGCTGCTTGCATATGCAAAATACTCATGTCAATGCCACAAATTGATGTATTAATTATGGGTTTGATAAGAATATAGGAATTTGAAATCCCTATTGATATACTCGTTGTTGTCTAGGCATTTACTAATTTCTGCTTCATGAAGGGCTGTTATACAGATATTTTCTAAAATGTATCAGCTATTTGTCAATTGCTTACAACATTGCTTTATTTTTGTCATAAGATCATAGATTTGTAACTGGTAAGAACCTTAGAGATCATTGGGTCCAACTTTCTCATTCTGCAAATGAGGAAAATGAGGCTTAGATAGCTTAAGGGATTTGTTCAGGTAGTAAATATCTGAGGCAATATTTGATTCCACGTCTTTTTAACTCTCTACCACAATATCCACTATCCCTTGCTGCCTCATTTTTATATTGAAAAATATTTCATGTTTTGTGTTGAATTCAGTATTTGTGGCTCATGGAATACTATGGATTGGTAGATTAATCTTATGAAATTATGGAGACAACATGTGATATATATATATGATGTATATGCATATATATCATATACATATGATTATATATATATGCATAGTTGTGTAATGGCTACTGTGGCATACAGAGGGCTTGTTTGTCCTTTGCACTTGAAAAGGACTAATGGTGCAGGGTATTAGACTGTGCCTGATCAGACAAATGTGATCTCAGAAGTCTCTAGCACAGGTCAGGCACAAATAGTCCATGTGAACATTTGGGATGAACCTGACTCTAGATTTGTGCATCTCATGTTCCTTTTGTGCTGCGGTAATTCTGTTGTGCTCGTAGAGCATATCACTTTCTTTGATGCAGGTATGCCATGCTGGACAGTCCTGTGCCAGCATCTCCCATATCTCACAATTGATACTAAAGTTCTTCAGGGAGCCCTTGAAAGTGCCCTTATACTGCTTCTTTTGACCTTGCTGTGAGTGCTTGCCTTGTGCTAGTTCTCTGCCAAATAGTCTTTTGGCATTGGAATGCATTTGGCATTCAGGCTACATGACCAGTCCATTGGAGTTGCTCTCTGCAGTGGAGTTTAAATGGTTGGCAGTTCATCTCGACTGAGGACCTCCATGTCTGATACCTTATCTTGTCAAGCAATCTTCAGACTCTTTCTAAGACAATTCAAATAGAAGTGGTTCAATTATCTGGAATGGCCCTGGTAGACTATCCAGGTTTCAACTCTGTAGACTTTCAGTTTGATATGCAACCTAATACCTTGTCTTTGCATACTTTCTTTTGGAGCCTCTCAGATGCTGAGCTAACTCCAGTAATGCATGGGTCAACCTCATTATCTTTGTGGACATTCTCCCTCTCCCTCTCTCTCTTTCTTTCTCTCTCTCTCTCTCTCTCTCTCTCCCCCTCCCTCCCTTCCTATCTTTCCCTTCATATATATATATATATATATATATATATAAAACATGTGACATATATGATAAATCAGCAATGACAAATCACCCAAATTAAGGGGTTTGGGGAAAGACTTCCTGTAGAAGTCGAGATTTTGTCTAGGACTTAAAGAAAGCCAGGGGAGTCATAAGGAAGATATGAAGAGGGAGAGAGATTCAGATATTAGGAGACATTCAGAGAAAATACCAAGCATCAGACTTGGAATGTATTGTTCAAAGAACAACAAGGAAGCCAGTGTTACAAATACTATATAATAGTACTATTATTTTTTCTCATTCTTCTTATCTTTACATTATCATGTAAAAAGTCAAGTTAATAAGCATTTATTAAACATATTTTTTTATTTACCAGTCACTGTGCTAATTGAGGAGTATACAAAGTAAGGCCCAAATAAAGCCAAACAGAAAACAAACAAACAAGGAGCTCTCCATTGTAGAGTTCAATTATAATTTTTTTATGTGGTACTTGTAGTCTACTAAAACCCCTTATTTTTCTTTCTAGACAAACTGATGTCTAATTATAACTCTTTTCCATCTCATATTTGTGAAATAGTTGGTTTGAATTAAAGGATAAAATTTTACCTGCCCAATGTTGACCATTGGCTTGATTCAATGGTAATTGATATGTCTGTGGTGCTGGGGGCAGGGGAGAAAGAGTGAGTTAAGCATGTTTAGCACTTTCTAGCACTGTTTAGCTTATAGCATAGTATAATTGACTTCCATCCCCTTCCCTTTTTCATAGAAACCAAGGAAGCAAGCATTGATTAAGAGCCTTCTATTTGCCAGGAACTGTGCTGAACACTTTACAAATATATTTCATTTAGGACTCAATGTGTGGTGGGAATGGGGAGTGGAGAAAAGAGGTTAAGAATTCAAGACATTAACTTCAATATTAGAGTTCCCACACTTCTCAGACACACTCCTTCAGTATGTTCTGCCTCATAGGATTTTTCTCTTCCTTTAGGTTGCAGTTCAGACACTATCTCCTGCACAAAATCTTTCCTGATCTCAATCACCAGTTCCCTCCCTACTAAAGCTACCTTATATTTAACTCCTTTGTATATATGTGTATTTATTCACTATATATTTATGCCTAATATGCTTACATATGTCCTTGTTGTCTTCCTCATTAAATGTATATTACTTGAAAGTAGGGCTGGTTTCTTTGTTCTTGTATCCTCAGTGCTCAGCATGGCACTTGACACATTATGATGTTTAATAAATGCTTGTTTATTGGTAGGTAGTTTTAAACACAGGAAATGAAAATTTAGAAAATGATGGGACTAAGGGGTAGGGAAAGCCCTGGTGATGTTCCTTTGGAAGAATAAGTACAGAAATTTTTATGAAATAAATACCTAGTCTTGAAAATGAGTAGGGCAGTTAGGCAGCACAGTGGATAGAGTGCCAGGTCTGGAGTCAGGAAGATTCATGTTCATGACTTCAAACCTGGTCTCAGACACTTCCTAGCTGTGTGACCCTGGGCAAATCACTTAACCTTGTTTGCCTCAGTTTCCTCATCTATAAAATAAGCTGGAGAAGAATATGACAAACTACTCCAGCATCTTTGCCAAGAAAACCCCTCAAAAAGTCAGACATAACTGAAAAATAATAGTCTGAACTTTTGGTTGAATGACAGTTTATTCCAGGTGGCAAATGGCAAAAGTATTGGCTAACCTTGGTCTGCTCTTGAGCTGTTTCGGCTCTTAAAATTCTTTCAGCCAAGGAATTTGTTGCCAGACTATATATTTACCTGACAAAAGCAGCCAAGGAAAAATACAGAGGAGTTCTTAAAGGAGTTGGAAGATATCTTCCCCATAAAAGTACCATCACAAACTAGGGAATGTGATAGATTAGGGACTTAATACTGAACAGCAAAGACCAAGTACTGAACTCAGGAGAACTACATGACTAGGATCTTTTTTCCCAAAGAAAAAAGATTAATGTCAGGATGAAAAGACACTAAAATAATTCTTCTTTCATGACTTGGAGAATATTGATATGCCTTAGGCATAAAGAGAAGAGTCATAGATTATAAGATTAGGAAAGAAGCAGTTGATCTAGTCCAGGGTTCAGCAAATGGTTCCTGATGGCCAAATCTGACCTGTAGTCTACCTTTTTGTACAGTCTGTGAGCTAAGAATGTTTTTTTCATCTTAAAATAAAGTCTTGTGTATTAAATAAATAAAACTTTATTTAGAGATGTAAAAATCATTCTTAGTTTTCAAGCTGTACAACAACAGACAGTGAAATAGATTTGGCTTTGGATGGAGTTTGCTGACTCCTGATCTAACCCAGCCATCTCATTTTATAGATGAGGAATCTAAAAGCTTGAGGTGTCTGAGTGAATTGGCTAAGCTTATACAACTGGCTAATGGAAAACTGGAACTATAACTCAGATCTCTTGATTCTTAGTCAATTGCCCTTTTCATTAAGCATCTGAAACAGACTTTAAGGGAAACTTAGGCAAAATAACTCAGTACTGAAGGATCAGGTGAACATGTAGTGAGACCATTTACTGCACTTAACACTGAACAACTCGGTTTTGGGTTCTAGTCCCAGAGCTGCTACTGAACTAATTGTGTGACCCTGGAGCAGGTCAGATAACTTCTATGACCCTCAGTTTTCTTATCTGTGAAGGGGAGAGAATAAAACACTTGTACTACTTAGGATCATAGAATTAATAGAAGGTGCTTTAGAGGTCATTTAACTTAACCCCCTTATTTGACTGATGAAGAAACTGAAGTCCAGAGTGTTAAGTGATTTATTTCAGGTCAATCAGTGAGTAAGTAGTTAAGATTTAATTCTAGGTCAGTCTTCAAATCTGGCACTCTTTTCTTATGTCACAATTTTTTTGTCTAGACCAGTGATGTCAAACTTAAACAGAAACCTAGGAACACTAAAGATCATTCCTGTGGGCTTCATATCGATGTTTTTAAGATATACTATTACCTGTGTTTTATTGCATTTTTATTTGTTGTTAAATATTTTCCAATTACATTTTAAACTATTTCTGGTCACACTCATCACTCAGTGAGCTCTGTGTTTGATACCTCTGGTATAAAAGATAATGGGAGATAATGTTAAGTGAAAGATATTATGTCACCATTAAACACTATGCAAATATGTTACTATTATCTACTTGATTTATTCTACTTAGTCGTAGAAGGCAATCAGGATGAATAAGTGGATGTTTTTTGTAAGGTAATTTTGACTCATTACCAAGGAGATTCCTAAAAGAGCTGCCAAACATGAAATGAGCTACCTCTAAAGGTGATGAGTTCTCCATCACTGGAAGTATTTGAATAGAACTTGTAGGCTCACTTGTCAGAGATATTAAGGTGTAGTGAGATTTATACTTTAGATAAAGGTTGAATCTGATAGCCTCTATGATTCCTTTTCACTTTAAGATTTTATCCGGTCATTCATATCATTATTTAATAACAGCAATGAGTATTTTAGTGTTTTAGGATTTATTTCTCCTGAATCTAATACTAGCACTTTCCCCATTACACCATGCTATATTTCCTGTAGGTTACGAAACAATCAAGATGTGGACAAGAAAAACACAGGAAACTGTTTGATGTATCAAGAGACATTATTGCAAGACATATGTTGTGAATAAATTAATATGTTCATTATGTACAAGTTCAGTCCTTTACCTGTGGTTCAAAGAATACTGTAGACTTTAGGACTGTAAGAAAACAAGCCCTAAGGAAAATTAAAATTTGCCTTTTAATGAGACCCTTTTGGGGAAAGGGAGCTCAGGGGGAAATGAGGATGTCTGACCTTATTTCTTGAATATATTGTAGTCCTATTTCTTATTACTTTCTTTCACACACCAATAAAATTGGTCTGGGAGCTGCTCTCTGCTCACTTTATCTCATCTCCTTTCAAAGTGACATTGCCCCCGCTGCCCCTCCCTCCTTTTATCTGGACCATTCTCCTCCTACACTTCCACTTTTTAGAATCCCTAGCTTCCTTCCAAATGCCACATATGGTATTAACCTGAATCACCCCCTTCTCAACTATTATAATTCCTTCTCCTTTAAAATTATTGAATTTGAATATATTTTGCGTTCACTTCAATAACCATGGGCATGTCAATCTCTTACATCATCTCACTTAAAGTGGGGTAGTACCCCACTAAAGTACTACCCCACTAAAAGCCAGGTAAGAACATTACTCAATCAGTTGATCTTGCTATAAAATAGAGGCTTTAGACTAGATGTGATCTAGAAGTCCTCAGAAGAGATTAGATGAAATGGAGAGATGTTGCACAAGGAACATATTTGGATTGGGTGGAGGGTACTTGGTATCCCTGTGGGCTTTGCAAAAACAAAACAAAACAAGTCAGCTTGGAACTCAGACATTCCAGTTGCGAAGTCAAATAGAGAAGAGAATGGCTTAGTGGAAACCGAGGGAAATCATTTCGAGAGAAGGGAGAAAGGAGTCTATGTTGTCCCAACCCTATCTTTCCTCCTCTTCCCACTGGCCTTGGCTGGAGGAAGACTTTGTGAGCTTTGAAATGTCTGAGGTATTCTGGGCTTCTCACCGAGTACCCTCTGAAGGGGATGAAAGGATCTGTAGCCAGACTTGGGGCTATGAGATATCCACTTTCATAGTGTATGCATATTGTAGCCTTTCTGTCAGATTACTCATAGAGGCTTGAAGCTGCTTTTCCGTAATGTATCTGGTTCATCCTTGGTCTAATGAATACTAATATTACTTGTTCCTTCTAGAACACTGATGGGAAATGCAACAACCCCCTGATCCCTTTGAAGCTTATGAGGTCAAAGGGATTCAGTGAGGAAAGAGAATTCTGGACAACAGTGGGGAGAGAAATGAAATTGAGATTCCCTCCCTCCTAAAGTGATTTTTTTTCTCAGGGACTTGTTTGGACTGCTATATCCGCTATGTTACCAGATGCTGACTCCAAATCAACTTGCTGTTACATACAAAATCCATTGGGCATGACCAAGCCCCCTCAACCAATTCAAACATACTTTTGCAACATCACTCCATTTCATCTAGTCACTTACAAGTACTTCTCAAGCGATTGCACCTGGTTTAAAGCTTTTGATGCATTTATTCAAAAGTGATGTTCTGGTCTGGTTGAGGTGTGAAGTCATAAAATCTTGCTAGTTCCTTTATGTGGGGTGGCAATGTTTGGATGATGGATTGACTCAGTAAGTCTTCTTACATCTATATGTATATATTCATTATATCATTAGTAGAATGTAAGATTCTTGAAGAATGAGATATTTCATTTTTGTCTTTATATCCTTATCATTTAGCATAATGTCTCACATGAAGGCGTTTCATAATTGCTTATTCAGTTGAATTGCATAGTTATTTTATAGTTTCACATTTAAGACATAGCTAAGGAGATTTTTTGGTTGATAAATGACATGAAAAACCCAGATCCCGCAGTAGTTACAGACCTTACCTAGCTAAAGAATTAATTTCCTACTTTCTTTGTTTCTCTCCTTGGATCACTAGAACACTGACACAGTGTAAAGTGCTTGATCTTTCCAAGGCACTAATTTGTCCTTTAGTGAGCTGTCTCCTTTATGCAACAACTTAAAGAGAACATGACCACAGCAGGCTAATTTCTGCTTAATATTCTTCTTCTCTGGTACAAGAGAAAGGAATACAGTTTGACCTCTATAAAATAATAGAGATCCTTTGTCATGGTGCACTCCAGAAAATTCCATTACCGGTGTCCTTGGATGACAGAAAAAATTAGTATTAAATGGTCAAATCATTTAAAATGTTTTATATGAAAATAGCTTTAATTTTCTCATAATTACAATAAAATGAAAATACAATTTTTTTCTTGATTTTTATCAGGTATTGGCAGAGTGTAAGATCTTGGGTTAACCATGACAGTGGAGAGAATATACTGAGAGTATATTTGAAGCTTCTAGTAGCATGGAAGCTTTTTCTGGGGGATGCCGACTCATTCAGAGAGCATGCTAGAGGCATCATGGGAGAGGAACACCGAATGAGTATGGGGTTCTTTGTGTCTAAGGCAGCATCAGAATGACATAGGAAGGGGAATAGTATGTGGTATGGCAGAAAGCAAATTGCAGTTGAAGTTTCAGAGACACTGAATCTTGAAAGACTTGAGTTTGAATCTCAGCTCCTCTAATTATGACGAGAGATTTAGCCAATTGCTTGGCCTTCCTGAGACTCCTATTTAGAAAAGCCTGGGTTCAATTGCTGTCTCTGATACATACCGGCTATGTGACTCTAGTGAAACCAGTCAGCCTTCTGGTGACACAAGCAATTCTCTAAAACTTGAAGTTGCAGGAGAGATGTTGATCTGCACTAGTAAAAGGGGGTTCTTCATCACTTCCCCAAACCAGTGATATTATCAGTGACTTATCTTAAAAACTGAAATGGGATTTCGAGTTAGAGCAAATAACCTCCCCCCAATCCCTTTCAGTTCCAAATTTTATGACCTCATGTTTGTGGTGTGAAAACATCTTGTTAGAGACTTTCCCTTGTCATGACTACCAGTACATTTATGGAGACTTTACTTCTTTGGCTTTTATAATAGGGTAGACACAGCTTAAGCTAGACTGATGGTTCAAATTTGAAATTGGAACCAAGTGTAATACTCACAGGTCATCCTACAGGAAACGAAAGAAAGTTAAATTTTAATGACTTGAGAAACTGCACTGAGATTTTTGGGACACCCTCTATAGCATTTGTCTCAGGTATATGCTCATCCTTCCCTCTGTCTTCTTTACTCTATGGCCCAGAGCCTCCACTCCTAGGGGCACCCTATCCCTCTTGACCTTCGTGGGTTGCTTGATTGCTCACATGGTTTAGGAGAGATGAGAATAAAGAAATCCATTCCTTCGGAGAGGATAGAGGACCACTAGGCTCCACCATTTGCCCTGTCAAGGATGTCTAAGTTCTACCATCATCCCTGCCAAATACCTGCAGTACATCAACTATGTCATGGACCTACCATATAATGTAAACTTCTCTAGGTTTTGTCATCTATTTCAACACTGCACTCCAAGGTCATCTGGGTTTTTATGTCCACACCAAAGCAGAACTTTCCTTTATATGGTTGTCTTTATAAAGACTGTCTTTTTTCCTATTTATATCCCTTGTTTTTGGCTTATGATGTTTGGTACAGAGTAAGCATTTAATACATGCTTTTTCATTTATTCATTTACTCATAAATGCATTTGGTCAGTAGAGCAGGATGTGGTGACCAGCAGGGCTATAGGATGGATGTCCTCCAAATCTGAAAGGCAGAGATTCCAAATGGGCTGACCTCATTTTTGTCTTTGAGTGGCCAGACAGCCAAATCAATGGTGATATGGCTTAAGCTGAGTCCTTTGGGCTAATAAAGTCTTAGGGCTAGCTTTCTTAGGGGAAGCAATTAGCCTAGGATACACAGTTTAGGTGGGGGAGGGAGGCCCTAGCAGATATTTGTATCTGGCATCACTTGTTATCCCCCACCCAGATAATCTGATGTATCAACTCCAACCTAGCAAGTGGTCACTATCTCCCCTTATAAGCGTACATGCATATAAGGTATAAAACATGGATTTATAGGTTTATTTATAAGTTAAGGAAATCAAATCTCAGAGACAATAGGAAATATAGCAATACCCGCTGATAAAACATTAGAGGTCTTTATAGTCAAAGTAATTTATAATATTTCCTTAGGGAGAGCTCTAGCAGGGGACACACAGGATTGTTTCTCCATGTTGGCACTTCCTTCTTTGACTCCTCTGCTCATCTGTACTATCAGGAGACATTGAGGAGAGAAGAAAAGGGCAGTGTTTTGAGGTCTTCTTTCAGGTAAATAATTCTTGGGAAGGAAGATAATTTGGTATCTTCTCCAAACTCCATGGAAGTAATTTCACAAAATAGTGGATAAAAGCAAAATGGAGGCACTAATGTTATTTCAATCTTCCCGCATCCCACACCCTCTGTTTTGGCTCTGACACATCAGCCTACAGTTCTTAGATGTGAGTAGCTATCAGTCTTTATTACTCATAATGGTCCTCTATGTCTTCTTGCCCAGAACTTCTTTTCATCCTTCTCCTAATTCTCTGTAGCTTAACACAGAAAGAGCTAGATGTCATCTGCTACTCTGCATGGTGTCCCATCCTATATGTCCTTTATTTCTCGTTCTTGGATTCCATCAGATGACAATGGTAAATCCCCTTTTCAGGGAACTAGATTTCTTCAGGTCCTGTGGTAATAAATGATTACAACTGAAAATGCAGACAAATTCACCATTATTTCTGATGTTTTCCGTTGTATTCCAGCTCTAGGAGACTTGTTTGCACACAAAAGTTTTCATAGAGGTTAGGAACTCCATTATCGCTTATGTTTCCTACCATGTTGGCAAAAGTATGTTGTCTCAGGGTGAATTTTGAGTCTATTCCTTTTCCCCGCTTCATTTTCCTCTTGTATCAGTACCTTGAAAAAGTCTAATGCCCCAGTAATCTTCACAATATCTTTCCAGTTGCCTGTCAGTCCTTTGTGATTCCTTCTGAGGCAAGTGGGTATGGTTATTGATATCATCTGTTGCTTATTACAAGCTTACAGAAAATGGGGAGCTAAATAGTTACCTGCCACTACTGCTTTCAGGGAGATAAACATTTATAATCAGCGATAGAAAAGTAAACAACTTGGAGTACAGGATAGAGCAATAGACTTAGGATCAGGAACATGTTCAAATCCCATCTCAGACATTTACTAACTGCATGAACCTGGACGAATAACTAAGATTCTTTGTTGGAAAATGAGAGATTTGTATTTGATGACCTCTAAGGTCCTTCTAAGCTCCATAGATGTCATCTTATGATTCCTTATGCCCGAGAAGCAGAAAGTACTATGGATGCGGGCAATTTTATATACGTAATGATATTGCAAGCAGCTCTTTTTCTTTCATTGGGTTTTGGGGAGGGAAGAAGGAAGAATGGAAAATCTGGGGTTCCATACCCTTCCCTTCATTCCTGTGTTTATCTTTCAAGGTGTAAAGGATCCAGGGATGGACTAGTAAATGACAGCATACCTTTGTTACTTACCTAATTTTGTCTCTGCATGTAGTGCTTATTTCCATACCATCAAAGGGCTTTATAGAACACAACAGACTCCATTATTACCAGATTTCTGTCATAGGTGGGTGCTCTGGGGGGCTTTCTTCTCCATTAGCCAATACATTATTTTAACTTCTGTGATTTACTTTGAAGGTTGGAGGGCTACTGATGTATGAATTTTCTCCCTGTAGAAATGAGATTAAGTATTGGATCAAACCAATATTTTTATTTTTTCTTACAATCACTGTTTTGATTACTTATTTAATATCCATTGTCAGAGGACTAGACTAGCTAAGTTTGAAGAGCCTCATCACCAGATTGCCTATGGGGAGATGCATTGACCATACGGTGAGTAGAGTTTTGCTTACTATAACTACAAGACCACCTGCTAGGTTACAGACATGTTGCAGTCTTTGTCAATAGAGGACCAACCTACCACAATGATAAAATTCTAGATCCTTGAAGTATTAATATTGGAAAAATCCAAAGTCAGCGTATCAGGTTATATGAGTCCTTTCCATTTTCCATTTAGTTGTATTCCTAAGGTCTTCCTATGTCATCAGTTGATTGGTCCTCATGTATAATATTTGCATATTGTTCAGTAAAAAAAAATTCCTATAGCACCTTTAATAGTTAGCAACGCCATTAAACCCTGGCTACACAGCAGTGATGTTTGTTGATCCTAAAATAGAATTAAAGGCAGAGGAATGATGTGAATCCTCCACAAAAGGGTTCCTGGACTTTGGGAGATATGAGGGGATGGTTTTGTTGCTAGAGAGAAAGAATGAACCCATCTTAAACACAAAATGACCTACTAAAATAATAGGGAATCATGTTATAACAGCTGCAAATCTGTTTTTATTGGGGTACCTTTTCGTCTGAGAAATGGTTACCATTTCCCCATTTCCATCTTCCCCAATCCAATATTAATTTGCTTTCCTTTGGACTTCTAATAGCTCTCTCTTCTATCATCTTTTCTGGAAAGTAATGTCTCTGTGTACGATGTCATTTTTCTCTCTTTTTGTCCTTCTGAACTCAAGTGTTTCTAGTACTCTCAGGCAGATGAATTGCACACAAACCTTGAGTTTTTCAGATGGATGTTTTTGAGATGATACTGTTTGTCTTTTGCTGTGTTTTTCAGTTCAAGTTAAGATCTGCAACACAATTAGTTACTTTCTTTCTGATCTCCCCATGACATGAGGTAGAACAAATGAAAGCAGCAAGTGGCTGGCAGATCCGCCACCTGGAAGGGACCAAAATCTCTCTGCATGGAAGCAAATGTGTAAAGAAAAAGGCTCATGTTGTGGTGAGGGCTGTCCCTTGCCTATAGTATGGGAGTGTCAGTACATAGCTTGAAGGGAGACAGAAAAGACACCTCTAATTTCTCCCCGCCCATTCTTCTTCAAGGAAAACCTTAATTCCCCCAGGGGGAAGTAGGCAGTTGGGGCCAGAGGTCATTTTTCTGTTTTCCTCAGAGAGAGGGGGTATCAGACAGTAATTATATTTATGTGCTTCCTTAAATAGTGTTCATTTAGGTGATATAATTTGGTTGAATCTAACTTCTGATCATTGTCATAATTCTGGGAAAAGGGGACGCAAACTCTATATCCAAGGCTTCACCCCTTTCCCACCAAATACCAGTTGCACAATGAACAAGAATAGAAAATATTATACAAATCATAGCAAAACAGAAATTAGAGAAGGTGTATTTAGGAAAAGATATGTAAGACAATATAGCATGATGGTTCTCTCCCTTTGGAAGTAAAGTAACTTGATTCAGAGAGAGAGAGAGAGAGAGAGAGAGAGAGAGAGAGCGCAAGAGAGAGATTATCTAAGCAAGTTAGGGATGGTTGATTGTTGTTTTTCATTCTCAAAGAGGATCAAAATGACTTCACTATGATAAAGTGATGTTTCAATGTGTATGACTGTGGCTGATCAGACAATATGAAGCCAGAATGCTCTACCATAGATTGGGCACAAATAGTTGGTGATTTGGGATGGTTACTCCAAATTTGAGCATCCTACGTTTACTTTGTGCTGTTTCAATTCTGCTTTGCTCATAGAGCACGGTATCTTTTCTGATGTGGGCATTCCATGCTAAGTGGTCCTGTTCCAGTGTCTCCCATGTCACACATCAAATCCAAAGTTCTTGATATAGACCTTGAGAGCATCCTTGTATTGCTTCTTCTGGCCACCATGTGATTGCCTGCCACATGCGAGTTCTCCATAAAATAGTCTTCTTGGCAAGTCTACATTTTACATTTGAACAATGTGGTCAATGCATTGGAGTTGTGCCCTCTGAAGCATAATTTGAATGCTTGGTAGTTTAGTTCAAGCAGGGACTTCAGTGTCTGATACCTTATCCTACCAGGTGATCTTCAGAATCTTCTAAGACAGTTCAGATGGAAGTGATTCAGTTTCCTTGCATGGCGCTAGTAGACTATCCATGTTTCACAAGCATACAACAATGAAGTCAGCACAATAACTGTAGATCTCAGGTTGGTAGTCAGTCTAATACCTCTTCTTTCCCAAACTATTTTTCGGAACCTCCTGAACACAAAGCTAGTTCTGGCAATGCGAGCATCAACCTCATTGTCAGTAAATAGAAGTAGGAACATGATGGAGACTGCCTGCTCCTCTTACGTCTTTCCTACCTTTTCCTTCAGTAATCTGAAGTGGGGTTGGCCTCTTCCATGTTGAAACTGGAATCCAAAAGCACACGAAGAAGACTTGAAGCTTGAAGAATCCTGAAAGGGCCTGATGAGATTGAAGACCTCTTCCATTCACTAACTGTACCAATAGGAGAAAGTCTCATACAAATGGGCTTTGGGACAGGTACTGCAAGATCACAGCCCTAGAGAGGGAAGTGACCTCAGAGGCCATGCAGGACAATTTTCTCATTTTATAACTGAGAGTCCCCAGGGTGGTTATGTGACTTGCCTAAGATCACACAGCTAATAAGCATCAGAGGTGATATTAAAGCTTAGCTTTGACTTGGATCCATTACTCTTTTGTGCTTTACCATTCTGTCTTATGTATGCATACATAAGATCTATTTAACAGAATCTGCCAATAAGCAGAGATAAACTCGTTTCTTCCACAGGCATTCACTGCTTATCTGAGAGATCTTTTCAGTCTTTTTCATTATTGTCTTGGGTAAGATTCTTATTCCATGTAGCTCAATGAAGGAGATTGTGTGTCTAAGAAAGCACTTTGAACAATGTAATACAATATGCCCAGTGGATTGGAAGCTAGAGATTCCATTAAATTATATGTAATGACTATCTGAAAGGCTTAATATTCCGGGAGATCTACACAAATATATTAAATTTTGTTGATACATGTGCAGCAGAGGAAAGAGACTTAATAATGAATTGACCCTCAGGCTTCTTGTATTTCATATACAGGGAGATTTTACACAAGAACCTTCACTTAATAGGAACCAAGAACTCTGTTCTGTATACCTAGACAATCGTTTGAAATAGCAGGATTGTCATCATTTCTATTCAAAATGAAGGAGTGAATGTTCTGTTTCCTCTAGAGTCTCTACCTAAGGAGGTGATGAGGTAAGGACTTATAAAGGAACTCTTGACTGGAATCTGGAATGAAAGCTATGAACAGTACGTAGTCATTAATCTAAATCCCCCATCTTGATAAGAGGCAGGTGGCTGATGCTACTGAAATACCATAGGGATGGGATTGGCTAAGAACCAAAGAGAAAAGTCTGAAACTCCAAACAAAAATCTGCAGTGGCAAGAGTTGTCTCTGTTCTCCAGAGGCGATTGTTCTTTTTTTTAAGTTTTAATTTATATGCATGATGCATTGTATTTCTGAACATCTTATTCCCTAAGCTAATTTATATTTACCCATTCTGTCCTTTCCTAGAATGCTGTCATCACTGCTGTCTAATAATTAATGAGAATATGCAAAGAAGCCTTTGAATTCTCCATGAAAAGGACTTCTCCAGAATGACTCATAGGTTTTTCCTTAAAAAAGGACATCTCTTTTTTTCCCAGTCTGTGAGGTTGGAAAAGAGAGATGACCTTCACTGCCAACATTTTCTTTTGCTCTGTTTCCCTACAGACCTTATCCCATGTTCTCACTTCTGTAATAATTCATAAAGGGGAGCAGATTCTAATCATGATAACATATACTTCCTACTGAATTTAAAGGCCTAGTTCAATTCAACTGCTCTTTGACCTGAGTCTAGCTAATATAGACCTGTATTTGGTACAGACATACAGAATATAAAATTAGAATTTTAGTTCTAGAGAAAACCTTGGAGATCTTGATAAGACCTCATCTTTCCTGTTCTTTCTTGCCACCCCTCCCCCATCCCAGTTGCTAGCATCCTTCTTTGATAACTCCCTAGTATTTATTTTTCATTTATTTTACATATACAATGCACATATTTATATCATACTTTCTCTTTTAATAGAATGTGACAGCAAGGTTAAAATATGAGCTCCTTGTTTTCCTCCCTCTCTCCATCTTTTTCTTTCCTCTTTCCTTCCTTCCTTCCTTCCTTCCTTTTTTCCTTCCTTCCTTCCTTCCTTCCTTCCTTCCTTTCTTTCTTTCTTCCTTCTTTCCTGTCTTTCTTTTTATTTCTTTTCTCCCATTCACCTTTTAAAATCTCTGGCGTCTTTCAAGACTTGGATCAAAAATTCTTTTTAGAAAGCTTGGTTTCTCAAGTGACTGGAACATTTCTCTCTATTGTATATCACTTCTGTTGTTGTTCAGTCATTTTCAGTCATATCTGTGACCTTTTGTGGCTCCTTTTTGAGGTTTTCTTGGCAAAGACCCTGGAATGGTTTACTATTTCCTTCTTCAGCTCCCTCCCTCCCTCCCTCCTTCCTTCCTTCCTTCCTTCTTTCCTTCCTTCCTTCCTTCCTTCCTTCTTTCCTTCCTTCCTTCCTTCCTTCCTCTGTCTTATCTGCATCACAGTGCCTGGCATAAGCAAGTGCTTAATAAAGGCTTGTTGATTGATTGATCCTCTTGTTTGGATCCTACATCTATATACCTATAATGCAAAGGCCTTGGTCTGTAGGAATGGTCTATGCATATTCTACTAGAAGATACATTCCTTGAGAGGAGGATCTATTTTATTTTTACCTCTAGCTTTTAGTACAACTCTGGTATATAGTAGATACCGAATAGGTGCTTTTTAATTAGATGATTATATGTAAGAAAACATTGAAGAAGAAGAAAGGCTGAGCATACATATTGACCACTGGAAATTACCATGGGTAAGATAGAATGTATTCTCTTTTTCCCCAAACCCTTCCTGCTTCTGAATTTCCCTATTATTATTGTGGGAACCACCATCCTCCCACTTTCCAAAGTTTGCATCATCCTGGACTACTCACTCTCATTCCTGCCACGTATCCTGTCCACTGCCAGATCTTGTCACTTCTCCCTTCCCAATACCTTCCTTATCATTTCCATTTCCATATTTGCCACCCTAGGTCAAGTTCTCATCTCCTCTCATGTCCGTTATTGAGATAGTCTTGAATTATTTAGTTATTCTGCCTGCCTTTCCCTTCTCCAATCCATCCTCTACACAGCTACCAAAATAATTTCCCCAAAGTGCAGCTCTAGACACGTCATTCCACTGCTTGGTAAATTCCAGTCACTCCTTCCAAACGTTAATTTCTGGCATTCAAGGACTTTTTTACAGTCTGGATCCATTTTAACTTTTTATTTTCTTCAAATATTACATCCCTTTCATACTCTATGATGTAGCAGTAAAAACCAATTTGCTGTTCTTTGCATATGGACTCTAGCTTCCGTTGTTCCATTTTTGCCCTGGCTGTCCCTCATGCCTGGAATGTTCTCTATTCTCCATCTCCCTTTTGAAATATCTGTCTTCTTTCAAGACTCATTTCAAAACCTGTGGAAAACCTGTTTCCTCCTGTTACAGGAGCCTTCCTCTTTACTGTACATCCCATCCATTCTTGTTCAGTCCTTTTCAGTTGTGTCTGACTTTGTGACCCTATTGGGGGCTTTTCTTGGCAAATACACTGGAGTGGTTTGCTATTTCTTTCTCCAGCTCATTTTACAAATAAGGAGACTGAGGCAAACAGGGTTAAGTGACTTCCTCAGGGTCACACAGCTAGTAAGTATCCAAGGTCAGATTTGAACTCAGGAAGATGAGTCTTCCTGAGTCCAGGTTCAATACTCTATCTCCTATGCCACTTAGCTGTCTGTATGTCCCTTCTACTCTGCACATCTTTTTTAGTACCTATTTGCCTATATACTGTCTTCTCCATTCGTACTCCTTGAAGGCAAGAGACTATTTTCATAGTCTGACTGAGTTGTTAAGTACAGTGCCTGGCATATAGTAATTGCTTTAAAAATTCCTGTTGGTTTATCAATCAGTACCAGAACCTGTATCTAGCCCCTTGAAAAGTATCCACAAATATTTCCTCTTTTGCTGAGAGTTCATTGTTTCTACAATTTAGATTTTTCTTATTAGAAACCCTGGTTCCTGATACAATTGCCTCCTCAGGGCTAGATTTCCTTGGTTCACATGCTCTGGAACTTTCTTATTGGATTTGGATTCAGCTCTTATTCACGATAGAATTCCTGGTATCATAAGGACTCTCTTTTACCCCACAGTAATTTCACTGTGTATCTATTTTACAGCTGAGGAAACTGAGGCCTAAAGAAGGCATATGTCTCACTCAAGGTCGCATAGCATGGGTTAACACAGAGCAGGGACAAGCACGTCAACAATGGCTCCCCAGTTTTTAAAAAGTTTGAGCTCATTCCCCCACTAGATGAGCATAAATGATCAAAAATGTGCATAAACGAACAGGGTGTAGCATCCTAATCAAATAAAACTTACAAAGTTAATCTTCCATATATTTAATGATATTTTTAATTATTATTGTGCTTCATGGTAATTAGACAGAAATGGTAAGCAATTCATATCAATGACGGTAATTAGTATTGCTTGCATGTAGCCAAGTCAAGGATTTCTAAGGTCAGCTGTATGAAGGAACTAGGCAGAGGAGAATCTGGTTGAGGCAATATGATATTTTTGCACAAGCATTTATTAAGTTCTTGTCTTGTGCTAGTTACCTTGCTGAATGCTGGTAATACAAAGAAAGGCAGAAGCCAGGTCCTTGCCCTCCTGGAACTGAAATTCAAATGGCGTAGGTAACACAGAAACAACTAGGAACATACAAGATGTATACAGTATAAATAGAAGGTAGTATCAGAGGGAAGGCATTAGCAAGAGGGAGAGATTGGGAAAGCCCTCTTGAAGAAGGTAGGACGTGAATTGATTCTGGAAGGTGGAAGTCAAGGAAGCCAGTTAGTAGAGATGGGGAGGGAGAGAATTCCAGGCATGGGAGACAGTCAATAAAGATGCCCAGAGTCAGGAAATAGAGTGTCCTGTTTAAGGAATGGCAAAGAGACTGGTGCTACAGGATCATAGAGTACCAAAAAGCCCTGCTAAAAAGTATAAAGGCACTGGTATAAAAAGACTGGTAAGGTTGGGAAGGGCCATTTTATAAAGGACTTTAAAAGGCAAACAAACAATTTCATATTTGATCCTGCAGGTAGTATAGAGCCAATGGAGTTTATTGATCAGGGGGAGTGTAATATGGTCAAATTGGCTTGTATTATTAGGAAGATTACTTTGGTTTCCAAATGGAGGATAGAAGTAAATGGGGAGAGATAAGTTAGGGGAAGCAACTAGAGATTTTTTTTTTACAGAAGTCCAGGTATGAATTATATGGCAGAGCTGGGAGTGATAGAAGAAAAGAATGGATGGATAGAAGATATATTATGAAGAGATTTGCCAAGTGTTTGGATGAGAGAGAGAGAGAGAGAGAGAGAGAGAGAGAGAGAGAGAGAGAGACAGACAGACACAAAGACAGAGAGAGGAGAGAGAGAGAGTAGTGAAAAATGGAAATCTAGGTTGTGAGCCTGGGTGACTGACAGGCTGGTGGTAATAGGAAATAGTAAGAGCAAAGTACATAAGCGGGAAGAGTTTGAGAGGAAGGATAAGCATTTCAGTTTTGGACAGGTTGATTTTGAGATGTCTCTGGGCGATCTAGTTTAGCTGGAGGTCAGGAAAGAAGTTAGAGCAGGATAACTAGACAAAGCAGAAAGAACATTGAGTTTGAAATCAGAGGGGCTAGGTTCGAATTCTAGTTCTCTATGCCACTTACTACCGATAAGACTAAATTGCCTCATTTGTAAAATGAGTTGGCTGGGATTAGATGACTTCTAAGTTTGTCTTCAGTAATAAATATATCATTCTACAATAGACTCTACGACCATAGAAGATCCCTGGATCTGTAACCCAATAAAACTCAAGAAGGTAGTTTCCTTCACTCCTTTAGCAAAAATAAAATGGTTTGAGGGATGGAGAGAAAAGAGAATTGGTGATTCTTATCACTCTCCTACTCTAGAAATGAGTTTGGAGAGCTAAAAGGTTGCCTACATTCTTTTCTCTGTCAGCTTCCTTTCAGCCCCCTGAGGGCTGTGTTTGCTCTTTGTTATTCGAGTACTAAATGCAGTAAATAGTTCTTAGATTAGGAGGGGAAGGTACTGCCTCACTTTAAGCTGAATTTGGAAATCGAGTGTCCACTCAGACTAGGATCCTAATATCTGAGATGTAATGCAGCTATCTACTACTACGTGTTGAAGCTTGTCAGATGAAAAGGAGAGGCATGGATAATTGTCTGACTTTCTGTTTAAGAGGACTAAACCTAGCAAAGCATCTTGTCTTTAATTAGCAGTATTCAGTAAACCCTGTCTTTGATACTGTGCCCTGCACATCCTTCTCTGGTAACTTGTTACTGCAGTCTAGGACTTTTTAGCCTAAGACTTTCTTGGGCGTTGTTTTTATTTTTTGTCCCTTGATTAAACTCTCTGTTCAGTCTGTGAAAAGTTGGTTTTCTCAGGGCCTTTTGATCCATGGCTCCATGTATGGGCACAGAGTCTGGTTGGTATTACTACCAGTTTCTCTGGGGCAGAAGAGATAAGATTGGAACATATTTGTTATTTATGCACTCTTGGAACATCCAGATTGTTGATACACCTGGCTAGAGAAACACTGAGGCTAAGAGGATCACTGAAGAGTACTGGGTGACAGCAATGAGCAGCTGTCTATGGTTCTGAACTTTTCAAAGTTGTGTGTTCGTCCTTCATTGCCAAAGAAGACCATGCCATCAGAGAAATGATGACATGACTTGTACTTGACTTTGTTTTGAGTGAAGGAGTGTTGTGCAGGTCACCAGCCTCACTTCTCCTCCAGAGCCTGTGACTGAATCCTGTGACCAGATATAGCTTTTCAAAGTTATAGGACCACTGTCTAACAGTTTAGAGTTCAATGTGTCCTGGGAAACACAGAAAGAGAGAAATAAATAAACCTTCTAGAAATGGAAGTAGTACCCATTTTAGAGGAGTCACAGCTCCACCCAATCTTCCTTTGGCAATCCTTCTATTAAGTACATCAAGAATTCTCTCTCCCTAGTGTAGACACTTATGACACAATGGAAAGAATGCTAGCTTGATGTCATAAGACATGGGTTTGATTCCGAGCTTGGGAATTTACTCCTATGGGGACACTGGCCAAGTCACTGAACTTCTGTGGACCTCAGTTTTCTCATCTACAAAATAAGCAGATTGGACTAGATTATCTCTGAATTCCCTTCTGGTTCTAGATCCTGTCATCCCTATTCATTGTCATTATTTTGAATTTTGCTACTTATTAGTCTATTTAAAGAATATCTTAATAATGTGTCCCTGGGTATATATATATATATATATATATAGTGAAAATGAGTGTATACTTGACTTATTTTTTAGCAGGCTTCCTATCTTATTACATCTGGTGTGGCTCTTTCTTTTTCAGTGCCTAAATAATATTGGAAGTCTATTCCTAGATAGAAGTTTACTATATTTTTGGGATAGTATGCTTCCATTGAAGATATTTCCTCTTTGTGTATATCTAGGGGGATAAAGTGGGTGCTAAAGGCATACAAGGACTGTGTTTAGGCTATTCAAGACTTTTGGGGTGAGCAGAGACCAGGGATGATTATCAGTGACAAATTAATTCATATCTAGGGTAAAGCTCTATCTGTGTTTTAATGTTTAACCCATATCGATTAGCAAGAACAATCTGGGAAAGAAAAGAACCTGTAACCAAGGGGCCTCCAGAGAGACCTCAGAGCAGTGCAAGCCTCTGCCTAGTTACCTCTTTCCTTTATTCATTTGGAGAGGTCTGGGGACCACAACAATTCCCTTTGTCTTTTCCATCCCTGAGTCAATCTTATGGGATCTGAGTTGTGTGAATTAACAAACGACCCTTCATCTCACAATAACTGCATCACACTGTTTGAAATTATAGCAATTGCGGATTAATTTCAATGACCAAACACACACTCCTGGGATGGCTGATTAAGAGGAGCAGCATAGTATATTAAAAAGAGAACCCGAACTAGCAACCAGTAGACCTAGATTCTGGTAACACATCTGTCACTAATGAGATTCAGGTCCTTGGGAAAGTGGATTTATTTTTGGCTCTGTTTCCTTATTGTATGTGCACATATGTATGATACATATATGTATGTATATATAGGCACATATGCTTCCACATATATGTGTATATAATAATATATGTGCATATATACCATATATGTAATATGAGTGAGTTGAACAAGATAATTCCCAAGATTACCTCGGGTAGAGAGGGAAATGCATACTACCTGTGTAACTTTGGACGTTGGTTAACCCCGCTGGGTCTTGGTTTTGTTGTCTGAGAAATTGAGTCAGATTAGATGCCTCTAAGTTCCCTCACCTCTGAGAGACATGCTCCCATAAGCTTATCCATGCCATTAGCATTAAGTATAATATTTCCTTGTCATGCATATTTCTTAGGATCCAGAATAACTTTATACATCTCAGAAAGCAGTTGTACCAAAGGGCTTTCAGTAATCAATCAATCAACAACATATCATCCAACTATTTAATTTACTAATTTCACCATAGTCCATATGATTTTACTGGTTACTATACTTTTGAGGGAGCTAAGTGGTACAGCGGAGAAAATGCTGTTCTTAGAGTCAGGAAGACGTAATTCAAATTAAGACTCAGATACTTACTAGTTGTGAGATCCTGGGCAAGTGACTAATTTTTGTTGGTGTCAGTTTCCTCAACCATAAAATTAGAATAGTAATAGTACCTATCTCCCAGGGTCATTATGAAGCTCAGATGAGATAATATTAGTAAAGTGTTTAACACAATGCCTGACACAAAGTAGGTGCTGTATAAATGCTCAAGCTCCCTCTTCCATCATTATAAACAATATTAAATATAACATGTTGTATATTGTGTATGAATAAAATGAGAAAAAGTTATCATGTGCAATTAAAATACTTAAACCTGACCTATTTAAACAAATTATTAATTCCTTAATATAGAAATTGATGGTGGAAAGGACTTCAATATAGATTATAACCATTTCACATGAGTTTCTGCAATATAAATCAATTGCAAGAGAAGATACAAACCACCTTAGTCAGCAAGGACCGGACAATCAGTGAACAAAGAGATTTAACTACCAAAGGCAGCTCTAGTTTTGAATATAAACTCATTTGTGAAAGTTTATGGATTAGAATGATAGAAAATTGAGTAGTATTGCCTCATAAAATGGGATCATGATATCTTTTAGTCAATCATGTGATAGCAAAAATAAAACCAAAAACAGGGAGAAGTTATGGGGGGACTATTTGAAAGAAATTTTGTGAGACAATTAAACAAAAGACAATTAAAGGTCAAACTGGAAAGAGAGCAACAAGTATGTGGAAAAGGAGAAAGGTCTGTAGGAATTTTTATAACAACCCTTGTTATCATCAAGAATAACACACTGATCTAGAACATTTGGACATCATAGTCCCAGATATGCTTTTAGAGGAAGTAGAAATGATATTGGAGAGGATAAAGACAGGAATAGTGGATAGCCTGGACCTAGTACACTTTAAGGAGACCTATGTTGGAAGCAAGGCCACTTTGAGGGTATTGAATTAGTTATCGTGTAATTTGAAGGCTAAAGAAATCTGTCATATAAAATCTCAGATTTTATTAATATGAAAAAGGTGACTGAGGGTCTCCATCTCTATGACCTCTATGCTTCTTTTCTATCTGAATCATTTTTTAAAACGAGAGTGCTCTATATATATGTAGAGTAATAACCTGGAGGCAATGGACATATTCCATTGGTGTCTTTGAGATCATGAAATCTTAGATTTAGAATTGAAAAGGACTTTTAGAGATGACAGAAGTTAAGCGCAGTAAATTATCCATGGTCACCCAGGATTTCAGGTGAGGAAAAATTTGAACTTGGGTCCCTTTAACTTCAAGATAAATGAGAGTTTAGGGAAGGCCCTCAAAATGTCTAGGGAACTCTTATGGCTAGAAGATGTAGCCAAAAGCAGCACAGGATGTACCAAAATTGATGGTTGAAGTCCACTTCACTGGAGGCAACGTATATAAGATCACACATCCATCTGAGCAAGTGTATATGGAGGTACTTTTGCTGCATTGATACATGAAAAGGCATGTGACTGAATTTATGATTACAATAAATATTTACATAGGACTTTACAATTTACAAAGTGCTTAAATGCATTATTTCTTTTGATCCTTAAAATTGTTGGTGAAGTAGATCACATCAGCATGAGGATCAAACAGACTGAATCCATTGTACCTTGGTGGACAGTTCTTTATGAATTTCCATGACCAAAGTAATTCATGGTGAGAACCAAATAACATCAACAAAAAATGAAATTGATTATATTTTGCATAAAGAAAATTGATGGTTATCAGCATGGGGATAAATACCAAACTATCGGTTGATGTACAGTTACATTGACTTGTCAGAGTAAGGGTCAAAACCAATACTGACCCAAAGGAAAGAATAAAAATAAGAATAAATGAGTCTTGAACCCAAGTCTTCTAACTCTAAGTCTATGACTTTTTCTTCTAATAGAACACTACTTCATAGCCAGCTTTGTTTCATGAATGTGTTCTACAGTTATTTCTTTGCAGAAATGCTAATACAAGAGAATGTAATTAGTGCTTATGTATTGAGGGCTGAGGTTTTGTATTTCTGTTTATGCCCTTAGTATTGTAGTTTTCTTATTTATCAGAATGCAGTACACATGGGGATAGATTTACATATCAAGAAGCAACTTTGTTAGAGGGGCTTGTGGGGTTCCAGGTTTTGTTTCTTTCAGCAATTTTCAGAATGAATTTATTGAATTTATAAGTCAGAAGCTGATATTTTGTATTTGGTCAGGAGAACAAATTGGAAAATATAGATGTGCATTCTACTTTCCTTGATACTTTCCTTTCATAATTCAGCTATGAGTCTTAAGGGACACAATGCAAAATGGAAGTCAGGCTTTGTCCTTCAGTGTTTTTGTTTTAAGTGGTGTGAGCTACATTAAAGAAGACTAGAAAAGGACATTGAGAAGATAGCCTTAGCTGCACTCTTTTGTGATCTTAACAAAGTTCGTCATGCTATCTTGGTGCCTCAGTTTCTTATCTATAAAAGGTGAAAATTTTTTTCCCTCAGCAGTTCTTAGGGCATATGTGAAAATAATGACATTCTATAAAAATGTATAAAAAGTGCCTTGAGGTTTTAGGAGAAATGGTGCTATAAACACAAGGTATCATTTATTATTATAACATCAATAATGAGATATTATATAGGAAAATGTTTTGAGAAAAGAATAAAAGCACACTATAAATATAAAACATGATTATGATATAGGCTATACAACTCTAATTGAAAAAAACTTGTTTTTATTAGGAAAGATAGAAAACATTTATATGTCTAGATCTAGACCTATCATAGACTATATATTCATGTCTCTCTCTATTATATATTGATCTATATAGTTCTCTCTTGTCCAAAACTTTTTTCAAACACAAATGTCCCTTGCTTAACTTCATGCCCAGGTATAAGGCATTCTCAGCATACCACCTCTGCCTTCTTCCCACAGTTAGTCAGTCAGTTTCTGTTATTTGTTGCTGAGTAGGAGAGGATGGGAGGCAGGGTCCATTATACCAGACTGGTATATACCAATATATACCATATACCAATATCTCTGTAGTTGGGGGTCTCCCTTCCTGGGCCCCAGATCAGGTTTAGGGAACGGTTTCTATATATCTTTAACATGAAATGAAGCTGTTGAGGGAGGGGTTCTGAATGAGCGCTGTTATGAGAATTCTTCTGGGTTGAGGTTTTCTTTAGCTCTCATTTCTCTATATCTACTGCATTGTTTACCCTTTGGGGTATTGTTCTCCTGACCCAGAAGTCCTAACAGTCAAACCAAATTTCATGACCTTTTCTAAATTCTTATTCTTTTGGAGCTCTCTGCAGCTTTTGACACTGTTGGCCATCCTTTACTTTTAGACATTTTTCCCTCTCTGAGTTTCTGTGATGTAATTCTTTCAGTCCCCTCTTCTCTGTCTGATTGGGGGCCATCTCCAGTCTTCTTGATGTATATCTTGACACTGGACCCAGATGGTTCTGGAGGAGTAAGTGAGGCTGGTGACTTTGCATCACCCTCCCTCACTTAAATCCAATTCACAGCATCACCTTCCTGATGTCATGGTCCTCTTTGAGAATGAAGGGCAAGCAATAACCTGATGACTCCTCTCTTCTTTGCTGGATCATCATCCATATCATGCTCCCTAACTTTGGATATGCCCTGAGTTTCTGGGAATTCTCATCTCTCTATATACTTTCTCATTTGGTGACCTCATAAGTTTCCATGGGTTTAATGACCTTCTCTCTATTCAGCCTAGACTCTTTCTTGACGAGTTCTCCTATCTGCAAATGCCTATTGGACATTTCCAAATGAATATACTAGAGATATGTTCAAAACAGAATTTATCCTTTCCCCCAAAACTCTCCCTCCCCTTATAAAATTTTCTGTTAGGGACAGCACCTTTCTTTCTGTCACCCAGGTTCATATCCTTAGCATCAACCTCAAATCTTCACTCTCTCTCATCCTGCAAACCAGATCGTTTGTCCACTTGATGATTGTGCTTCCACGACATCTCTCATATCTGTACCCATTTTCCTACTTCCATGGACACCACTTCTCTTTACTCAATTAATTTCTACTGCTCACATTACCTTTGACCTCGACAATTGCATTTGCTTCCTAATTGACCTCCCTGCCTCTTCTCTCCCTTCTCTGATCCATATTCCAAACAGCTGCCAAAATGATTTGTCTATAGCACAGATAAAACTACATTACTCTGATAGTCAATAAACCCTAGTATCTTCCTATATTGCCAGTAGAATCAAATAGATAGTGCTCTGGCATTTTAAACCCTTCACAACTTGGTTCTGGCTTATCTTTCTGATCTTATATATCATTCCCCTTCACATACTCGCCAGATGAACTGGCCCTTCTACTATTTCTCAAATACAAAACTCCATCTCCCAATTTCTTTACTCTGGGTTGGCTATTGCCTCAGGTTTGGAATTCCTGACTTTTTCACCTTTTGGAATCCTTACTTTCCAACATAAATCTAAGCTAAGCTCAAATGCTACCTTCTATATTAATCCTTTTATGGTATCTGCAGTTACCAATGCTTCCCCACAGCCAAAAAATTCTTTTTGTAGGTGGAGTTGTAGTAGCAGTATGTGGTTGTTGTGGTTTCGTTGTGTCCAAACCCTTGTGACCCCCACTGGGGTTTTCTTGGCAAAGATATTCTACCAGTTTGGCATTTCCTTTCCCAGTTCCTTTTACATATGAAGAAACTGAGGCAAATAGGTTTAAATGATTTGCCCACAGTCACACAGCCAGTAAATGTCTGAGATTAAATTTGAACCCATTTGACTCCAGATCTAGCACTCTATCAACTATACCACCTAACTGCCCCGTGTGTGTGTGTGTGTGTGTGTGTGTGTGTGTGTGTGTATGGGGGAGGGTGCATATATGCATATATGTGTGTGTACACACACATATATCCATATACACATTTTATATATATATATAGTATATATTTTATACATATATATGGCCATATTGTTTCCCTGAGTAGAATATAAGTTTCCTAAGGGCAGTTACTATTTAATTTTTGTCTTTTTATCCTCAGGGTCTAGCCTTGTACTTGTTTTAGTAAATGTTTGTCAATCGATTAATTGATGGAAGTGGCATAGACAAAGAATTCAGGAAACTTAGATTCTTTCTTCTTCCACTAATTACCTTAGTAGCTTTGTCAAGGACATTTAATATATGATTGTTTCAGCTACCTTTATGCGTGGTGTAATCGTACAAGCACAAGATTTGATGTTGGAAGATGTGGGTTAAAATATTTCCACTTCATAACCTTGAGTAAGTCACTTAATTTCTCTAGATTTGTCTTCACTGGGCATCAAATGAGGAACTTGGACTAGATTTTATCAAAAGTCCATTACAGCTCTCAATCCTGTGAAATAATAACGTTTGCCACGTATCCCAGAGGGTTTAATATAGATAAATGAGGGAGTGCCTGTGGAGTCCTTTGCAAAGTTCTGTCAATAAGACAGATGAATATTATTACCTCCCAAGGGAAGTAATATCTCAGTACAATCGTTGGGCTGATATACACTGAGATGTTGGTATGGTGTGTGCCAGCTGCTATAGCTTACTCTATAAGTTACCTGTGTGATCTTGGGCAAGCTAGGTACTATCTTGGGTCCTCAGTTTCCCCACAGGTAAAATGAGGGGTCCAAGGGTAGGGAACCTGTGCCCTTGAGGCCACATTTTGTGGTCTAGATACTCAAGTGACTGAATCCAAACTTCATAGAACAAAGTCCCTTAATAAAGTACAAATGGGAATGGATTTACATACTGAGAAGCCCCTTTGTAAAAGAACCTCAACAGGCTGCACCCAAGGACCTAGAAGACCACACATGACGCTGCAGGTTCCTCACCCCTGGTTTGGACCAAATGGCCTCTGTAGTTCCTAGCACTATATAAGGCACTCAGTAGTCTACACTGACTACAGTATTAACTGCAGTACAGATTCAGATAATAGAACAAGTATTTCCATAACATAATAGAATAAAAAAAAAGATGATTACAAATGAAACTGCAAATCTATTATTTACAACTTGAAATTCCTTTTAGATATATGCTAAAGTTTTGATGTAAATTTCTTTTTTCCCTTTTTTCTTCTCTCCCCACCCCTTCTGCCTTAGAGATGACTACCGTTAGACACAAATATTTATTAAGTCCATACTTTGTGGAATGCACTGTACTGAGACCAATTGAGGATGAAGCTGGAATTGACATGGATTCTTTGAACATACATTAAACCTGATTGTTAATGGAATATAATAGGAGACAAATATGGCAGAGTGGCAGCAGTCCTCATCTTATTGGTTTGCATTGCTTTGAAAGCTCCATCTCTAGTTTTTCCTGCTGCAGAAGAAAGCAGAACTTGATTATTTTGCAGAGCATTTCAAGAATGATACAACAGAGAGGCTACTACTAAGAGTTCCTTCAGAGCTTATGTTTGTTGAAGTGCCTGATTTTGCATGACAATGGGTAAATAATTCATCCTTCCCTCATCGAACCTTTTGAGGATTTTGTAGGTTTTTTCTCCAGATTGTATTATATGGTAATGTGCTTGTGCTGACATGTATATCTCTTTCAACATTATTATGCAGACTTCGGGATACAGAACAGTGGTAGACTTGCTGAACTCCAGACTTGTACCTCTACAAGTGCTCTGAAGTGCTCCATTTGTAATGGCCCAGACTAAACAGTAAAAAATAATAAATAGAGGCATAATATTAACCGCATGAATGCATGTAATTGTGAATGGATGAATGAATAAGTATTTATTAAGTGATGAGTTCAAATGTGATCTCAGACATTCACCAACTGGGTGATCTTGGGTGAGTCACTTAACCTCTTTCCACTTCAATGGTAAAATATGAATAATAAGAGCACCTACCTCACAGGGTTGTTGAGGGGATCAAAGTTAAGTTATTTATCCAAATGCTTGGCATAGTGTAGGCACTTAGAAAATGATTTTCTTCCCTCCTTTACTATGTACCAAACACTGTGCTAAGTGCTATGAATACAAGTTATTCTCTGCTTTCAAGGAACTTACTTTCTACATGGGAGAGATAACAAAGTCATTTAAAAAAAAAAAACTCCATTTGCCTCAGTTTCCCCAACTGTAAAATGGGAATTACAGCACCTACCCTGCATCACTGTTATCAGGATCAAATAAGATGATAGCTATGAGAAAACAACACAGTTCCTGGCACATAGTAGGTGCTATATAAATGCCTATTCCTTTTAAATTCCTGTCAGATATCCCTTTTATAAAGGGAATCACCAGTTTTCCAGTTGCCCAAATAAGAGAAGCTGGGATTTAAAAAATGCTCACTGCTTGTATGATCTTGGGTAAATCACTTAATATGTCTGAGGCTTGATTTTGTCATAAATAAAAATGGAAATAAGTAGTCATTTCTTGTCTTCTTTTCAAGGGTGTTATGAATAGTGCAAATAGGGACTAACAGGTGAAAGCACTTCGAAAAGTCTGAGTCCAATGTCCTAGATATTAGGGAATCAGAGAATCTCAGTTTCCCTTCTAGTCTAAAACGCTCTCCCTAGGAAGTCTAATCTATCTTGTCTGGATTTGTAATCCAGACTTCTACCCTACATCTTCTCTTCTCCACCCCATACACCCCCAGTTCCTTCCATGGATCTTCAAAGATCGTTTCTGGTTCTCCCATCATCCTGGGTTTCTTTCTTCTGATTGCACTTAAGTTCATCCTCTAGAAGTGCATAGTAATACTTGGTAATGTATTATTATTTTTATATCTGTGAAGTAGTACCTTTCCTCTAATATACTTTCATGACTCTTATGTCCTTTCCTTCCACAGATTGTTTCACTTCAAACATATTTCGTTAGTTAGGGCAAGGATCAATTGTTTTCTAGTTTTTATTTACTTTTACTAGAATTCTCTTTGTCATATGAAATTCACAGGCTCATAGAATCAAGGATTTAGTACTGGAAGGGACATCAGACATGATTTACAGAGGGGGAAACTGGGGCAAATGAGGTTAAGTGACTTGCCTAAGTTCCCACAGCTAAGATCACAAATCAGTCTTAGTTTCCCAGCTTTGTTTTGCTTTCTATTTTGTGTGACAAATTATCAAACTAATAATACCTAGCATTTATGTAACATTTTGAGGTTTGCAAAGCATTTTACAAATATCTCATTTTATTTTCACAATAACCATGGGAAGCATTAATATACCAGGGACCTCTCTTTTTGGGTCCCCTAGCATCTCATCTGATCACATCAGGGAAATAGCCATGCATACCTCATTTAACAGTCACTACTGATATATCTAGAGAGAGCAACTCTTAGCACATCTTCCCTGAACGCTGGCTGGCTGCTTGGTGGAAGTGAAGCTGCCATCATGTCTGGGTCTCTGTGCTTTCAGCGGTATTTAATTGTAGGAGAGAATGATACCCTCTCCTGATGAAATTTCATTTCTCCCCTGGGACATTTAGATATGGGAAGTTAGCCAAAAGATGTCAAGGAAGCAGCTGATGCAGCTGAGGCTTATTCTCAAGCTTAGAAAGTCATGTTGCAAGGGTTGTGTGTGTATGAACATACAGAGGGGTCATAATGTATATGTGTTTTGGTTTAAAGGACACAATATTTTACACTGAACTCAAGAAATAAAATTCTATTATCATGTTCATGATACTGGGAACTTGCAAGATCTTTGGAATGGGATGACTGGGGAAAATACTGGAGTATTTGAGTCATATGTCCAGTACAATTAAAGTCTTAATACACACACACGTGTGTGTGTGTATGTGTGTGTGTGTGTGTATGTGTATTCCCATAAGGCTTTAATTTTACTTCTGCCCACAGGTAAGGTCAACCTGGCACTTTTTAAAAGAAGTAGATCGGGGAAGAAGGAAAAAAATCCCCCAAAAGATAAATAAAATCTTTGTGATGTTCATTAGCATAGGGCACATGTGTTCACTTATCCAATGCAATTTTTCCAAGAATATTTGAAACTCCTTGGTGCATCTTGTATAATTTATAAATATGGGAGTGAGTCAACTCTCAACCATTAGGCAGACTGTTGCATTTTTATGTTCTTTTGTATTGAAAGTTAACAGTTCACAAGGGGATAATGAAATGAAAAATCTATTTACACTGAAGTCCCCAGATCCAAAGGAGGAGGGCAGTGAATGTAGAACCACAGACTTATTCAATGCATAATTAAACAGGGCAGGCCATAGGCACCAGTAACATAAAATATGCTAATTATGCTGAAATCCCATATTGTTCCCAACACTCCCTACCTCAGACGTGAAGAAAGGGAAACTGCTGCTTCAACACAGGTTAGACCATTAAGTGTTGGTTTGATTGTCTGGGATCTTTTCTACTCGAAAAGGCTTACAAAATATCTCCTATTTATATAGTGCTTTAAAGTTTACCTCTATTTGTTCATTTGATTTCCATAGCAACCCTAGTAAGGTAGGTGATAATATCATCCCCATTTTATAGAAGAGATAGCTGAGGCTCAGAAAAGTTAACGACTATCCTAGTATAACACTATTAGTATCTGAGGCAGAATTTTGACTCTCTAAATTCAGTGTGGTATTCAATACATTCAATATCCTCTGTACTCCCACTTCCATAGCTCTAGGTCATATTCCCACCTAACTTCTGAGGCATTAGTGAGACATCTGTCCCTTTGATCTCTAGGGTCACACAGTTAGTAAGTGTCTGAGGATAGATTTGAACTCAGGAAGATGAGTCTTTCTGACTCCAGGTCTGGCATTCTATCCCCCTTTCCATGTTATAGCAGCCTCTTTTGCCCTTCAACATTAATAGGTCTCATCTAAGAAAAAACAAAACAAAACAGGAAGCTAAGTGGCACAGTGGATAGAGCACAGGGCTGTTGACTGTTTTCTACTTGGAACTTCCTTCTTGGCTCCCATGACATGGTGCCATATTGGTTCTACTTTGATCTTCTTGATAGCTCCTCTTCCTCCTTGCCTTCTTGTTATAAGGATATCCTAAGTCCTGAGTCTTCTACTCTCCTCTCTTGAGATCTTTTTCTTTGGGGGAACTTACCTGTTCTCATGCTTTCTCCTATCACCTGTAAGTGAATGACTGCCAGATCTATACCCTCGATCCTATTCTGTCACCCAAGCGCCAGTCCCTGACTGTCCTTTCTTAGGTATTCTTCCATTCTTCCAAACTTATTATGTCTGAAATTGAAGTCCTTATCTTTCTCTTCCCCATAGGAACCCCATTCCCAACTTTTTCTATTTCTATTAATTACAACATTGTTAGTTACCCAGGCTCAAAACCTTCCTGTCACTTTTGATTCCCTTCCCATTTACCCTCTATAATCAACTAGTCACCAAATTCTGTAACTTTTCATTGGACTGCCTCTTGTACACATTACTTCTTATATTCCATTGCCAATATCAGTCAGGTTCACATCCCTTTCAATAAAAATCTCCTAACTATTGGTCTCCTTGCCTTTAGTATTGCAGCTTTGGGTTTTGATCTGTGCTAAAGGAAATAGTATCCATGATGAAATAATATAGCAATCAAAGTATCAAAATCAAGACTGGGAAATCTAAGCATTTATCCCTTCAGTGGCTATAAAAGGGTGTCATTTTGTAAGAGAATCAAATGACTAAATACTATATAATACATAGCCAACATAAGGAAGGAATCAGACATGTGGGAGATATCTATGAGATATTCATTTAGAAATGTCCAAAAGGCAGATGGGAATATGTGAATGGAAAGAAAGAGACTAGGGCTGGATGTACAGATGCAAAGAATAATAACTAAACCCATGGAGGCTGATGATGTTTCCAGTTGAAAGCAATTAAAAGATGGGGCCCAGAAACAGGGATTATGCCCACTGTTTGTGGGCATGAGATGGATGATAATCCAGAAAAAGTGAATGAAAGAATGGTCAGATATGTGGGAAGAGAAGAGAGAATCCATCTTCACACTCTCACAAGATTAGCTTTCCCCAAATATTGATTTCAAAATATCAGTATCTTTCAATATTTCCTAACCATTTACAGAATAAAAATTCAAGACATGCTATAATCTCCTCTCACCTAATTTTTCTAGATTTAGTCTCAATATTCCCAAGTATAAATGGTCTCCAATGAGGACAGTGTCCTTACTCTTCTCTTAAAATGCCATGCTCTTTCCTGCCTTCATGCCTTTCTTCATGTTGTGCTCCTTACCTGGAATATCAATCTTTCTGTTTTATTCCCATATACGTTCTGCTTCTGATTTGAGGTGTCCACACAAGTCACTCTTCAATTAAACATTCCCTCACCATTATAGGCAATTTGGTTATTCTTTTCTCTGAACTTCTATAGTACAGATTTTTTATACATCTTATGGCTCAGGAGGAAAAAGTGAGGCTGGTGACCTGCACAACCCTCCCTCCCTCAAAACAAAGTCAAGGACAAGTCATATCATCATTTCTCTGATGTCATGGTCTTCTTTGAAATGAGGGATGAACACAGCAACAACATCTTTGGATGACTAGGAATAGTGGAATGTCACATATTGAAATTTAAATGGTTCATATGCATAACTTTTCTGCCCAAGTATAGTGTTCACTTCCTCAGGTTAGGGGGTATTTTTTAGATTTCTTTTTATGCTTTCCAGTGGCCAGGATAATACCTGGCACATAATAGGTGCACAATAAATATTTATTTTTCTCAAGAACCATCCTTCTGTTGTATCATCACCCATGAACTCGAGTTATATTAGACCTGAGTTTGGCAACAGGCAAATCTGAGCTAACTGAACAGGAGGAGAGTGGGTTGAATTGCCTTTGGGAAACTGAGCAGTGTTTTTAATGGCACTTTTTTCCCTGAAATTGGCCCATCTTTTTAAGACCAACATTTTTCTGGTGATACCGAACTGTGAGTCTCCAGAGAATCAAAATTGTGGGCCACCCTGGGCCATCTAGAGCACAGTGGAGAAGATATATAGTGGATATGAATTGACTGAAATCAGTGAAGACTTTAGATGGAAAAGTAGCATAGAGGATGCCATCAGAGAGATATAACGAAAACTTTGATAGTAATTTAAAATTAATTGTTGTTTACTTTTTTGTTTTTACAATCCCTTTGCTTCCCTATATATTTTCACCTCCTCTACAAAACAACCATCCCTTATAACAATAAAAAAGGAAGAGAAAAACGTTGGGCAACGCTAACCAACATATTAATACTTTGACAGTACCAATGTTTCACATTTCCTAAGAAGGAAAATAGTGAATCCCCATATTTCTTATTCAGTGCCAATCTTAATCATAAAAATCACACAAAATTCAACTTCAATTTTTATTACTCTTTTCATTTGTGATGTGCTAGTCACAAACATATATTGTTTTCTTGGGTTCTGCTTACTTCACTCAGTAGTAGTTGATATGTCTTCCCATATGTCCCCATATTCATCATATTTGTTGTTTCTTGTGGTACAGTAATATTTCATTATATTCATATTTTATTATTTGGGTTCCCATTTCCTCAATATATAAAAATTTCATGTTATTTCCAGTTCTTTACTGTTTCAAAAATTGCATATTGCATCTTTCTCTCTTTGATCTCCTTGGGGGGCATATACCTATCAGTGAGATCTCTGGGTTAAAAGGTATGAAAATTTTGAAACATTCTTAGCATAATTTGAAATCATTTTCTCCAGTATACTAATTAATCATGCTAGCAATAGCATGTTAATAATGTCTTTCTAGCCACAACCTCTCCAACATCAACGATTTCCATCTTTTTGTCATCTTTGCCAATTGGTGAGGTGTGAGGTGAAATTCTATAACAGTTTTTATTTGCATTTTTATCACTGGTTGTTTGGAAGATGTTCATAAAAATTATTAATAGCTTGCATTTTTTTGAGAATTGTTTGTTCACATCTTTGATCACATGGAAAATGATTACTCTTTGTCTAAGTGACATAAAATAAACGGTGGGAAAGTCAATCTGATCAGCCAAAAGCAAAAAAACAGTTCCCTTTTAAGCATTTCAAGTTAGAGTCTTTTCTGCAGAAATGAAATGCAGTAAACTCTCTTTTTCAAACCTTGAGATACAGAGTTGGAAACCTCCCACAGACATCAGGATGTAACAACCCCCAGAAAGGCTGGCAAAAAATTTGGAAATGTGAGATGGTCATGAATCTTGACTGTAAACTTTTGGTCTCAGGATTCAAACGTCTGTGTTGATTGCGTCATCTTTTAGCACTCTCAAAGGAAGTCATATGCTTCTGTGTCAGTTTTTAACAGATATATCTCTTAGAATGTATGGACTGCTCAAGAGTTTTGTATATGTCCTTCATAGCTATTATATTTCAGCAAAACAAATGTCTTCAGTCCTCTTGATTCTCCTTCCTCCTGGAAAAAACCCAAACAAACTTACAATCCCTTAATGGTTTCATGATAAAAGAAGAAAGAGGAAACAAATCACGCATGCATTCTAAACCCTAAATTTTTACTTTGTTTTCTGTTTTTCATGAAGTGAACATTTTCTTTTTATTTTTTGCTTCTGTGAAAGCTATTGAGTTTGCATTAAATATCTTTATCTCTACTTTCCTCAAATGTTCACAAATTATTATTTTAATATTAAGAATCATGGGAATTAGTATGGCAAAGTGGGCCAGTCTTAGAATCATGAAGACCCGGGTTCCAGCCCTGCTTCTTATGTATCCTAAGTGCGTGTCTAAGGTCAAATTATTTAAGTTCTTATTGTCTCTGGCAGTTCTATAGGACTTTAAGTTACCACAAGCTCCTTGAATCCTTAGAGGGAACTTTTCCTTGAAATTCCTTATAATGAAGAGAACATAGGTCAGCTCCTATTCCCTGCTCCCTCAGCAAATCAAGTACATTGAAAATCACAGACCTTTAGAGTTAGAAGGAAACTGTGGGGTCACTAGTTCATGAAGCCATAATACTCTTTATTATATCCTCAGTGTATTCATCCTGATTGAGGATATGCCATCTGGATGAGATGAAGTATTTGATATCTATAGATAAATAAGATCATCAGATCATAGAAATAGACTTAGAAGTCACCTCATCGGCCACCTTGGCCACTTCCATTTTACAGATGGTGCCAAACTGAGTCCCAGAAAGGTGAATTACCCAAGGTCATACAGATTAGGAGCTCCAATTCATATCTTGTGCTTTCCCAGTCACCAACAGAGTGAAACAAGGCTGTGTGCTTGCTCCCAAGCTTTTTAGCATGCTGTTTGCAGCCATGTTGTCAAATGGCTTCAATCAGTACAAACATGGCATCAAGGTCAGCTACTGCACTGCTGGCAAACTCTTCAACTCCAAAAGGATACAAGCCAAGACTAAAGTGGAGGTCTTGGTGCAATTTGGTGCATGATTTTCATTTGCAGATGATTGTACATTCAATGAAGCTTCTGAAGCTGAGATGCAACAAAGGTATGTATGCCAGAACTAGCTCAATGTTTGGGAGGCTCCAAAGGCAAGTGTGGGAGAGAAGAGGTTGACTGACTACCAGAAAGAAGGTCTACAGAGCTGTTGTGCTAACCTCATTGTTTTATGCTTGTGAAACCTGGACAGTACACTGATGCCATGCCAGGAAATATGAGATCCTCAGAATCCACACAAATGTTCACATGGTCTATTTGTGTCTGACCTGTGGTAGAACATTCCAAATTCTTATTGATTTAATCAGCTAGAGTTGACACACTGTTACTTCACTCTAGCATAGTGATATCTTTTTGATCCTCTTTGAGACTGAAGGACAACAACAACCAATGAACCTTCTCCTCATATGTACCAATTGATAGGATCATAGATGTGTGGCTGGAATGGACCTTGAAAGTCATTTCGTCCAACTACTTCTTTATTATATAGGAGGAAACTGACTCTAGAGAGGTATTTTCTCCACCACACCCTGCAAGGTCACACAATTAGTGACAGAGATGGATTTCAAACTCAGGTTCGTTGTCTTCAGATTTAGAGAAACGATTATTAAAAATTAATTATGGAGAGATCCAAGCTTTGCCCTCCATTTCCTTGTTCAAAATCCAGCATTATTTTCAAATTTATTTGTTTTCATTTTTCAATAATCATTTCCATAAGTTTTAAATTTTCTACCCCTACCTCTCCCTACCTTCCCAAGATGGTGTGCAGTCTTATATGGGTTCTACATGCACATTAATAAATATATTTTAATAAACATATTTTCACTTTACTCATGTTACCTAGAAGAATAAAATGAATAGGATAAAGCATGAGTAAAACTAAACAAAACCAAATATAACAAAAGAGAAAATAGACTGCTTCATTCTGTATCCTGATGCCATAGTTCTTTCTCTGGATGTGGATGTTTTAGGTCCTTGCCTTGCTGTGGAGGATTAAGTCTATCAAAAACAGTCCTTGCACACTGTGGCTGCTACTATATATAATGGTCTTTTGGTTTTGCTCACTTCACTCGGCATCATTTCATATAAGTCTACCTATATAAGTCTAGTCATGTAATTCTATTTCTACAGTCCTGTTCAGCATTTCTTATAGCACAATAGTATTCCATTACATTCCTATACCACAACTTGCTCAGTCATTTTCCAATTGATGAGCATCCCCTCGATTTTCAGTTTTTGGCCACCACAAAAAGAGGTACTATAAATATTTTTGTGCATGTGGGTCCTTTTTCCATTCTCTTTGGAATACAACCATAGAAGCAATATTGCTGGGCCAAAGGGTATGCACATTTTTATAGCCCTTTGGGCATAGTTCCAAACTGCTCTCCAGAATAGTTGGATCAGCTCACAGCTCCATCAACAATGAATTAGTGTTCTAACTCTCTCATATCTTCTCCAACATTTATCATTTTACTGTTTTGTCATGTTAGCCAATTTGATAGGTGTGATGTGTTACCTCAGAGTTATTTTGATTTGCATCTCTCTAATCAATAGTGATTAGAGCTTTTTTCATATGACTATAGATAGCTTTAATTTCTTCCTCTGAAAACTGCCTGTTCATATCTTTTGACCATTTTTCAATTGGGGAATGACTTGTGTTCTTGTAAATTTGACTGAGTTCTCCATATATATTAGAAGTGAGATCTTTATCACAGATACTTGTAAAAATTCTTTTTTGGGCGTTTAGTTTTATTTATTTACTTTTAGATTTTGACATTCATTTCCACAAAATTCTGGGTTCTATCATCCCCCTCACCCCATTGTCCCCTTCTCACCTTCTTGCCTGTAGTGTAAGATTGAGTGAGTATGTTATTCCCTCCTTAAGCCGTATGTGAAGAGAGCAAGCTTCACATTTCCCCTCTCACCTCCTCCCTTTTCTCTTTCATTGAAAAAGATTTTTTCTTACCTCTTTTATGAGTGATAATTTGACCCATTCCATTTCTCCTTTTCTCCTCCCAATATATTCTTCTCTCTGCCCTTAATTTTATTTTTTTATAGACATCATCCCTTCTGATTCAACTCAACCTGTGCTCTTTGTCTATAAGTGTGTGTGTGTGTGTGTGTGTGTGTGTGTGTATGTGTATAATCCCTCCACCTACCCAAATACTGAGAAAAGTCTCAAGAGTTACAAGTGTTATCTTTCCATGTAGGAATGTAAACAGTTCAGCTTTAGAAAGTTTTTTATGATTTTCTTTCCTGTTTATCTTTTCATGCTTCTCTTGATTCTTATGTTTGAAAGTCAAACTTTCTCTTTAATTTTGGTCTTTTCATCAAGAATGCTCGAAAGTCCTCTATATCATTGAATGACCATTTTTCCCCTTAAAGTATTATACTCAGTTTTACTGGGTAAGTGATTCTTGGTTTTAATCCTAGTTTCTTTGACTTCTGGAATATCCTATTCCAAGCCCTTTGATCCCTTAATGTAGAAGCTGCCAGATCCTGTGTTATCCTGAGTGTATTTCCACAATATTCAAATTGTTTCTTTCTAGCTGCTTGCTATATTTTCTGCTTGACCTGGGAACTCTGAAATTTGGCTATAATATTCCTAGGAGTTTCTCTTTTCAGGTCTCTTTCAGGAGGTGATAGATAAATTCTTTCAATATTTATTTTGCCCTCAGGTTCTAGAATATCAGGGCAGTTTTCCTTGATAATTTCATGAAAGATGATGTCTAGGCTCTTTATTGATCATGGCTTTCAGGTGGTCTCATAATTTTTAAATTGTCTCCCCTGGATCTATTTTCCAGGTCAGTTGTTTTTCCAATGAGATATTTCACATCATCTATTTTTTCATTCTTTTGGTTTTGTTCTATAGTTTCTTGGTTTCTCATAAAGTCATTAACTTCCATCTACTCCTCCCTCATTTTTAAAGAACTATTTTGTTCAGTAAGCTTTTGAACCTCCTCGTCCATTTGGCTAATTCTGCTTTTTAAAGCCTTCTTCTCATTGGCTTTTTGGACCTCTTTCCCCAATTGAGTTAGCTTATTTTTAAAGGTGTTATTTTCTTCAGCATTTTTTTTTGGGTCTCCTTTAGCAAGCTGTTGATTTGTTTTTTTAAGATCTTCCATGGCCTGAGACCATTGAGTATTTATTTTGAAAGTACTTGATGCAGAAGCCTTGACTTTTACGTCTTCCCCTGATGGTAAGCATTGTTCTTCCTCATTGGAAAGGATGGAAGTACCTGTTTATCAAGAAAGTAACCTTCAATGGTCTTATTTTCTTCCTCCTTTTTTGGGCATTTTCCCAGCCAGTTAGTTGACTTCTGAATCCTTTGTCAAGAGGTGTCCTAGTGTTTCTCCTACCCCCAGGACTGTGCTCAGGGCTGAGATTCAGATAAGCTACTCAGTTGCCCCAGGGGCTTTAGATGGAGTGCTTCCCAAATGGATGCTGCAGCTGCCACCACCACTGTTGCTGCTGCTGCCACCAACACTACCACTGCCGCCTTGGGCTGGTGCTAGGGGGGCACCCTGCTCCCCTGTTGCCCAGTTGGGAAAACCTTCTCACTGACCTTTGAAGCTTTCTTTGGCATTTGTGGGTTGAAGGATCTGAGACCCTCAGTTGCTGCTTGGAATTCTGCCCTGGAGGCCTGTTCTTTTCCTGTTCCTTCTGGTACTACACAGCCTGAGCTGGGCTCAGTTCTAGGTCCCATGTGACAGACCTTTCCTGTTAGCCTTCCAGGTTACCTTTGGCTGGAAATTTCATTCACTCTGTCATTCTGTGGCTTCTGCTGCTCCAGAATTTGTTGAGAGAAATTTTTTGCAGGTATTTTATGGACTGTGGGAGAAGAGCTAGAGTGTATGCATCTTTCTACTCCGTCATCTTGGCTCTGCCCCCTATTGTAAAAATTCTTTCCCAGTTTTCTGCCTCCTTCCTAATTTTGGTTGCATTGGCTTTGTTTCAAAACCCAGCACTTTGAAGGACATTACTGACTGCTGCCAAAAATTTACCCCACCTAGACCATCTTATTTAAGATGAATTCCTGTCCATTGTGGTCCACTTAAGCAAGTTTGAGTGAAAGTAGATCCTTTGTCAAGATTGACCAAGGCGGGTGGTAGTCTGGATATGGAAATAATCTTTGTCCAAAAGATGTAAGTCTCTCAGTCCCTCATTGGAGTGAGTCCACTTCTCATTGTAATATCCATTCTCTCATTATTTGTGAACCAGTCAGAATTGATTGCTACCCTTGGAATCACCCACTCTTCCAAGGGCATATAAACTGTGAGCCTACCACCACAAGGGGTCTTTTGGCATTTGAGAGTCCCATTGACCAATTTTATTAAGAAAGTACTGAAATTATTAATAAAATTATTAATTACTCAGAAGCTTTTTCTCTCAAACTTTTCAACCATCACAAAACACAGAGCTCTTTCACTTGGATCACACTGACTCTCTCCCATTAATTAAGATACCTCATAACTAGATTCTTAAAAATCTGTAGAGAACATAAGCATCACCATTAATATAAAAAGCATTATGTGAACATCTAGAGTAACACTTTTTTGACCTGGCACTTTGCACAAACAAAGTTGGGAATGGAGACCTAAAATAAGCTCCCTTCTTTATGGAATATGCCAGTACTTATTGGGAGTATTAGAGAACAAAACTAGTCTCTCTAACAGAAGTAGCAAGTGTCCAAATCTCAAATGAGATTCTTGGATAAACCTGGAAAAATACTGTCCTCATCTGCTCTGCTGTTTGTCTGCCTATGAAAATAGCTCACAATTATGTAATACTTAAAGGTTCTTGAAGGTTTGAAAACTCTTTCCTCATAACCCCAGTGATGTAGATAGTGAAAGCATGATGATTCCCATTTTACAGATGAAGAAACTGAGGATCTGAAGGGTTAAATGGCTCATGCAGCTAGTAATTACCTGATTAGGATTCACACTCAGATCTTTTGCGTCAAAGTCCAGGATTTTACCCACATTGTTATTCACTTGTGTATGACTTTGGGCAAGCTATTTAACATTTCTAGGTCTCAGTTTCCTTATATAGGATGAGAGGGTTGTACTAGGTGACTTTCAATGTCCTTTCCACTCTAAACCTATGATTCCATGAACAAATCTAACAATTACTAGGAAAACTTCAGCAGGCTTCAAACTATTAAGAAAATCACACCAGGATTTCTTTCCCTTCTGCATCATTGCACTCAATGGATCTGAATCTCTGTTTTATAAAAATATCAGAAGATTAGATCCCCACATTTTCTTGCAATGGTTCAGACCTGTTCTTGAATCCAATCTTGTTGCAGAATGACCACATACTAAAAAAATGATGTTGTTTTTGGAAGAAGAATGAACTTTCCTTTAGGGTTAGTGAGTGTTCAGAGGATAGGTGGTAATAGTCCTACTTTATTACAATATTACATCTGGGATATTCTGTCTAGTTCTGCAAAACATATTTTAGAAGGAATATTGAGAAGCAGATTGAATCTAGAGGAATGCAACCAGGATGATAAAGGAATAGACAGAATTTTATGGGACTTAAGGATATTTAGTTTAGAGAAGTGAACTTTTTATGTTTTATTTTATTTTTAATTTATGGAATAAAATAATCACTTTCATACCATAGTATAATAAGAAAAAATGATTGCACATGAAACCAGTAATTTATTATGTACAACTCACTATTTTTTTAAAATATAGAATAGTTGTCATGTAAATTTCTTTTTTTCCTGCACTGCACTCTAGAGATGGCTACCATTAGACACATGTATGCATGTATTTGTATGCACACACTCATGTATGCACATATATAAACTAATTCTATACCTACTTCTATTTATTGGTTCTATCTCTGTATACAGATAACTTCTTCCTTTATAGGTCCTTTGTAGTTAATTTGAATATTTATAATCGTCAAAATCGACTTATTTGCTTAAAGTTCTGCTTAAAATATTTTTGTTACTGTATACAAATTCTCTTGCCTTTACTCATTTTACTCTTTATAATTTTGTGAAAGCCCACCCATATTTTTCTAAGATCACCGAGCTCATCGGTGAAAGCATAGTGGTATTCCATCACAATCACATACACAACTTGTTGACAAGTCAATATTTTTACATAATAGGAGTAGGTCAGAGACTGAGAAGTATTGGCTTCAAATATCTGGAGAGCTGAGACAGCTTTTGTGAGGTGCTAGATAGAGTTCTCAAGTGGAGTCAATAAGAACTGAGTGTGAATCCTGCCTTATAGCCTTTTACTGACTTGTGACTCCGGGCAAGTCATTTAAATTCTCTAAATCTCAATTTCTTCACCTGTAAAATGAAAGTAACAATGTCTCTTTTTATTAGCTTCATTTTGGGGGGTGAAGTACAAATCCTCATAATGGCCTTCAGTTGATTTGTTAAGGGTTCCCTCTTTTTACTGCCTCATTTCACATCACCAGGTGTCTTCCTCCCTATCTTCTTCAGCTCTGCCTCACAATAAAGTTTCTCACTGTCATGACATAATTAGATTCACTCTTGATTCCTTCTTGAGCAGATTGCTCACTGCCATCCCCATTCTCCCACCAATCTTCAGTCTATATCTAGTAGGGGCTTATCTTCTGTCTTCTACACCCTTATAAAATCCTGACTCAATCAAACCATCTTCACTGGCTATTATTCTATTTCTTTTCTCCCCTGGGCAGCTATAATGGATAGAGCATTGGACCTGGAGTCAAGAAGATGAGTTCAGATTTGCCCTCAGACACATACTAGCTATGTGACCTTGGACCTATCACTTCATCTCTCTCTACCTCAGTTTTATCACCTATACTATAAGGACAACAATTATTTCTATATCCCAGGGGTGTTGCGATGGTCCAATGAGATAATATTTGTAAAGCACTTAGCACAGTGCCTGGTACACAGTAGGCATTATATAAATGCTAGCTATCATCATCTTCATATTCATCATTATCATAGTCGTGGTTTCCCTTCATAGCTAAGCATGAGAAAGCTTCCTACAATTGGTGCTTACTCTTCTTTTTCCAATCTCTTCTAAACCGTCTGAAATAGTGTTCCACCTCTTATTACCACTGAAACTACTCTCTTACAAAGTTACCAGTGATCTTTTGAGTGCTAAACCATTGTTCGATCAGTCCTCATCCTCTTGATTTGCTGCCTTTGACACAGTCAATTTCCTCTTCTAACTAGTCTTTCATCTCTATGTTTTCATGACACTGGTTTTGCCTGGTTCTCCTCCTACCTCTCAGGTGTTCCCTCAGTCTTCTTTTATTGGATCTTCTTCAGGTCATGCTCCCTAACTGCTGGTGTCTCCAGAGGCTCTATCCTAGGTCCTCTCCCTCTAAACTATCTCAATTGATGATCTCCTCATCTCCCATGAATTCAATTATGATAACAGTGCAGATGATTCTGAGATCAACTTATCCAGCCCTAAATTCACTCCTGACCTCCTGGGACTGGATGTCCCATGGAAACTTCAAACTCAAACCATCTAAAGTTGAAGTCATCATCTTTCCTCACCTACCCTCACCTCCCTCTAGTTTTCCTATTACTACTGAGGACACCACCATCCTAGTCACTCAGATTCCCCATTCATGAGGAATCTTCTTTTATCAGGACTTCATGTAGGATGCACTTCATGATAATGCCAAACACTTTTGGCAAGGAAAAGTTATACCTAAGTAACAGGAGCTTCAATGGCCACAACTACTGAAACTATAGGAATTGTTAGCATCTCTGTAATAGACTTTTGGAAACTTGTACAGGTATTGCTTAACTGTCATTCTATGAGAAGTTTGTAGGAGGTCGATTTCAACCATCTTTCTATAGAAATGATTAGGGGAGACTGAGTAAATAAATAAGAAAAAATGAAGATAATTTCTTACCTCATACAACTGTCTTAATTCTTGTGAAGACACATTGTAAAAAGAATTCCTTGAGGACTATGGGAAGAGAGTAGGAAGTTTCAGCCTGTTCTAGAGAATTATCTATCATGGCTGGAAAGAAACTGTGAGAGGCAAAGAGAAAGCACTTATTCTCTGATGGAAGTGAGTTTAATTCTTTTTTTTAAAAAAATTCTAATTTATTTATTAATTTTTCGTTTTCAACATCCATTTCCATAAGATTTTGAGTTCCAAATTTTCTTCCCATCTCTTTCCTTTGCCTACTCTAAGACAGTGTACATCCCGATTACCCTTTCCCCCAATCTGCACTCCTTTCTATCACACCCCTCCCTTCTCTTATCCCCATCTCCTCTCTTTTCTTGTAGGGCAAGATAGATTTCTATACCCCATTGCCTGTATATCTTATTTCCCAGTTGCATGTAAAAACAATTTTTAACATTCATTTTTACAACTTTGAGTTCCAACTTTCCTACCTTCCTCCCTCCTCACCCATCCCCACTGAGAAGGCAAGCAATTTGATATATCTTATACGTGTATAGTTATGCAAGAGACTTCCATAAAAGTTATGTTGTGAAAGACTAACTATATTTCCCTCCATCCTATCCTAACCCCCTTTTATTCGATTCTCTCTTTTGACCCTATCCCTCTTCAAAAGTATTTACTTCTAATTTTGCCCTCCTCCCATTTGCCCTCTAGTCTATCATTCCCCTCACCCTTCACTTGTCCCCATCTCCCTACTTTCCTGTAGTGTAATATAGATTGTCATATCAAATTGAGTATGCATGTTATTCCCTCCTTAAGCCATATG
>CM053770.1:207562090-207587928 GCA_028658325.1 Potorous gilbertii
GGGGAGGGAGGGATGGGGAGAAGTTGGAACTCAAAGTTTTAGGAACAACTGTTGAGTATTGTTCTTGCTACTAGGAAATAAGAAATACATGTAATGGGGAATAGAAAGTTATCTGGCCCTACAGGACAAATGAGAAGATGGGGACAAGAGAAGGGAGGGAAGATAGAAGAGAGAGAAGATTGGTGATAGGGGAAATTAGAATGGTCAGTGTACTGGGGTGGGGGGAGGGGACAAATGGGGAGAAAATTTGGAACCCAAAATTTTGTGAAAATGAATGTAAAATAAATAAATTTATATTAAGAAAAAAAAAGAATCTCTACCTTTAGATGTTTGTCCAAATCTGAAATTCACTGATTCTATGTTCAGGGTAGTCAGGAGTTTGCTAACGTTCAAGAACTGACTGCTTGGAGAGAAAATATGCTCACAAGTTTAATCTACATTATTAACACAATGTCTATCAGTTTCTTAACTGATCAACAAAACAATAAATTATCTTCACGTGTAGCATTTGCTTATTTCCAATGTTCTTGGTGGCTCCAGAACATGATGATTTTCTAGTCACTCCAAATTTCTATTTCTTATACCTCTGGATAGGATGTGTGTGTGTGTGTGTGTGTGTGTGTGTGTGTGTGTGTGTGTGTGTGTGTGAGAGAGAGAGAGAGAGAGAGAGAGAGAGAGAGAGACAGAGAGACAGAGAGATAGACAGAGACAAAGAGACTGAAAGAGACAGAAGAAAGACCAGAGACAGAGAGGCAGAGACAAGAGAGACTAGCAGAGACAGTGACAAAGACAGAAGGAAAAGCAGATGGAAAAATACAAAGACAGAAAGAGCAAGGACACTTCAATTATTAGATATTTATCCTTTTCAGCTTCCTATGGAGCCAGCTAAACTCAAGGAGGGAGATCTTATGAATCCGAGTCAGTACAAAACTTCCACCTTGTGATTTGACCCTGGCTTGGAGAGAGAGTAGTCAGTGGTATTCAAGATTAGGCTGGTCAATACTTTACTCCTGGTCCCTGGAAGTTTTCTAATCCCTTAGGAAAAGAGAAAGGCTAAAAAAGATCCAATTCTACACAAGAACTGAAAGGACCATGAGTCAGTGGGACAGTGTGGGAGGTGAATCAGACTTCTCACCAAGTCCCCAAACACATATGTTTCTTTGTGGGAGTCGTCAGATTAAATGAACTGATTAAACTCATTCTGTTTGACTAATAGGTAGCAAAGAGAATGCTTTGACCCAAGTTTACAACAATAAGATAATTGGGCTTTGAAAATGGAGCTTGACTTGTGGGAGGAAGGGGCAAGAAAAAAGCCTGTCTTTACCCTCGCGGGTAGTGTGGGGAAGGATATAACTCAACTGTGTGCATTTATATTGAAAAGGGGAGAGGGTAAGTTGGAAAGATTGCTGGAAGAAGCTCAAGTGTTCCTTAATTCTGCTCATTGAGACTTGGGCCTTAAAGAAACAGGGAGTTAGAGGGGAAAAAATTAAAATGATTTATTTGTCTTATACATATTTCCACCAAACAATATGACCAAATGTCACGCTCTTTGCTTGGAACCCAAAGTCTGTCATAAGATGAGGGGATGGACCCACTTTGCCTGTCCTGAATGAACAACTCTATATAAGAACACTAATAAGAGCTGCTTAAAATAAGTCCTTTACTTGTTGAGCACGTTCATCATTGCATTTTTTCCCCTTCTCCAGCTGGGGTGGGAAATATTGTTTCTTAATTTTCCTGTGTATTGGAAAAGGAGACGGTTATCTGTTTGGACATGCTGATTCTATTATCCCTATAGGAAACTTTGATTTAAGAAAAGTCGCTCTACCCAGCCGGGTAAGTGGGCGAACTACTTGGCTTCCCACTCCAGGGACCTAACCAGTCCTAACGCGCCTGTCTCTTTAAATTCCAGCTGTGCAGCTGGGAAACAGCGCCACTCGCAGCCGAGGACTGGGCTCAGGCTCGTGTGAGATTGTCCTTTCCCTTCCCGGCTCTGGCACCAAGGAGAAGATCTGATCGCCCAGCGGAGTCCTCCGGGGAGGAGGAGAAAAGGGAGAGGGAGGAGGCAGGAAAGAAAGAGAGAGGGAGCGAGAGAAAGAGAGGGAGCAAAGGAGAGAGAGAGACCCTGAGATCCCGATCCAGCTCCTACAATCTGCTCCTCCGATCAGTTTCCTTCTGGGTTGCAAGGATGTGGCTTGGATTTTTCCCCTCCTCCTTAAGACGATTTCCATAGTAACCTGCTCAAGTGAGCTCCCGAGCGCAAACCTGAGGATTTTCACCGGGCGCCCCTGCTCAGGATGACATCTGACAGGTAATACTGTTTCCTCCTCTCCGGCCCCCCCACAGCCCCCGCTCCATTTCCCAGCACTTTGCAGTCACTAAAGTTCCCTTTATAGAAATTTACCTGCCCCCCCCACCCCCAAGCCCGGTTCTGCTGCTTCCCAGGAACGATGCTGCTGGTCCCAGGTTCCTAACGCCGTAGCTCTTCCCCATGCTGTGCCCCACTAGGCACCCCCCTTTTGGAGCAAAAACATTTTCATCCACCCCCGCCCCTCTGTGCTCCCCCTTTCTCTCCTCTCCTCTTTTTTTGTGCTCTTTAACTGAGGCAAGTGATGGGGCCGCGGGGAGAAGTCTGGGGGAAGGCGCGGATGGCGAGCGCGGGCTGGAGGAGTGGCGGGTAGCTAGGCGTAGAGGGCGGGGGTCGGCGGCCCGGTGGGTGACTTTGGAGATGCCCAGGGCTGCCACTCGCCATCCGGTAGTGCAGGGCTCTGAGTGCGCTGGGGGGACCCGACGGCTGCTTCGATGCAGCAGCGCGGGCGGGCCAGCTCCAGGGCCCTCCCGAGTGGCTGGAGCTGGAGCCCAGACAGGCTGGGAGATAGATGGGTGATGAAGCGCTCCGCTGTGGCATTAGACCCGGGATGTGGGCTTGAAAGTGTCAATAGAGCTCAGTTTCCCTTCCCACCTCTCCCCCTCCCTCTCCTTCCCCATCCCAGTTACCCCATTTTCTTCTCCATCCTCTTCCTTCTTTTTCCCATATTCTTTCTCGTTTCCCTCCTCTCCATTCCGTTTGTCATATTCCCTTTCCTCCTTGTTTCTATCTTGTTCTCTTCCCATTCTCATTTCTCACCTTCTCATTTCTCTCTTGTTTCTCTCTTCCCCTTTCCTCATTCTAAATTTTCACTTCCCCTTTTCTTTGGGTTTTCTCTTATTCTAGCTTCTCACCGACGTTCCTTTCCCTTTCCTTGTTTGCCCCCCACTCCCTTTCCTGTGTCCCCCCCTCCTCTATTTCTCCCCATCATTTCTCTTGCCTTTTGTTTGTGGGAGTGTATGTAGTGTGTGTGTGTGTGTGTGTGTGTGTGTGTGTCTCTGTGTGTGTATTTTAATATACCTTTCCTTTTACTAACATGGGAAATATTGTGAAACCTACAGCAAAACCATCTTAACCTGGCTGCTTTTCAAATGGGTTCACATCCATCAGTGTATTTGTTTCCAGAGCTTTATTGATTCTCTCTCTCTCTCTCCCTTCTCTCTCTCTCTCCTTTCCTCTGTTGGATTCTACACTGCATTCTATGCTGTGCTTCTGGATTTCAAAATAACATGATTCTGCACACAGCCCACTTTTTTGCTCCAAATATTATATGCTTTGTAAGGGTTGCACAGGTTCTAAACCCAAATATGCTATATCTGTTTTTATTTTTAAAAGAAAAATTCTAGTCTTCTTAGTGAGATTTCTCTCTTCAAAATGTTCATATGTCTTTTTCTCTTTTTGACATTTATTTTCCACTGGACTTGACAGAACTGTGTTCTTCCCCTCCCCCTTTTTGGTCCATGAAGCCCATACAAGTTCTATTAGTCTAATTATCTCTCATTTGATCCTAATTCAGCCCTGTGGTTCTGAGTCACTGCAATGAGTTGATGTTAATTAAGGCCCAGAGGCTTCTCAAGGTCCAGGCTTGCTGAAGTGAGAACCTTTCTATAGGAGTGTTGTGAGGGAGAATTTTATCACTATGGTTAAATATCTTAGCTGTGTTAAGCATCTGACTAAATGCAGACTTCAGGTGCTGAAGATCTGAAACAAGATTGAAACCTATTGGTTTGTTTCTTAGCCTGGGCATAGGTGTTATGGATTACCCAGATCTAGGTATTTCTGAGTAAATCCTGGATCTCAAAATTGACTGACTCTACAATGAAACATTTTGCCTGGTTTCTGTTTATTTTGTCACTATCCTTCATTGTGATTATTGTAACTCAAAAAAAAAATGAAAACAGAGGATGCATCCTAAGAGGTTGGGGGTGGAAGATGGAAGATCACTTCTTACCCCAATATAAATTCATGATTTTGTTTTTGTCTCTCAAAAATACAGTTGTTATGTTCTCAAGTTTCCTTGGGACCATGATATTTCATAAGCAGTAACTATCCGGATCAATGATTCTTCCAACTTTGCTATAAGATTATACACAGTTTGCATAAAACCAGCATTCCTATGTTAGATTTCCTTTCACTACATTCCTTTGTCTGCACATTTGTTTTTAAAAATTCATCCATTATGATCAATTCAAGGATATCACAGTAAAGAGTGGATAAAGAAATGAGGAACTATGGAGAAAATTTTCAAAAGTCAAGTTGTGGACATTAATTGTTTATGAACCAGAAAAATAAGCTGTGCATTCTGAGATGTTTTATTTTCTTAGTTCTCTACATAATTCTTTTGATACCAGGACTCATATGTAGAAGACGTGGTGGAAGATTTGCAGATTTCAGGTCCTGTTTGATAAAGTGAAGGCTAGTTAGCAGATAGACGGAATCCTTACTAAGGTAGACAGAAGAATCCTTTTGCATTTTTCCTCCTACAAGCAAAATCCAGGAAGCATTTTTTCCTTCTCCTATTCTAATGGACACACCAAAGTGACAATCCTATATTACTCTTTTTCTTGGCCTCTGGTCAAGGATTTCCTGGGCCAGAAAAAAAGGGAGGATCAGCTTTATCCTGACTTGGAGTTTAAACTATTCTAGTGGATTATTAGAGTTTCATATGAACAAACTAGAAGTTGTAGGTACCTAAGTATAATGCCACAGAATTCATATTTATCCTGTTTCATGTTAATGATGTCATACCCTGATGGCCATTTGATATTTCAAGGGGACTGCATTCTTTTCTGTGAAGGATACTGTGGAGAGCCTGTTTTGATTAAACTCTTGTAATCTGATGTTAAAAAGGTGTATTACATTAGAGACAAGAAATAAATATGTCTCTGATCTCATCCATACATTAATCAATGAACAAATTGCTGCTTGGAGGACTTATCTGTACTGTTTGTGCAACATAATAAAACTCTCAAATTGACCTACTTAGAATTTATCTTAATTGAGAAGAATTTACTATTTTTTTCACCTGATCGTCTAATAGAGTTTATGTTGTTGAACATATCCAGTTGTACTGTGGGTTGTCATTTTCTCGAGTTGCCCAATGGGCTGCAGGTAAAACCCTCTTTGAAATCCATTATGATATGGAGTGGTCATACTGGGCTGCAATTTACCTGGACGTTGGTTCAGAATTTAACAGGTTTTTGGGATCTTTCAGGGGACTTGATGAAAAAAGAGTGAGCCTACTGAACTTTTAAAATAGTTGGTGATTGATGTTTTGACTCTAGGGAGATTTAGGTGTATTCTGTGAGAGCAATGATTCCCAGGCACAGCTCTTCAATGTTCCATGGCATCTACAGTTACCTCAGGGATGCTATAAAATGATAAATATTAACCATATTTTAAAAATGTTTCCAAAAATATGTGTGCAGGTGGGGTGGGAGAGTTAAAGAAGTCTGATGTCACAAACTCAAGCTTAAAGGCTGGCCCAAATCCAGAGAAGGTGGAATTCATTGCCCTGACTTGTAAAAGTTGGAGTCATTTCTATTACCTGGATTGCTTCTCTCTCACTCACAATTAACTTCTATTAACTTTATTTATCTGAAGAGTGGGCATATCTTTCTTCTCTTCTTTAGTCTATCTCACAGTGTGGTTGAGAATTAAGCATTATGGCACAGTAATAGAAACCAACTTAAGAGTCAAAAAAGTTGGGGTTCAAATCCCAACTCAGAAATTTACTAGCTGCATGACCTTGAACAAGTCACTTAATTTCTTCTGGTCTTAATTTTCTTCCCTGCAAAATAGGGATAACAATACTGTCATAATAAGAGACAATATAGTGTAGTGGGTAGAGCTGGCCTTGCAGTAAAAGCTGGTCCACTTCCTCCTCTGATATATATCTGTGCATCCCTGAGCTTGTACCAGAGCTCCAAGAAACTCTCTAGATAGTAATTGTCTGTGGATAGATTTGGGGGGGTGTCTCTTGTGTTTTTAAAATATTAACTGCATTTCAGTGTAACAAGTTTTCTTCAGTCTATGAAGTTTACTTGATTCATTTAAAATGTTATTCTTAGAAGGCATCCATAGATTTCACCCAAGTGCAAAAGGGGTCCATCACACACACACACACACACACACACACACACACACACACACACGCACATGCACACGCACGCACACACACACTCAGAGAACCTCTGTTCTAAGTTGATAAACTGCATACCATTTCTGTCTGCTTCGGTAGGGAATTGGCTTTAACAAGAGTTTTCTCATGTTGGTTGTTTCCCAGGTCCAGATTCTCCTTCCCCCAAACAAAACATCAAAGCAGACAACAAAACTAAGTAAAGAGATGAAACAAAAAATTCACATGTAGAATTTAAAACAACTAATACAACAATATAGTTTTGAGAGAAGAGAAAGATTGACCTGAGAAGAGGAACATGTTTTTGTCATTGATGAATGATAATGGCCCCTACATTATAGAATATATCTTTCTAGTAGACTGTTCTATACACAGTGGGTGTTTACTAAGTTATTCTTTGGAATTTGAAGAATAAAAATCTGCTAGCAGACCTCATCATTTTTCTTGAATCATGGAAAGAGAGAGTGATTATTTCCCAACCCTCCCCTCTTTATATATTTCAAAAAGTCATGACTTCTTCTATTTTTAAAATGAATTATTTAGATTGATAGTCTAATATAACATCTCTGATGTTGTACTTTTCCATAGATCATCATACTTTTCTCTTCCATATGAAGGTTCAAATGAGGCAGAATACTAGCATTTATCTGAATTAAGAAATTTAGTTAAGACTGTGTCACCCTATGCCCTTATGATGAAACCATGTATATACTTTTTAGAAAAGCAACTCTAATGCATGCTTCTAGTATTTCGAATTGTATGTAATTTTGAATGTCTCTCTTAGGGCTAAAAAGCCCATGATCTCTAAGAGAAAGTATGAGAGCCAAACTATTTTAGTGATAAATTTAATATAATCCAATGCAAAATAATTTTTATACCAATGACAACTCTTTGGAAGAAAGAATTTGCTAAATACATAAATATTTAAGTATCCCAATCAAGGGATAAATTCTGCTTTATTTTTAGGAAACTAGCACTTGAGGATTTCAAGACTTGGAACTAGAGACATTGCAGATGATGGAAAGTGAAAGACTGAGGAAAGAAAGGCAATGTTTAAGTTGTAATTGATAAAAAACAAAGTTAAGCTAGGAAGATGTGTAACTTGTACCTACATGCAATATTTCTTTAAATCTTGCTCTATATTATGTTGTCTATTTCTTAAAATTAAATTTATGTTATTAAAATAAAATTATACTTTTTGTAAAAGATTTATGGGAGCATGGTGATTCTTCTATTTTTACTAGAACCAGACTTATTAATTTCATAGAAACACCACAATTTACTCGGTATCTCTTCCTTTTCTCCCCATGTAACTTATTGGTTATCTATGTCATAACTAAGCCACTTTCATTTACTTGCTCACCTATAAAGACAGTCTTTGTAGGTCCTGGCTTACAAATTCAACCCTGCTAAAGAAAGCAAGTTAGCACCCTCTATGATAGGAAGGATGAGAGCAGGAGGTGGGGGTAGGGGACTCTGGAAAGTTTCCTTATTTATCAATTCACCAATATAGAATTGGGGATTTTTGTATGTCCTGTAATTACAGTTTGCATGAAAATATACTAGTTACTTAGTTGATTTGACCCTTCAGCAAAGTGGCACATAGTTAAGTGTTTCCTCTTAATCCTTGAAGTTCAGAACTCTTCCTCTAAGACTGTGGATTTAATGTAGGAAAAGCTCCATTAGTTATATTTTTGTCCCAGTTCCCTGCTTCTCCTTCATAAACCCAAAGTTGGAATATGAATTACAGTACCTGACTCACTCAAAGTCTGGAAAGCTATGCCACATTTACTTTCCCTAGTTTCAAACTTTAAATAATGAATAGATGGTTGAAAGATAGGAATACTTAATATTTGTCTGCTCTCGTCTTCCAATTCCCCAGAGCAGCTTATATTAAACCCTTTTTATATGTAGCATCAAGATTATCCGTCTTTTTTTCCATTCAAAAATTTTAAAGTCTAGATCAGGATTAGGTACATTGGTAATAAAATACTTCAAAAATAGTTTTAGAATTATAGTACCTTTTATTCTAAATCTACACCTTGATGCTAGGATTCTAATATAATCCCAAAAGTGATAGGCTATACCGATGGAGTTTAAGATTAATTCACTTGTGGATGTACTTGAAAAAAGTTTGGGTGATGAAAAAAGTTCATTCTAGTTAAGGATGAAATGAAATAATTGAAATTCATTTACTTCTTGCTATTTGAGATTTACTATCAAGAGCCTGATTGTATAATCAGCCATCTTTTCATCTGAATTTTTAAAATGAAGGCATTGAGTCATATCATCTTTAAGGCCCCTTCTATCTCAATTACTTCGTGATTTCTATGAGTATAACAGTTTTAATTCACTCCATTTGTGTGCCTCTCAGATAACAATACTTAAAAATGCAAAAAAGTTCATTGTATACTAGCTCTGAACCAAACTGAGCATTAACTGAATAGGTATTGGTTCTGTGATTTCATTATTATAGAGAACTCCCTCAATATATGATTTTGAATATTAATGTATTTTTGGTTCATAACTTCAGGATCTTGAAAGGTTCAGTCACCATTATGAAGATCAGGTTAGGTATACATCAGTAGATTTCTATTTGATAATGTGAGATAATTCCATTTTTACAGTAGTGAATAGCTCCTATGGCACCACTGAATGACAGCTGTAACTATGACAGTGGTAAGTACTTTCCTTAATAAGATTTCTATAGAGGCTAGTACAGAGTGATTATACTGTCTCTCCTTTTCCCCCAAATGCTTGAATGAGTCTGAGCACAATCAATTGAGGATATGAACCCTGGAGAAGATGAGGAAGACAAACTAGCACAATGAGGCAGAAGGGCAAGAATAAATTGATGGTTGGGGTACCCAAGAACAAAGGAAACTGATAATGGGATGTTTAAGTTATGTCATAACAGACATAAGTTGTGTGTGTGTGTGTGTGTGTGTGTGTGTGTGTGTGTGTGTGTGTGTTTTGAAGGAAATGGAGAATGAGAAAAGAATTTAGAACTATATATGTGGGGCTCATTAAGAAGAAATTTCTCCTTTCCTGATTATCTTGGGCAATCAAGTTAGTTTCCTTTGGTTAAGTTGCTTTGGTATGCAGTCCTTGGGGTCTCAGTCTAGGAAGAACGTACTGGGTGGATTTATTTTCCAAAGGAAAATGTCGCTCATTGAATTGGAACGCTACTCTGTCCTCCAGTGACAGGAACAATTCTTTTAAAATTTTGGCATACCTTCATGATTGAGACCTATGATAGATTTTAACCATCAGGTCCTTCCAAGAAGTGAACTGTAGTTTACCTGTAGTGCATAAAAAAAGCTTCCCATAAAAATTTCTAAATAGTTTGAGTCCTGGTTGCTTTAGAAACTTCATTTTCTCTGTGGCATACTCTAATCAGTTAAGATTACTTAAAGTGCACTGATTGTAACTTCCTTAAATTGAAGGGATAGCTATCAGTTGCTTCATATGACTTTACTTTTAGAATTAGATTTGGGTTGGGGGGGGGACGGAGGAAAGGGAAAGAAAAGGGAAAGGAATTGAGGGAGCCTGAATTTTTTGGCCATTTGGATTGGAGTCATTGTAAAGTTGTATTTTTGCTTGACATGTGGAAAGCGATAGGTACAAATTCCTTGGCATATGGGCTTGTATTGTCTGGATGTCTCTGTTTTGCCCATTCATCTAAGAACATTTTCTAGATCCAAAGATGAACAAAAAGGAAAACTATGCAAATCATTGTATAGAAAAACTAAAAAATGTGAATTAGAAAATCAACACTTACATACTTCTATACAGAAAATAGATATTGTGTATGAAATAATGAATTTACTACATACAATTCCTTTTAATATATATTACATTTTACATGGTAGTGCCAGCATTGACCCTCCCCCCCCATTAATTTCTATCCTTTCAACTTCTTTGGAAAATACATGATTGATGCCCTGTTCTTTTCCTTTTTTTCCTATCGTTGTCAATCACTCTTCCTCTCCACCCCAACCTCCACTCTGATTTGTAACAGAAATATTGTTAAGCAAAACAGATTTTTGTTGTAATGATTTTGGTTGGAAATGTATGTCTCAGTCTTCATCTATAGTCTACCTGTCCAACCACAGGTGGGAGGCATCTTTCCGCCTAAGGCTTTTGATTGATCATTGATTTATCAGTGTATTGTCTTTCAGTCATTTTCCTTTACAATACTGTGGTATTTGTATATATAATTCTCTTGATTCTGCTGGCTTCATTTCACATTAATTCATGCAGATCTTTCCAAGTTTCTTTGAATCTTTTATTTTTATGGCACAATTATATTGCTATAATACAGTTTGTTCAGTCATTTCCCAATTGATGGACACCCTGCACCCCACCCACTTTCCAGTTCTTCACTGCAACTGAGTGCTGTTATGAATATTTTTGTAGACATGAGTCCTTTTCCTCTTATTTTTTATTTCTTCTTTATTACTTGGTTATGAGAGGGCAAATATATATATCTACTAGTAATACTATGGTGTCAAAGGGTATGTGTAGTATAATTTAGTGCCTTGCTGATAGAGTTCCTAAAGTACTTTCCATAATGGTTGGCCCAATTCATAGCTCCATCAGTGTCCCACAATTATTTTATTTCCTTTGCCATTTCATTGGGATGTGAGGGGGAACTTCAAAGTTGATTTAATTTATTAACTTTAAAATTAAATTTTGTTTTACTTCTAAAGAAATGCCTGTCATCTCTCATGCAATCTCCCCTCCCACCCATTGAGAAAGCAAGAAAAACTAAACTTCTGTTGTTATGATATCATTGCCAAAACATGCACAATTGATTTCTACCAATTATTTAATTCTTCTTTATTTCTTTTAAAAAATGGATTGTGATTGTATTCATGTAATTCCTTGGTAAAGGGATTTCTGTTATAAAGACAGATTGTCAAGAAAAACAAATTACTACTATGTTAATTATATATAAATTATATATAAATATGTATATGTGTCTCAAACTGCTACCTGAGTCCATCCATTTCTTTTATTAGTAAGTTGGAGGATTTTCCCCCATATGGTTGTTGCCAGTTTAGATTGTTTTTTTCCCTTGAAAACTGCTTGTTTATGTCATATGACCAGTTCCCTTTTGGGGAATAACTGTTGTCCTTATAAATTTATATCCTGAATATTAGACTATTATCAGGAAATTTGCTGCAACATTTTTTTCCCAATAAACTATTTCCCTTCTAATTCTAACTACATTTTGTTTCTTTAAAAATATTTTCAATTTTGAGTAATGAAAAATTTCTATAGTTATGAAAGATTTTTTTCCAGTCTCCTCTTACTTATTTATGATGTAATCTTTTTATATGTAGATCATATATCCATTGAGAGCTTAATGTGGTATATGGCAAGAGCTATTGATCTATACTTAATTTCTCCCAGAATACTTTCTAATTTTCTCATTTTTTTTAAATCAAAGAGTGAGTCCTAAGCCTAGTAGTTTGTGTTCTTAGATTTGTAGAACACTACTACTATGTTCAATTATTTCTGGATCTTGTGTACATGTTTTTTTTTCTATTGGTCAACTCATTTTTTTAACGAGTAGAATAAGTTATGATAATTACTACTTTATAGTATCATTTGAGATCTGATACTCTAGGCCTCTCTTTTTTCTACTTTTTTCATCATTTCCCTTGAGATGTTTTACCTTTTGTTATCCCAGATTAATTTTATTATAATTTAATCTAGTTTTATAAAATGATCTTTTGGTCATTTAATTGCAACAGCACTAACTCGACAAATCAATTTAGGTAATGTTTTCATTTTACTACGATAGCTTTGCCAAATTATCAACAACTGATTCCTATCCAATTATTTAAGTCTTCCTTATTTCTTTTAAAGTGGTTTGTAATCATATTTATATAATTTCTTGATAAAGGGATTTCTCTCTTTGTGTGTGTATACAGACACACTTATCAATGCCTATGTATATGAATATAATATATGTGTTTCATATATTCAGTAATTTTGAATGGGATCTTTTCTCCTATATTTTATATTAGTTTTTTTGCGGCAATGAGCAGAAAGGTCAATGATATTTGTGCAGTTATTTTTTATCCTGCTATTTTAATGAAGTTTTAAATTCTATTTTAGTTGACTTTCAAGGGTTTGCTAAGTAAATTATCATATCATCTCTAAAAAGTGTTACCTGTTTCTTCTTTGCCCATGATTTTCCCCTTGTTTTCTTGCTTAGTTTTTATTGCTCTTTCAGGAACTATATCAATATCTATCATCTATTGTCAGTCTATTGATCCATCTATATCATAAATGTATCAAATCATAGTAATGACAATGGGCATCCTGAACTTATCCTTGATCTTGTTGAAAAGATTTTAATGTTTCTCCCATTATTAATAACACTTTTGGTTTTAGATTAAAAAATTATAATAAGAAAAGGTCCACTTTTGTCTTATATTTTCTAGTGTTTTTTTTTAATACACACATCAGTGCTGTAATTTTTAGTAGTTTTTTAATGCATCTGTTGATAGAATCTTTTGATATTTTTTATTGTGATTAATATGTTCTATTATGTTTAGAGTTTTCTTAGTGTTGAACCATCATTGCATTCCTGGTGTAAAACTGACTGATCATAGTATATAATCTTTTCAATAACTTATTGTGGCCTCTTTGCTACAATTTTAGGCAATATTTTTTCATCAATATCCATTAGAGAAATTTGTCTATAGATTTATTTTTCTGACTCTTCTCATTTGGTTTGGGTTTCAGGACCATATTCGTTTTATAAAAAGTATTGTATAATGTCATATTTCTATGTTTTGCAAAACAAATTTTGCAAAAGTTGCAATTTTTTGATAGAATTCATACATAAATGTATTTGGGTTTTTTGGAGTTACTTATGGCTTATTCAATTTCTTTCTCTGAGATCAAGTTATTAAAATTCTCTGTTTTTTATTTTGACCTGAATAGTTTATATTTATCTAAATATTCATCCATTTCATTTAAATTATATCTTTACTGAAATATAACTAGGCAAAATAATTTCTAATATACTTTTTAAAGTTCTTTTCATCTTTGATATTGACAACTTCATTGTATTTCATTTTTTTCCAGATTAGATAAAAGTTTATTTATTCTATTAGTTTTTTTAAGTCAGTTCCTGGTTTTATTTATCATTTTTAATCATTTTATTGTTTTCTTTCATGATGCTCAGAATTCCTATTTTATGTATAGATGAAAGTTTGTGTTTTGTGGCTTTCCTCATGTTGATAAAATTGCTTAGAAATATATAATTTTCCTTCAGCTCTGCTTTGGCTCTATATCAAAAATTTCCATATTGTTTTATTGTTGTAATTTAGTCTAATTGTCTATTGTGTCTATGAAATATTCTTTAACTCAAAAATAGTTTAGGATCAAATTATTGTTTCCATTTAAATTTGAATTGTTTATTCAGAGGCTGATTTATGTTGTATTTTGGTTTGAAAAGATTGTTGGATTTTTTTATCTTGGTTTTTGAGGGTTTTTTTTTGTTCTAGCCTATGGTTAACATTTTTAAAGGTGTCATGCATTACTGAGAATTTGTGTATTTCTTTCTTTTCTCATTGAGTAATCACCACAGACATGTAATATCGAACTTAAAAAAAAAAACTATTACCTCTTTTCTTACTGATCTTTTTGTTAGATTTGTTCAGGTCTGATAGGGGCACATTGCCTTTCCCTACTATTTCCTCCTGTTATTCCATTGATTTTGTTTTACTTCAAGTACTTAGACACTAGGATTAGTGAATCTCTCTCTCTCTGTCTCTGTCTGTCTCTCTCTGTGTGTATGCATATTTATAAAGTACAGTGCCAGTGCTTAATAAATGTTGATTGATTGAAGTATTGATATTATTTGTTATTTATGGCATCTTTACATTTCCATAATATTAGCTATATCTATTTTTGCTTTTGCTTTGTTTTGGATCATGGTGGATGTTCTTGCTTTTTTAAAAAAATTTACTGAAGCATGATACATTTTGCTCTACTATTTTGACAGCATTAATCTTTGTTTCATGTGTACTTCTTGTAAATATTACATTGTTGGATTTTGTTTTTCTGTTTTGTTATCCTTTTCTGTTGGAGTGAGTTCATTCTATTCTCATTTGTGACTATCATTGTTAATAAACCAAAAATAATAAATAAAAATTAAACCAAATCCTCCTATACTTCTTTGTTGTTCTCTCTCAGAAACCCTTTTATAAAGGAAAAGGATGTGTGTGTGTGTGTGTGTGTGTGTGTGTGTGTGAAAAGAAGGACTGATCAACATGAGTAATCTATAATCGAAATAATGTGTTTTCACTTCTCTGTGTCTGCTCTTTGCACTATAGTCAAGTTCTAAATTCTATTTCTTATATTTTTTCTATATTTTTAATTCCTTCTTATAATTAACCAATGAAATTAAAGGTTCATTTTTTTGCTTATAATTTCAATTTTTCTTACTCTACTCTTATACTCCATTTTCCATTTCCTTTTCCTCATATGTACCCCTAGATACATTATAGGAAACTGTGTGTGTGTGTGTGTGTGTGTATTTATTCAATCCTCATTTGTCTGATTTATCTCTTCTTCCATGTTTGCATATTCTTATTCTGACAGCTCTTTTATACAAAATATTAAATTCTCTCTTCTTTCTTGTTTTTTTCTCTAGTATATTTCTTCCTTCCACCTTAGCTTCCTCTCTTAAAATCAGCCCAACAGGACAAAAAACAAACAAGCAATGTCCTATGCTTGTTTTACTAAATTCTCTTTATGACCCTTAAAGACCTTAAGATTTTGATGGGACACTTGCCTACTACCCTAATTAGAATTTAAGTATTTGTTCATCATTTACTCCCTTACAAATATGTTTGCACTTACCTTATGTTTCTCTTGACTCCTATATTTCCGTCTCAAAGTTTTTATTTAGTTCTTTACTTTTCATCATATATTATTCAAAATCTCCTATTATATTAAAAATGCTGCTGAATAAATGCTAAACTTTTCAGGATAAGTTATTTTTATTGTAAACCTTTATCTTTTTTCTTTTAGAAAATTATATTCCAAGATTTTCTCTTTTAATAGGAGTTGCTGCCAAGTTATGTGTGACCCTGACTGTGGTTTCTTGGTACTTATTCTTTCTGATTTCTTGGAGCAATTTTTCTTTGATTTGGAAGCTTTGGGTTTTGACCTACAAAATTTCCTGGTTATTTCAGTATGAGGTTTCTTTAAGGAGGGTGATTGGTGGATTCATTCTATTTAACTTCTCCTTTGTATCTAATAGATCTGGGCAGTTTTCATTTGTGATTTAATGAAGTATGGAATCCAGGTTTTATGTTTGGTCATGGTTTTCAAGAAGTCCAATGATTTTTAAATTTTCTCTCTTTGCTCTATTTTTGAAGTAAATTGCTTTTGATAACTAAATGTCTAATATTTTCTTCTACTTTTGACTTTGTTATAAAAGTTTTTATCTTACAGGGGTGATTGAATTATATTTGCTTCATTCTGCTTTTTTCTAGAAGTCTACTACTTTGGAAGAATTTCCTTCTGTTCTAAGCATTTTATTTTCATATCATTTTTTCCTTATTAAACACTCATTTCATTTTTTTAAAATTCCTTACTTGATTTCTTCCAGTAACCCTTGTTATAGTGGCCAAGCCATTTTTTCTCCCTAAAATTCTGTCTGTAACTTTTATCGGGTTACATTTTTCTTCTGTTTACCTCCTGGGTCTTTCCTGAACCATGGTATTTGGTGTTTTCTTCCATTTTCCTCAAGTTTCCAAACTCAGTTCTTGATTTTGGATTTTGTACCGTCCGCTCCCTTCTGACACTCTTGAATGTGCTGGAGAGGCCGTATTTGATCCTGCTTCCATGATCTAGATGGAGTACCTGGTATTAAGTCCCACCTACTGCCTCAGTTCCTGACATATCTTTATCTCCTGATGAACCAGTGTTGGATCTGGCCTTGGATGATTTCTTTCTCCTTCAATTTGCATGATGTTCAGTCAGAAGCTGGTTCTGTGCTGTGCCATGACCCTAATAGTCCTCCCTAGACTTCCCCCTTCACAGGTGAATATTAGAAATTCCAGTGGTCTTAAGCCTTCTGCGTATCCCTCCTGGCACAAGGTCCAGGTTCTGAATTGTCTCTTTCATTTGCCTTGACTTAGAGCTCGGATGAATTCATAAGCATGCCCTATACATTTGGAAATTGATCTACTGGGGTTGTTTGGTTCCTTACTTTTGTCCTAATAGACTATGAGTGGGGTTTTGATTCAGGTACCTTCATTTTGAAACCTTTGTTGACTTCTTGTTCTTCTGGTCTTTTTATGGGAGTTTGAGCTGGTTCTCCTCCTCTTTTCACCTCCCCTAGCTTGCTGCCAGGTTACTAGAGATTTTATAGGTTTCTGTAATATAGTCTTCTACAAATAGCCACAGCTTCTGTATTGATCTGAGTTATCTATTGGTCTCCTTCATCCTATGTCTCCACTAGCCTTCACCAACTTAAGGGAGTTCCATATACAAATGAAATCATAGATCTAGTCCTGATCCTTACAGATACTGTAGACTCAATCTAGCAAAACTTGCCCTTTCCAAGAGCTTCATAGATGGGAACTAGTAGGAAGCTGACAAATGGTTTAGAAAGAGAACCCATCTGTTGGCATATTGCCAGTGATATTTCTTAAATCCTTGATTTAAAAAAATTATGAACGTACTTTGTTCAAGTTATGTTTTGGTTTGGAGTATAAAGTTTGTCCTCTCTGATGCTTTAGGTTAGAAAACTAATTAAACTTTTGCCCCCAGAGAATTTTTTGTTTTAGAATCAAGATTCTCTTGGTATGAGATGACTTGATAGATTTCACTGATTCATACCAGTTTCATGTTCACTTGGGAATTGAAATTGATTCTTTTTGTTCTTTTTCATATATGTTTGCCCTTTGAAGCATCATCTGGGACTTTTCTATAAACCAGCGAAGAGTTGTTCAGAAATTTCTCTTTTAGGGCCACATATGTGACTTCATCAAGAACTGAAGGATCGATTGTAGAAAACTGAAAACAAATAAATTAATAAAAAAATCTGAAGGATAAAATTCATGAACTAACTACTTCATTAACACAACACATACATTACAGACATGTATATATATAATATATCATTGTGTATATCATATATATATATACATATAATAGAAGCTAACATGCAGCTAAGAATAGTATTGAATGTGATGATAAAGAAAAAAGTCAGATTTTTCTGTTTTGATTGGACAGACAAATTTTTAAAAATCAAATATCATTCAATTTCTAGAAGAAAAGAATGTGCTTCAGATATGTTTAGATCTTGGAGACAATTCAATAACTTTGGTTTGCTCAACTTAAGCTTTATATTACATATTTTTTCTTTCATTAAGAATTAATCTTTTCAGTGTTTAGTTTTCAGAGTTTTACAAATTCAAAATAGTGGCACTCAGTTGGTCTATGAGGTGTTGTAAGCAGTTATCCACTCCCTTACCTCAGTTTCCTCATCTATGAAATGAGGATAAATAGTCCTTCCAGGGTTGTTGCAATGATGAAATAAGATAACATCTGCAAAGTGCTTTTCAAATTAAAAAAAAATTACAAATTATTATTGCCCATATCATAAAAGGAATGTAGAAGTAGTGAGCTGTTATCAAGGTTTACAAGGTTTACAAAACCTCTTTGACCTCATAAGTATTATACGAGTTTTGTAGATTTTGCCAAGTTATATCCCTCTACATATACACGTGATTCCACACTTTCCTGTCTTCTCCCTCTACCATCCCTACTCTGTCACTAATCTTCAATCTTTCCTTGTCTACTGACTGCTTCCTTATAGTCTATAAATGTGATCATGTCTTCTCCACCATTAAAAAATTCCTCCTTTGATCCATTCATCCATTACTACTCGCAATCATCCCATATCTCTTCTCTCTTTTGTGATGAAATTTCTGGAGAAGACCATTTATAGTCAATGCCTCTACTTCCTTTCCTCTTGCTCTCTTAATTCTCTACAATCTTCGTAATTGAGTCAAAGTTGGTCACTTCCAAATTACTCTTCATTACCAAACCTAGTGGCCTTTTCTTATTCGTCATCTTTCTTGACTTCTCTATACCCTTTGACATGATTGATCACTTTTCTCCTTCTACTCTCTTCTGGTTCTCTTCCTCCTTATCTGACCATTTTTTCTTTGAGTCCTACCTCCTTTTTGATTCTCCATCCTTGTCATACCTGGTAACAGTAGGGATCTCTCAAGGCTGTTTTTGGCTCTCTTCTCCTCTTACTATTTCACTTGATGTTCTCATCAACCCTCATAGAATTCAAATATCTCTATGCTAATGATTTTTAAATTTACTTCTTCAGCCCTAAGCTCTCTGATAACCTTTGGTCTTACATCACCAACTGCCTTATTAAATGTCTTAAATTGGATGTTCCATAGAGTCCACATGTCCAAAATTGAACTCATTCTTTTCCTTTCCTAAATGAACTCAACTTCCCTATTACTGTTAAGGGTATTGTCATCCTTCCAGTCACCTAGGCTCACAAACTAGAGGTCATCTTTGATTACTTTCACCCCTCACATCCAATCTCTTGACAAATCCTGCCAATTTTACCTTTAGTAACGTCTCTCATGAATGCTTCCTCTCTTCTCTGGCGGTGCTACCACATGGTGCAAGTCCTCATCACCTCATGCATGGATTATTAAAATACTCCATCCCCTACTTGGGTATTAAAATGATCTTTGGTAGCTAAGACCTAAAGTACAAATATCACAGTCACTCCTTTATCCAGTAAACTCCAGTGATTCCCTATCACCTTCAGGATCAAATATAAAATCTTATGTTTGGCATTCAAAGCCTTTAATAATCTGCTCTCATCTTTTCAATCTTCTTATACCTTATGTCCACCCTTCCTCCAATCCTTGCCTTCATACTCTGAGATCCAGTGACATTTCTTGCTGTTCTCACAAAGCACTCCATCTCTTGACTCTGGGCATTTTCCTTGACTTCTCATCCTGCCCCCCTTTCCTGGAACTTTCTTCTTCCTCATCTCTACCTTCTAGTTTTTCTGATTTCCTTGAACTCCCAAAGTCCCACCTATGAGATGGCCTTTCTTGATCCCTCTTAATTTCAAGGCTTTCCCAACATTGCTTATCCCTAACTTATCCTGTAAACTGTTTGTAAATAGTTGTTTACATGTTGTCTCCTTTATTAGGCTGTGCTCTTTGAGAGCAAAGACTCTTTTGCCTTTCTTTCTTTCTCCAGAACTTAATATGATGCCTGACCCACAGTAGGTGCTTAATAATAGTTTATTGATTGACCGATTGCATAGGGAGACTCAGTCAGCATCATTAATGTAGAGCAATTGAAAGAGCACTTGGCAACTGAAATGAGAAGATATGGGTTTAAATTCCATCTGTGATGCATACTACTTATGTAATCTCGTATATCAGATGAGGGATTTGGAGTACATGATTTCACAGGTCCCATCCTCATCCATATCTTTGCATCCTTTATATTTCAGAGCCACAATCTGAATACAGGTTTCTCTAGCTTTGGGTTTCTAAGGTTTTTAACTCTTCTATCTTGAGGAGTTTAAATCTTGCTCTCTTCTGCCTCTCTCTGCCTGCCTCTCTATCTCCCTCTGCCTGCCTCTCTATCTCCCTCTGCCTGCCTCTCTCTCTCCTTCTGTGCCTGTTTCTCTCTCTCCCTCTCCCTCCCTCCCTTTCTCTCTCTCTTTTTGTCTCTGTCTCTCTCTGTCTCTTTCTGTCTCTCTGTCCCTCTCTCTCTCTCTGTCTCCCTCTCTCTCTGTCTCCCCCTCTCTCTCTGTCTCTCTCTGTCTCTGCTTCTCTTTTTATTAAGTCCTAATGGTCTTTTTAAGAAGGCACTGCAGCTGCCATTTCCTTGTGGAGGATTTCAAAACTATTACCATCTGAGTATACTCTAGAAGGTTGCATTCTGTTTCCACAATTGAGAGAGATGCTGAATTCTACAGTAAAGAATCCTAAAACTCTACTGTATGGAGGTGTTTGATGTGTGCAAACCACATACACCATTGGATTTAGGGCAGATAAATAAATAATTCTCAAGTTACAAGAAGTTGCTTTAGAAATTCTGCTGTTACTTTGGGTTTTTCCCTCTTTAGGATGAATAATGTTGGTTCAGGTTGGTTTTGGTGTGACCAACTTCTATTTATGTAGCACATTTACTTGTTTTAGGAGCTCAGGTCTACATAGGCCAGAAAATTTGGGAATCTCTTTTTTTTTAACTCTCTCTTTTTCTCAGAGTCATGCTACAGATTTTAATTTTTCTTGATTGCCTTTTCTTGAGCCAGGGTTTGAATGAGACTTAGGGAGACTTGGGAGTCTAAGGTTTTAGCTGGATAAACCTAGCTGTGTTTGATTTTGAAAAGAGGATAACATCATGTTACTTCATGGGGACACTGGGTTAAAAAAACAGGGAAGTATTTTTAATCTCTTTATAAAGAAGAAAGACTTTAGAAATTCCAGTAAATGTTGACATGGGATGATTTCTTTGCATTTATCTCCACTGTAACTGTGGTGTGCTGGGATTGTGTTATCTGGGGTCTGTAAAAAGTCAGCCCACTTTGTGAAGCACTTGATCATAAAGTAGGAATGACTGCCAGAACCACCTTACTGTCATTTTTGAGCATGTCAATTGCTGGTTGATTCCCTGAACCAAAGAGCAAGATGTGGCTGCTACATGGGGACCTTTCTCTGATTCTACTAGTTGAAAATCTATTGGGGAGTGGGCATGTTGGAAGCTTGCTTCAGATGGTCAATGATTTTGATCCTTCCCAAACAGCCAGGCTTATGTTTGAGTATAGGCCATACAATTTCAGGTGAGGAACCGATTATTCACTCTAAAGTTTAGAGCAGATAAATACCTGGCTTAGTCTGTGGACATCTCTGAATTCTAGGGGTTTTTTTCCTGAGCACCATCTGGTTTCAATGATGCAGTTGATAATGTCAGTGTCCATTGATATTTCTGATGTGTAAGGGTATTATCATTATGTGACAGATGTCAGCTATCCTTAAGTATGCCTTTGTCTGATGATACATGTATCTGTATTCAGGGTCAAACCAATTCTGCAAGTGGAGATCTGTCCCTTGCAAGGTTTTCTGAAAGTATAAACTGTTATTTTTAGAAAATGGCCATGAACTCTAAAAATTCAGGTTTGTTTTTACAGCAATGTAGAACCATTATAACATACACCAATATCAGCTCATTATGGACATCTATCTTATGATGGATGGTTATGCTGTTTATTGGTAGCAATAAAACACTATTGAGTGGTTTTTGCTCAGTGATGTAAATGTAAATGCTACTTTTTTTTTAAAAGCATGTACCTTGAGTGCCCTTGATCCGCAGCAGAATACTTATTAGCATCCACTGTTTTATTGATTCTGTTGCTATCAGTGGTTGCCTTTAGAGAGAAAGGTCAGAATTAAAGGGTATCAGAACACAGTGTTCAGGTATGGTCTGATATGCATATCATAATCTTTGAGTTAGGAAATGGGCTGAATTTTGTTTCTTGACCAAAGGAGTCTTTTCCTATCCTTACATCCCCTTCATACCCATCTCCAAAATAATTTCAAGTTAATAAGATCTTATTATTGCATTGCAATGGACAGAACTGGTCTTGGAGTCAGGAAGATAGTTAAAATTCTGCCTCCAACATTTATTAGCTGTGTGACCCTGGGTAAGTCACTTAATTCTCTCTACTATACTTTTATTATCTGTAAAAATGAGAATAGTTATAATTTTGTGAGGAACAAATGAAATAATATGTGCAGAACACTTTTTAAAGCTTAAAGATCTATGTAAATGCTAGATATTATGAATAACATTATTGTTTATAATGTTGGTGAATAAACTAAATGAAACTGCTTTAGGAGGGAAGCCCTTCCTCAAACTTCTCCTACGGATATTCAGGGAGCAGAGGTCTTTTGAGACCCTGTACCCAGATGATGAAGAATATGTAAACAGGGTTAGCTGGAGAATTAGAAGATCCATGAGTGCAGCCACCGATACCGAGGCATATTAACAGGAAATGGAATGTGTCTTTCATTCAGATTATCCTCCTAATTGCAAGCCCAATTATCTAGGGGCATCCCCAGATAACTGCCATCTGTTTAGCTCCCCATTCATTGTAGCTGAGAACATTTATCCTTCAATTGCTGTGCTCCATTCTCAGAAACTTCTTTGAAAAATGTTACAGTTTTTTTAAAAGCTGGTAAATATAAAGTATATTTCCTGGAAAACATTTATATTTGTAGTTCAGTCATTTTAGTTTTGTCTGACTCTTTGTGACCCTATTTGGAGTTTTCTTGGCGGAGATATTAGAGTGGTTTGTCATGTCCTTCTCCAACTTACTTTACAGATGAAGAAACTGAGGCAAAAGGGCTAAGTGACTTGCTTACGGTCACACAGCTACTGAGTTGTCTGCATCCAGATTGGAACTCAGTGAGATGGTGTCCCTGAGTCTAGGTTTGTCGCTCTATCCACTGTACCACCGGCTGCCCCCAAAACTTTCAAATAAAATAAAACTAAGAAAGTTTATAAGGGCTTCAATTACAATTGCCAAATATTTTTATAATGTACCATTTGTTAAAAGACAAGAAAACAGTACTTCATCTTTCAAAACAGAGTACTAACTTTTAAAAAATGTAATGAGTTTTTTTCTATTCCTTTAAATTCTTGTGTGTTGGATTTGGAGTCAAGAAGACCTGAATCTTGTCTCAGATACTTATTAATTACGTAGCCCAGGGCAAGTCACTTAATAGCATCTAGCCTCAATTTCTAATCTGTAATATGTGGATAACAATAGCACCTGTATCACAGAGTTGTTGTGAAGATCAGATAATATTTGTAAAGTACTTTGCAAGCCTTAAAGTGGTATGTAAATACTGGCTTCATAATCATCATTGCCATCACCCTAATCATTAACTGCCTTTACTCTAGATGACTTCTATATCTTCCCATATTTCTTTGATTTCCTAAGTTTCTTTGGCATTTCATGTTGGTTCACAACCAGGATAAAGCCCTATGCAAATGGTTATCATACCTGCAGAAAATAGAGCAACAGAAACCAGGTGCTCAGAGTCATTGGTTGGGTGGAGTACAAATACTTTGATTTTCTTACTTCCAAATCATGTGCATTGTCTATTGGTGAGACATGGTAGTGCTTAGGTTTTCTTTGTAGATGTGTTGTCCTAGATCCTTCCAACGTCATTACTGGTTGTAAATCTGAATTGAATGGGAGGACAGTTGCAGCTCATCCTGTTTTAAGCTCTATGCTATTTTCTTACTTGTTCGAACATTGAATATTCTTTGAAACACAAGATAGAGTTTTGTCTTATATGCCCCAGGAAGGATGGGTGGATAGCTATGGGCTGGATTGAAAATGAAACAATATTTTAGCAAATGTGAAATGTGTGTGATATGGAGATTAGTTAACTTTAGGTGGTGATATTGAAATTTTCTACCCATAATAAGAATTATTGCCTGGTAGCATGTATGCACATAGAATCTTCATTGTCTGCGATCTGTATGTAAAGGAAGCAGAATCCGATTCTCTTTATCTTTCTAACCCCCACCCCCCACTCACCCTGTCGATATATTTACAGGATATAATCACAAGTTATTAGATTTTAATTAATGTAAATATATAACACGTTAACAACAAGTTACCTCTTTATGAAGTGCTAACACCTTTCTCTGATGAAATTTAAGGGAGTCTAGGCCCTGGAATAACAGGAGAATGTGACCATGTCCCTGGAAATAGTTAAGCCTTGAACATAATTGAGTTAACAGTACAAGAATCAAAAGTAATCTGGGAAGAACTCTTCTCTTCACCTTCCCCATCAGTCATTTTATCTAGCTGTAGAAATACTTGCTCTTTGAACCTGACCCCCCTCCTAACCCCAATTTAGTATAGAATCAATCAGAGTTCTTCTTGTTCGTTTGTCCTTTATTCTTGAAGAGGACCATAACAACAGGAAGGTGATGTCATGACTTGCAAGTAAATGGGATTTAGTAAGGGAGGTAAGTAAGGTGCAAAGTCACCAGTCTCATTTTCTCCTCCAGAGCCATCTGAGTCCAGTGGCAAGATATGTATCAGGATGACTGGAGATGGCCCTGGATGTAGTGGAAGATGTTGACCTTTTTAAGTCTTTTTAAGGTCTTTCTCAGGTTTCAGTTTGTCTGAGGCAACACCCATTCAGTGATTAAGGCTAGGTAAGAAGTAAAGGAAAGAATGACTTCTTTTCCTGGTAAAAAGAAAACCAATCCAATTGAAGAAATAGAGATAAACACACATGCTGGAAATAAGTAATTGCATAGAGGTTGTTTTTTGATCCTAGAGGCAACTTCAAGGAGTGAGACTTCTGGCAACAAAAGAGGAGAGAGATAGTCATGGATATAAGAAAACTAGCCCTACAAATTGGGAGTGGAATTGAGGAGAAAAGTAGACCCTGCTCTGAGTCCCTGGGGAAATTTTGTGAGCACTCCATTAGAAGAGATAAGATATGGAGCCCTTAAAGTATTGGAGAAGAGGAGACCCTTGGCTATAAGTGTTTCCTACATATATGTCTCACTCAAATTGTAAAATTGTACTATGTGGTTATACCTACTCTACTCATGGATGCTGTTTGTATTAGGGGGAGAAGGCACCTCAGTTTTATGCTTGGGGTGTTTTTGCTGCTGCTCTTACCATGTCATCTTGGTAGATGTCTTTGTTCAGAGCTACTCATGCTTAGTGATCATCTTTTAAGGTGAATTATGCTTGTGGGGGTTCATAAACTCTCATTTTAGTAGCGGGCATCCTTTGAACCTTAAGGTACTATTCGCATTCTGTGGAAGTATCTCAGAAGTAAATGTTCCACCTAAAAACCATAAAGAATTTAATAGTGAAAACATCTGGAAGCAGGGGTTTCACTGAGGTACTGCTTTGGGCTTTACCTACTAGTATCTTTTCCCTCTCTTCCCCCTTGCATAATTTTATATATAGTATTACATATTATACATAATTGTATTAATTTTCTATATAGTATTATATGAACATGTCCATCTCTCCCTTCTTGAAGGCAAGGACTGTTCCAAACTTTGCAACTTTAGCTCCTACCATAGTACCTCAAACATCATTGATGTTATTACAAAGTTCCAAGTCTACCAGAAAAAACTCTCGCACACTGTGGTCATTGCTGTGCACTTTTCCTGGTTCTGCTCCTTTCACTCAGCATCAGATCATATAAGTCTTTCCAGGCCTCCCTGAAGTCTTCTTGTTCA
>CM053770.1:207588428-207631641 GCA_028658325.1 Potorous gilbertii
ATAAAATCTTAGTTTTAAGGAAGTGATTGTACAACATTTATAAATAAATAAAATAAAAATTAAAAAAAACATCATTGATGCCAAATAAATACTTTTTGCTAATTGAAGACTTGAAGAGGAAAAACTTACTGTGACTTAGTGATCACAGATTTTGGGGTTGGAGGGAATCTTAGGGACCATCTAGTCCAACGTCCTCATTTTAGCTGAGAGAACTGAGACCTAGAAAAGCCAAGTGACTTTCCCAAGATGACACAAGTAATAAATAGCCAGGATTTGAACCCAGGTCAATGGACCGTATTTTCAGTATTCTTTCCATTGTACTATTTCGATTCTCTGAAGCCAAATAGCCATGGGTGAAGCATAGGTGCCAGGAAACTCTTTCATGTGCATTTGATTGATCTACTTGGAAACCATTTCAGGGCCCAGATGGCTCAGCACATCATACTAGTACCTGAGCTCACTCCAAGTCCTAATTCTCATTTTGCCTTGACTAACCTAACTAGGCGTAAGTTCTCCAGCAGAAAAATAAGGTGTTTAAGTAATGATTTATATATTTGTTTTGAAAACTAAAAAAACGTCATGTGAATTCTGAAAGAATGACAGGTACTGATGAGGATTTCCCTTTCTCACATACTGTATATATTAAGCCCCTTTGTGTAGCGATATGGAAATCACATATTTATGGGATGTTCCTGGGAACAGACTGAGGCTCTCTGTTCTTAGTGCATTTAGGATTTGGTTAATTAAGTAATTATTTTTTCGTTTGCTAATTTGTAAAACTGAGAGTATAACCAAAGCGCTGTCACTGTTACCTTCAACAAGCTTTTAAGATAATTACTGCCTTTTTTTTTGGTGAGCTGAGGAGTGGTTTTTAAAACATGGATTCTGTATCCACTGTGCAAGTGCTATGTCTCTTGGAGTAGAATAAGAGACTAATTCTAAACAGCCCAACTAATGATTTAAACATTACTCAAAATGTTGTCAGAATTCTCCTATCTGGCCTTCTTTCTGAATCTCCCATTGGGTCATTATGTAGAGTACAACAGAACAGAAGGCAGACCCTGTTTCTTTCTGCACAATGGCTCTTGGAAGATTGAGTCCTGACTAATTGCTACTTTGCAGTCGTGTGTATCGGTGGACCTGAAGGAAGGCATGAGTCGAGAGAGGAGTGTTTGAATGACAAGGGTGAGGTGGTGGTGTTAATGGAAAAGAATTGAGTGGTAATCATACATTAAAGTCCTTAAAAGATTAACCTTTGGCTGTCCAATAGTATTTATTTCCCTTTGATGCTTTGAGTTGTCATTTAAATAAATTTGGGGTAAGTCAATTCTCTCCAAGTAATTCCTACCTAGCCTGGGGAAATATTTCCTTCACTTTACTTACCCAAAAAGGCAAATTGGAGCAGTGGTTTCTAGTCAGTCTTCTGATTGTTTTCTGAACCTGTGTTTAGGAGTCTCACTGTAAAGTCATATAGATTCATTTGGAGTGCCCTACATACACCATTCAATCCAAGGATTGGGTGAATTCCATGAATTAAAAGGATGACCTTGCTTGTAGATGGGAGATGTTTCATTATGTTTCTTTCCTCATTTCAGAATGATAGTGTGCTGCTTGCCTGTGGTGCAGACTATTATTTATTTATTTTACATGAACCATATTGAAAGCAGAGATTGAATTCCTGCATTTATGCAGTGAAGGATAAATTGGGTGATTTCTAATCAACAGAACAGCAATACCATATTTTATTTCCACCCTGTCATGCTTAGCAAATAAATAGCAACAATTGATTTACATTTCAGCCACTAAACTGGTATGTTTCTTTCTTTGTACACAATGAGAACAGTATATAGGGAAGATTATTTTTATGGATGGAATTTAAGAGACAAACCTGGAAAGGCTTATAAAGTATGGGATAATAGAGTCATAGATTTAGAGTTGGAAGGGCTAATATAGACCATTAAGTCCAAAGACTACATTTTGCAAATGACAGAAGCCTCAGAGGTTCAGAGATCAACACTTATATTTTCTTCCATTAAGGCTTCCCTCAGGAGCCACTTCCTTAAAGTTGCCATCTCCAGTCCCTCCAATTGTTTGGACTCTGTTCTCAATTCCTTTATTTTACAGATGAAGAAACTAAGACCCTAAGGAAGGAGGGAGTAATTTGCCCAAACTCACTCAGCTGGTTAGTAGCAAAGCCTGTACTGTAACTCATGTTTCTTGATGCCCATGTCGGAGCTCTTTCCTTTGCAATAAGAGTCATAGAGAGATCTCTTGGATGATCGATATGAGTCAGTCGCCCAATCCACTCAATGAGATTACAAGGTATGAACTTTTGTAAGAATCTGATAACTCCCTTGGAGCTGAATATGTGCCCTGGCCTTTCTTTAAGATTTTTGCACCTCTCACCATGATAGACCAGAGTGGGAAAGTTCCTCTAACATGAGTCATTCTCTGTTGATTCTCAGACACCATTCAACTTTGAGGCAGCTCCAGTCGTTGAAGAAGAATCAATGTTCTTGGGTGATACTAGGATGAAACCAGGGCTCTCTTCTGACAAAGATCCAGGTCCTGCAATCTTGTCAAGTTAACTTGGGTACTCACCACACTGATAAATGGCACGTTATTATACCATGCTGTGTTCCCTAGTTGTATGCATTTTTATTCTTCTAGTCTTTGGTATTTCCATATTTTGTGCACATGCTAAACCTTTGCTGGCTGGAAAGGAATAAGATAACTGAAGATAAAAGAATCCGACTGCCAGTTTGTGTTTCTAATGATTAAGCAGCTCTTTCCTATATTATAGAAATGTCGTTGGTCATTTAGAAGCTATAGTGATCAAATCAAAATGGGAAAGATCTGACAATTAACTCATGATTAATTAGTTGCCTGTATTTCTAAGGGAATGGGATTATATATGGTGGGGAGCTCTTAACTTCTGTTGAAAGGAATTCACCTCTTATAGGAAGGCAGATTTGCTTGCATCTGTCTATAGGCCTGCTTCTTTGAGTTTGAGACTGTTGATGCTTTACACAGTAGTCGGCTTGAAAATGCTGGTAATTTTAAATTGCTGGTGATCCGGGTCATATGACCTCAGTGAGGAAAATAACATCCTGGAACTCCAGATAGCTCCAAGGTGTGTTCAAAGTCAGATCTGTATCTCTTCCCTTTTTTTAGGCAACTGGTAGTGCAGGGGATAGGTCACTGATCCTGGAATCAGAAAGAGCTGAGTTCAAATCCAACTTCAGACAATTACTTTGTGACCTCTTTTTTTCTGAGTTTCTTCTACTACAAAATGAGACTAGTAAAAGCTTCTACCTCCCAGGGTTGTTGTGAGGATCAAATGAGATAATATTTGTAAAACCTTTAGCACAGTCCTGGCACATAGTAGGTGTTTAATCTATATTTTTGCCCCCCCTTTTTAAAAAAGTGGCATTTAAATGATGTCTCGATTTTGTAGAGTTTTAAAGCAAAGCCCTTTAAGTACACTCTATCATTCTATCCCCAGAATAGTTTTGTAACATGGATTATTGTCATCCCCATTTTACAATTGAGGAAACTGAGGTTCAGTGAGTTTAGGTCAGGGGTGGAGAACCTGCGGCTTCAAAGCCACATGTGACCTTCTAGGTCCTTGAGTGTGCCCTTTTGACTCAGTCCAAATTTTACAGAACAAATCCTTTTATCAAGGGCATTTGTTCTTTGAAGTTTGGATTCTGTCAAAGTGCTGCACTTGAGGACCTAGAGCCCATATATAGCCTTGAAGCCACAGGTTCCCCACCTCTTGTTTTAGATTATTTGGATAGTTATGCAGCTAATAACAGTCTAAGGAAGGATTAGAATTTATCAGATATAATTTATTAATTTATCAGATGTAATCAGTTAGTTATAACAATTATAAATATAAATATAATTAATCATATTACATATATTACAATAATACATTATATATAATTATTATCTAAACTATAATAATTATATATAATATAATATGTATGTATCATATATAATATATTAGTATATAATTAAATATAAATATTGTAAATGAATGTAAATAATTTATGAGATATAATATGTTTCTACTCTCTGTAATAAAGGACATTTCTTCCTCTTTCTTTTAGAGAAGCACATTGTTCCTGTAGCAGTTGAGTGGCTAATTATATTTGTAGAATGCTTTCAACTTTTTGAAGCACTTTTGTATATAATAGCATGTCAAGTAGGTGACGTCAGTTGGTATAGGGAGCTGGCCTTGAAGACAGGAAGAGCTGAATTCAAATCCTGTCTCTGATGCATATTGAATCTTCCCATACTTAGAATGTATTCCCTCCCTAAATCTGTTTGTCTGAATAGTCATTTCCCTCAGGAGCTCGCTTCCTCAAAGATGCCTTCCTCCAATCCCTCCAATTATTTGGACTCTGTTCTCATGTTATCTTGTATCTGTGCCTATGTTTTATCTTTGCCACTCCTCTGCTAGAATGTAAACTTGTTGAGAGTAGCTGCTATTTCATATTTCCCTTTGTATCCCCAGAACTAAGCATAGTGGCTTTCTTACAGTAACCACTTAACATATGCCTGTTGAAATTTCTTGACACTAATTTGAACTGAGATTAGAGCAGTATCAGAGTCAAGTATCTATGACACCGAAGGTAGGTAATATCTATTTAGAAATAGTAACAACAGTTGAAAAAACTATGTATCATTCCTGCTTATCAGCGAAACAGAAACCAAGAGGCAACTGAGGTAGTGAAAGGAGGGCAAGATATGGAAGCCAATGACCTGGGTTTAAAACCTCTCTGACACTTCAGAGCACCTCAGTTTCCCCATTTATAAAATGAAGGTAAATAATACATGTACTCGTTCCTTCATAGAGTTGTTAGAAGGACCTTATGAAGGGCTTTTTTGAACCTAAAAGTAATATGTAGATGTGACTTGTTGCTATGAGTTCTAAATATCAGTCTTGAATTGTTGAATGTTTTCAGAGAAACCCTTCTGGTTTTTCCTTTTGAATCTATAAAATGGGGTCAAGTCTTCTAGCTTTTAATACTAATAATTTCAATAAATGTCAGCTGACATTTGACTTTCTTATTGTCTGTACAGAGCAGAGACAGTGTGTATAGAAAGGAAAACCTCAGACTTAGGAAAACTGAGTTCAAGTTCTTTTTCTGAGAAAAATAAGCTGTGTGATTACATGCAGGTCACGACTTCTCAGTGCCCCAGATAACTTTCTAAGTCAATAAATAGAGGAGTTGGTAGTTTGCAATTGTGTAGGCAATTTTCACACCAGGAATTTCTTGTACTGGCACTGATGAAATCATACTTCTATACTCTCCCAAAATAATAACAAGAACAATATTCAGAATACTTCCTCTATGCAGTAGAAGAGACACAAAAGATTCTCTTAGAGCTCAAAGTAAGGAGGTAGTATTAGAGTATGAGATCACTGCAATGCCTTTCTTTTTGGGGGGGCAGTGAGCAGAGATATGACATCTCTAGCATCCCATTTTTTAGAGTTGTAAGGTTATTTATAGAGGTCATTTGGGGCACCCTTTCATTTTACAGATGAAGGCATTGAGGTCGAAATTGACTTGGCCAAGAGCACACAATTAGAAAGTAGCAGTATCAGACTTGAACCCAAGTTCTCCGGTTCTGATCGAATTCCATACTCTCTAAATGGTGCCACACTCTAAAACTTGATTCTTATGCTTTGGGGGGAGGAGAGCTTATATTAATGTGTTATTATAGGTGTTGAAATTATGTAAATATGAATGTTTACTCTCATTCAGAAAAGATGCATTATCCTCAACACAAACAGTGTCAATCAAGCATTTGAATGTTTCTGCTAGGCTCAGGCTCAGTTCATGTAGTTGGGTCCTAATCAAACATCACACATTTAATCAGTTAATTACATAAAGCAGGTCAGGTTATCCTGCCAAATAAATGACTAGGGAGGGATTATTATATCAGGGCACCGCCTTGCCTGAGATTTCTTTTCAAGGAAAAATCCTTTGAGGAATGTTGGATTTTTACCGTTGTTAGCCCATGTGTCTTGGGCCAAGCTGTGGTCTCAGGATCCTCCCACTGACCTCACCGGTTGCTATTTGTATGTGAAGAATGACCAGCACACTCCTATTCTTCGTTTCTTTTGTTATAATTTTTTTGAAACTGTGCCCAGTGCTTTCAAAAATGAGTGGGAACATATGAAAATGCTTTGTAGAAAATGAGTCAAACTAGAAATTCCTCCTCCAGATCAAAACTCAGCACTTGTCTACATGAACTCACTACTCTGTGTAAATGAACTAATTTCTCCATTAAATCTTACAGTTTCTGACAGTCAATGAATGGATATCCCACTGACATAGCTAAGTCAGGGACTCTGTTACTGTCTTTCCGTATCTTGTAAGTTTGGGACTTTCAACCAATAATCTATCAATAAACATATATTGAGCACTTCCTATATACTAGAAACCAGCTAGATACTGAGCATGCGAATCCTACCAATGAAATAATCCCTACCTACAAAGAGCTTACATTCTAAAGAAGATAATCTTTCATTGTCTTTTATCCTAGCAATTTGTTCCCATCTTTTTGTTTCCTTTCACCCTTAGGGTTTGCCTGAAAAATAAGAGTATAGTAAAAATAGATAATATGCTGCATGTTGGGATGGTTTAATTTATTATTGGAGTCATAGGAATCCATAACTCTAGTTGCATTGATAATGGGTTGACTAGTATTTATTATAGTATTCATTTCTCTTCCTGACAAGTTAGCCAGCAGAATTGACAACATGCCTCCTATATTTCACTTATCTTTACTTATACCTTGCTTGATGCAGGCCCTTGTCACCTCTTATTGGGACTACTGAAATAGCTTTTCAGCCCTTTTCTGCCTCAAGTCTCTACCTACACCGATCCATCCTCCACTTAGCAATCAAAGGGATCTTCCTTTACAGATCTGACCATGTCAAACCCTGCCTCCCTACTCAATAAATTCAAGTGGTTCTCTGTTATCTCCAAGATCAAATATGCAATTTTCTGCTTAGCTTTTAACACTTTTTCCAAACTAGGCCCTTCCTACCTTTCCAGTCTCTTTCTCCTCAACTACATGTCTTTTCAGTGTCTTATATTCCCAGGATGTTTTCCCTTCTTGCTTCTACCTTCCAGTTTCCTTGACTACCTTTCAAGTCTTACTTTAGATCCAACCTTCTATGAGAGGCCTTTTCTGGTCTTTCCTTCACCTATTTTCTACCCTCTCCTTCATGCTAGTGCCTTCTCTCTGGAACCTTCTTCCATTTACACTAAATAACACATATATATCTGCCTTATATGTACTTAATTTCTTGCATTAGAATGTGAGCTGACTACCTATGTTGCCATTAAAACTATTCCAACCCATTGTGGAAATGGGATGAACCCATGTCATAGGACTCCATGGCCAGGCATACAATCTTGAAGCTCTCTCTATTACTCCCTCATCCAATGGACACTGAATGAGACTAGAAGGAAGAATTCCCTGTGAGACTTTCTCTGCATCTGATTTTTTTATTGCCATTGCACCAGAAAGGTTCTCCAGTTCCTGTCGGAGTAGCTGGAGGCTGCTTATTCATCTGAGACTATTTCTCTTTGACAGCTCAGTGATCTTAGACCTGACCCAAGGCGAATGGGACCAGCTCTCTGTTCTCAGCAAAACAACACATTTTACTGTAAGTGAATGTTGCTCCAGGCAAATAAACGATAGACCTGCTTAGGTTTGTTTACCTTCTTAACGAGCTGTACGGAGGCATTCTGGTTGTTAGTGACTTGAAGCCTAGTCATAAAATGATTATCTGGACCTTTTTAGCTATAAGAGAAATGCTACCTCTGTGAACGCTGGGTGACTCATTCAGCAGCTCTGGACATCAGTTTCTTCATCTGTAAAAGGCAGATAATGTAAGACAGTCTAGCATGGTGGAAAGAGCACTGGGTTTGGGACAACTGGAGCTCTGGCTTATCAACTCAGCTCTGCTAAAAACTAGCCATGGAAACTCAGTTTCCTCAGTTGTAAAATATGGTCATTGAACTGGGAATCATACAATAAAATCCTCCCAAATGGATCTTAGGATCCATTTTAATTCTGAAATTCTATTAATTTAAGTATACAAACATGAATGAATGATTTGGAGAAGATGTGTGGGTTAGAGTGTTAGACTAAATGACCTCTGAGGCTTTTCCCCACAACCTTGTAATTCTGTGAAACATGTTAGTCAAAAAGACTTCACTTCAGAGCCATCCTTATAAATATGGTAGAATTTCTGGATACATGTATCTACTGTGATTGTGTGAACATAACTTTGGACCATGTTGAAGATAATTCATCTGACATGAGTAGAGTTCTGCAAGGCGATATATTTATGGGGGAACATTCTCCATGAGAAAAGCAAATATGTTAGTCAAAGCATTTCTCAGGGCAACCAGACATTTTACCATTACACATCACTCCCCAGATTTATATGCCTGTAAAATCTTCCAGCCTGGCTTTTCTTTGTGGCTTCTTTGGGGTTATGGTGCTGACAAATTTAGAGTGGAAGTTCTTGACTCTGCCACATACTACTCATATGATATTGACACAGTTAAATGATACAATGACTAGAGTGCTGAAATTGACTGAGTTTGAATGTTGCCTCCATTGTGTGACTCTGATCAAATTACTTAGCCTTTCCTAGCCTCAGTTACCTACATCTGTGAAATGGGCATGATAGCAACACCCTTCAGTGCTCTTGTGAGCTCAAATGAGGTAATATCTATAAAGAGCTTTGAAAACCTTAGAATGCTGTATAAATGCTAATTACATTAAGATGATGATGATACCATTTCATCTGTGCCTTTTTCTGCATCTTTAAAATGTGTGTATCTAATAAATAAATGCCAATTAAAACAAATCTGAAGTACAATCTCGCACTTAACAAATTAACTGATGTAACGGAAAAGGAAAAGATAGATTCTGCAGAAAAATAGGGACACAAAATAGGGTCCTGTTGGTGGAGTTGTGAACTAGTCCAACCATTCTGCAGAACAATTTGAAACTATGCTGAAAGGGCTATAAAACTGTGGATGCTCTTTGACTCAGAAATATTGCTACCAAATCTATAACCCCCATGAGATCAAAGAAAAAGGAAAAAACTAGATCTGTAATAGTAATTAAGATATAGTGCCTATGAGGTGCCAGATGTTGTGCTAAGTGCTTAATACATTATCTCATTTTATCCTGAGAGGTAGATGATTTTGTTACCCTCATTTTACTACTGAGAAAATGGGGGCAAAGAGGTTAATCATAGCAATTCTTTTTGTGGTGCAAAGAATTAGAAACTGAGGGGATACCTGTTAACTGGGGAATGACTGAACAAATTGTGGTGCGTAATTGTGATGAAATACTGTTGTACTGTAAGAGATGATGAAGGAGATGACTTCAGAAAAATCTGGGAAGACTTATATGAGGTGATGGAAAGTGAAATGAGCAGAACCAGGAGAACTTTGTGCACAGGAGCAGCAATTTTGTAATGATGATCAGCTGTGAAAGACTTAGCACTTTATTAGTACCAAGATCATGAAGATTCCGAAGATGAAAAATGCTATCTACCTCCAGAGAGAGAACTGATAAACTCTGAGTGCAGATGGAGGTATATTTTTTCATTTTAATATTTTTTCTTTTTCTGGTAACATGGCTAACATGGAAATATATTTTGCATCGCTTCAAATGTAATGAGTATCATTTGCCTTTTCAATGTTATTTGTCCTTCCTTCTTGAAGAAAACCGCTGACATCAGGAGAGTGCTCTCTGGACTTGCAAGTGAATTGGATTTAAGTGAGGCAGGGCAAAGTCAGCAGCCTCACTCTCTCCTCCAGGGTCATTTGAGGCCAGTGCCAAGACATAGGTCAGGATGACTGGAGATGACTCCAGATGCAGTGGGAGATCCTGGGCTTTTTAAGCTAGAATCTTTCCTGTCTTCTCAATAGGTGTTAAAGTGACTTGAGGGAGGGAGAGAATGTGGAGCTCAAAATAAAATAAACGAATTATGAAAACAAAACAAAAATGTATGTACATATATATGGGGGTATAGAGGAGATTAAATGATTCATAAGGTCTCTTTCCAGCTTTAGATCCTTGCTTTCTGCTACAGCTCCCTTATTGAATCTCTCTACTTCTCTGCTAACACTTGTATTCCCCCTTCCCCTAAATATCTTCTATTTTATTTTAGCCCTGTGTCTTTGGGAGTCAAATTTCTGTTTATCTTTTAGCTCTAGTTATGTCTTCTTCATTTTCCTCCTTTCTCCTTTAGTGCAACTCTCCCTTCAGCAGACCAATCTACTCCAGTCCCAGATGATCAGTTATAAATCCCTGGAATGTTACCACTTTCATACCAAGAAAGGATTGGGGAGGGGCCTAAGCAGTAATCATATCTTCTTTTGAGACACCAATTAGGCTATTATACCTTCCATCCTTGGACCTGAGCTGATTCTTGCTCAAGCCTAAACTGCTCATCAAAGCCCTGTCTATAGTTTAAGCCCCTTGGATACCTATAATAGCAATTTCTATTAGCGATCAAACCTAGTCTTCAGATACTACTATTCAACCTCATCAATATATCATGTAGAAACAGTGCAGGTTATTGACTATAGTACCTGAGGTTGTAGCTTGAAGCCATGGTTTTCAGGACATTTCCAATGGACTTTATTTACTTCCATATACAGCTGTGCAGCTCTGGCCACCCTCAGGCCGATGGACTTAGAGCTCCTGCAGAAACATGCTTGCAATGGAGCTGCTCTCAGGCTTCCTGTTTTGTTGAAGCTGAACTCTCTATTTCATGTGGAGATTTATCAGTTATGGAGCTAATGGAATGAAGATGATGAGGATGTAACTGTGGGCTACCGTTGCTTGGTTTTGAGTGGGGACCACTGACTCAAGTTGAATTCAAAACACAAGTGCTGAGATGAAGAAACCAATGCTTGATAGAATAAGTCACAGTTTTGTTACCATAACAACTTGGTACCCTCTTTCCAATCTTGGCTCACTGCCTCCAATGTGTGATATAGAGCAGTCATTCTTGCCAGTTAACAGGGGTTTTCATCTTATTCTTGTAAAGCATATTGGCAAACAACTCCCTTTCAGGACAAGAGATTTCAGAGTCATCACTTTTCCGCTTGCATTTGTAGTGCTACCTTCCCCAGAGATCCTGGGATGTCAAAATAATATGTTGGCTTCTATTGTCTCATTACTCTGTAGAAATGATGTGTGGAACTTAAAATAAGTGAATTATGAAAATAAAACCAAAATGTATGTACAAGTATATGGGGTTGTGGAGATGATATGGAGTAGTACAGGGGAAAGGACCCTTCAATTGAAATCAGGAAGCATAATTCCTGTCAATAATTGGCCTTTGGCAATAAGTAATATTAATAACTTGTTTTATATAATAGATGTCCCAAAAGTTTCAATGTAGTTTAAACTATTTGTAGCTTAAAGGTATCAAAGCTATAAAGCTTAAAACTGCACTGAGACTTTTGAGACAACCTGTATCACAATTTGAAATTTGAAAAAGCACCTTCCTCACAATTTTATGAGATAGGGAATACAAGTCTTATTAGCTTTATTTTAAACATAAGAAAATAGAATCACAATGATGTTAAATTGCTTACCCATGGGTATCAAGTGTGCTATACAATGTCACATTTTGTATTATTTTGTTTAACTTTTTTCTTTTAAGGGAGTATTCAGTGCCTGTTGGGAATATATTGGAACATAAATATGGTGGAAAAACAGAACCACTTAGGTATAAACTATAGAACAATAACGGAAAATAAAAGGAATAGATGGATTATAACCTTGAGTATCCATACTCAAAAACAGAACCAATTAGGTATAAACTATAGAACAATAACAGAAAATAAAAGGAATAGATGGATTATAACCTTGAGTATCCATACCAAGAAAACTGTGGATATTTCAAAGTGCTAGATTTGTTCATGTTTTCAATATTCAAAAGAAAACAAGAAAGCTAAGTTACCAATACAATGCCTTATGTCAATCAAAGAACTGAGGTAGGTAAATTGGCCTTGAATTTTGGGAAAAGTGTCATCAATGTACATTTTACAGACATGACAGCACAGTGTTGTAGATAGAGTGTGTTGATTTGGACTCAAAGAGCCTGCCTTCAAATGTTGCTCTGTGATTTACTACCAAGTTACTATGAGGAAATCATTTTACCTTTGGACCTCCGTTACTCTGTCTATAAAAAGAGAGAATCAGATGATCTCAATTGTAAATTCTATGATTCTCCTTGCTTATCACAGCAGATGTGCTCTTTAGGCAGCTAGATGTTCTATAACGATGATAAAGAGGAAACCTTTGGACCAGGAACTCTCAGTTAAGTCACTGAATTATGAAATGGACCCAATATTTCAGTCCCTGGTTGATAGCTTATATCTTCTCTCTACTTGTCCAGGTTAAAAGGCCATATTGATGGTTTACAAGGTCAAGATGCTATCCATGTATTGATTTTTAAAAAAAATCAGTGTGGCATCTCATTTTCAGCTTGTTTTCACTCATTTCTTTTGCTTATGTTGTGGTATGTGAGACCCTCGAATGTATCACTATACAGGCTATTAACTTTGCATTTGGTGGAACGCCATCTTTCTGGAATACTTGGCATTCATTTCAATCTTTGGCATTGTGTAGAGGTAGAGGAATAGACTAGGGTAGGAACTTTTCATTTGTTTGTTGTAGGCTCCCTTGGTTGGTGAAACATATAGACCCATTTCTGGAAGGATGTTTGCAAATTCACAAAATAAAAGCCATAGGATTACAAAAGAAAGCAATTATATGGAAATAATATTGTTAAAATATTTAAAATATTCACAGATTCCAAGTTAAACACCTCTGAGATTATTTTGTTTAAAAAGTTAGGGAAACACAATGCACACGATAACTACAAAAATGCAAATAAAAAACTGCAATGAAAACAGAAATTGAAGTTAATATAATTAAATTGACTGAGCATGTCCCTGAAGAAGATAGAGCTGGGGCACATAGGAATGGAACATTGTATATACTTTCTGACTCAGATGATATGTGGATGAGTAGAGCTAAGCTACTTTTCTTTATTTTAAAATATTTTTTTGGTCCAAGGGATGGGATCTCTGACTAGGGGAAGGAGAGGGACATATTTGAATATAAGAGTGATAAAAATATGGGAAGTTTAACACATTCCTGAAGCAGATTCTCGTGTTCATTTTCCCTCTACCTCCCCCTCTCGCTCTGCCCCTCTCCTCCTCCCTCTCTCCCTCCCTCTCTGCTTTTGTAAGCTTAGAGGTAGACTATATTTTACACATGAAAAACCTCTTTTGAGGGCAGGGACAAATTAAAAATTTTGCCTTTGTATTCCTATCATCTAGAACACATTATAGTCACAACGGTTGGTTGTTAAATTGAATCATTCAACCAAAACTCAATCACTTTGTGATTTTTCCAGAAGTCACACAGTAAGATATTTGGTTGACTAGGGTTAGAATCTGTTTTCTCGCTCCCAGTGTCTTTGGGTATGTCATTTCACCTTTGGGTTTGATTAGGTGATCTCCAAGATTCCTACTAGTGTTAAATTTATAATCCTTTGGTCATTTTCACATTACTCTTTTATCTCCTTCCCTAAACTAGGCAAAGAATGCGGAGTGAGTGTGTGTGTGTGTGTGTGTGTGTGTGTGTGTGTGTGTGTGTGCGTGTGTGCGTGCGCGTTTATATGTTCATGGGTCATTACCAACAATAGCAAATACAAATAACTAAGGGAGGTAGCATGATATTTCCAAAGAGTATTGAGTTCTGGTTTAATCAGAATCCACTCCTTACTATGTGACTTTGGGCTATTTACCTTTTCTGTCTCTTCATCTTTAAAATGAATGTGCCAGGTAGATGAGATGATCTTTAAATTCCTTTCAGGCTCTGATATCCTACATCTTTGAAAAATAATTCTGAACCTTTTTTGGTTGGTTTCTTTAAACAAAAAATGTACAATGATTTTTTTCTTTCCCCTAATTGTTATCAACTCACAAATACCTAGCTTTTTGTAATGCAAGACAAAATGATGAGAAACCTTGGGATGCTTTTCCCTGCAAACCCCAATGCATAGTGTAATTCAGTGAAGCAGATCTGCTCCATGATGTTAAATTATTGTAATTGTCAACTTGTCTCCCAGACACAAAGAACAATGTAGCTCGCGAGCATTATCTGGGTAACTGGATAGGCAGAGGCTAAGATGTTTCCTAGTGTCCAATACCGAGATGCTCCTGACCCAGCTGACTGCAGTGGATATTAACCACAGTCCCTAGGGTGCTGATGGTCAGTTGACTTCTGGGCTGTTCAGCAGAGTCAGGGAGTTTCTAATCCAAAGCAGTCTTTTGTGTGTTCTGCTGTCTGCCTGTGGTTGGCATTATCCAAATAACAGCGCCACTTGATGATTTTGAGGGAATCGTGGATTTCATTTTGATGAAACTTCCCTTGCCCGATTTGTTATACTTTAATGTGCCGTGTGTCTCTGGTCTGCCAGTGTTTGCTGAGTTCCTGTGGCCACAATTTTGGCATTTCTGTTCTGGTTAGACGAATGGAAAATGCTAGGAGCAAGGTGGCTGTTCTTGTCAAGTACTGCCCGTGTTATTAGCAAGAAGGATGACATGATAGAGTAACTTGATGATGGAAGCCCCAAAATATATACTTTTATTCAAAAATTCACTTTTTCCTCTTCTGGTAGAATAAAATTATAGTTTTTGGAAGTCAGCAGATAATAAACTGAAGTTGCGTAAGATACTTAGCATAACCAAACTGCTTTTTAAAAATAACTTAGAAAAAATTAGCCCTTCACTACCATGGTTGCTTAAATGCTGACTTTTTATATTTTTTTGCAATAAATATAATAACTAGTTTTATAAGAATGTGTAATTTTCTGAAGAACAGGCATATGCTTGTCTTTCAAGAACATAGAATCCTAGATCTGTAAGAACCCTTAGGGATCATGTAGTCTCAATGCTTGCATTTTACAGATGGGGAAGCTGAGGCCCAGAGAAGGGCAGTGATTTGTCCAGAACTTCACAATTGTGTGATAGAGTTGAAATTCAGATCTAGCTTCCTAAATTCCAAATGCAACATTATTTCCAGTATGTTTTATTTTCTTCACATTTATGTACATTTTCCTTTTGTTTTTCTTTATGCTTTATTGATGCCTTTGGTTTTCACATCAACCATTTGGGGATAAGCTCCTACCCCTCCCTGAATTCTGGAACTGAAGACTACCTTTTAATAAGAAAAAAATAGATAAGCAAGAAAAAAGTGACATAATGACTATGGTTGATTAGGAGTGTGGCATTCTGCCTTTCTTATCCCTACCTCTCTCTTGAAAAGAGGGGAAGTATGTTTCATTATCTGATCTCTTGGATCAAAACTTTATTAAAGTTATTCAGTTTAGCTTCCTATTTATGCTTTTTTAAGATTTTCATTGTTGTAGTTATGTAATTTACATTTTACTCTGAATCAATTCATATACATCTCACGTTTCTCTGAATCCCTCATATTCCTCATTTTTTTACTGCACGATAATATTCCTTGACGTCAGTATATGGGTCATCCATTCCTCAATCAATATGTACGTACTTTGTTTCTAATTCTTTGCTACCATAAAAATGCCATCTTGGGTTCCTTGGAACATTTGATCAGGGGAGAGATCCCTGGGTTAAAGGATATAAGCAATTTAATGACTTTTCTTGGATAATTTTCCAGCATTCTTGGACCAATTCTCACAGCCTTATCAATAGTGAATTGGTAAAGCCATCTTCCCTTAGCTTCTTAAATATTGGCTGTTGATTTTTTCCCCATTTTTTTCAGGGAGGGTCATTTTTGACAATTTGTTAACTATGAAATGAAACATTAGAATTGTTTTAATTTCCCTTATTAACAGTTTGGCATATATTTCCATCAGTATTTTGAAGTTATTTTTTGAAACTGTTCACATCCTCTGACTACTCTTCTATTGGAACATGTTTCTTGTTCTTACATATTTAGATCTGACGTGTTTCTGTCTCACCTATTGATCTGTGTCATCTATCTCTCCATCTACATTCTTTAAAAATACATTTCTCTATACTTATTTACTCCATTGTTGCTTTGAGGAGAAAAGTTAAATAAATGCAAAAACCCACAAGCAAGTCCTGTCTCTCTTGATTAGTGCTTGTCATCCTCCTTCAGTTCTCCTATTTTGGGCTTCTTTTCTTAAGTGCTGTTAGCATCGTCATTAATTGTCAAGCATTCTTGGAAAGCATAAACTCTCTTGTCGAGCAAGGCTTCTTAAACTCTTTCCTCTTGTGACTCCTTTCCACCCAAGAAATTTTTACACAACCCTAGGTATAGAGATATATAAAATATATATAGCAAACAAATGTTTGTAGATAATAAATCATAAGGAAATTTATTTTAAAATAATTCTTGGGATATATATATATATACATAATTTTCCCATTTATTAAAGATGAAAGTAAATTTGCATACTAATGAGATGGATGTGCTTGTTTATTTTTACATAAAAATGGAATTGGCAGAATATTTGATACTAATATTTTGATTATTGCATGTTCAGAAATCTTTCACTCTTGCCAATTTTTTTCAACCTCCACATTCAGTTTTAGGATCAAGATGCACAGTATAAAAATCTGCTGTCAGACACTGAGAATGCAAAGGCAAAAAGGAAGCATCCCTACTTTGAAGAAGCATCCATTTTATTCAGAGAAACAAGATGTATTTTTGTAATTGTAGATAGAGTATACACGCATAATAAACACAAGATTTTTATTCTTGGGGACTTATTAGGAAGTGGAGGAATCAGAAAAGGTTTCACAAAGAAGGTGGTGCTTCAGCTGAACTTTAGGAGAAATTAGGTGTTTTATGAGGTAAAGGAGAGAAAAATACGTTTTAGATGTCAGGGACACGTAGTACAAAGGAAAGGAGGTGGAGTGTTATATGTGTGGGAGAGCAAGAAAGTCAGTTTACCTGGACCAAAGGGTATATGAAGAGGAGTAATGTGTAATAAATCTGGAAAGGTGGATTGGAACCAGAATGTGAAGAACTTCAAATGCCCAAACAGAGAATTTAATAGTTTATTTCCTAGGTAAGTGGGAGTCATTGAAATTTGAGTTATTTCTTGAGTTAGTAGGTTTATAGCTATCTACTTCTGAGGTGTAGAGAATGTGGCACACTTTGATTTAAATAAAACTTAAAAGCAAAGAGAACCCATATATTGTGCACCTTGAAAATTAGCTAGATGAGGATGGCAGAAAAACAACCCATATCCTTTATGACATCTCCCATAAAACTGGGAAAATGAAACTGAGGGTATCAGGGAATTTTCTATAGAATGAAAAATGAAGCAAATAAAGATATTGGTAGAAAGATTCACTTTCATCTCATTCACTTATTTACTTTACTTTCCAGTAAAGTTCTTGACCTAGGTGCTAAGTTTCTGCATTAATTTCTGTTGAGGTAGATGCAAAGATAAATTTTGTTTTTCATGGGAAAACAAACAAAAGGCCCCACAATTTGTTTCTTCTATTGTGATTGTTCCCTGCGGGCCTTTTCAGGAAAAAAAATCATTTGTATGCAGAAAGGAAAAATTGGAGCCTAAACAGAAAAATTTTAACCGTGTGTTTATGTTATATAGTGTTGAATATATTAGCACAGGGGGTAGAGCACTGGGCCTGGAGTCAGGAACATAGGAGTTCCAATCTGGCTTTAGATTCTTAGTAGCAGTGTTACTCTGAGCAAGTCACTAATCCTATTTGTCTCAGTTTTCTCACGTATAAAATAAGATAGAGAAGAAAATGGCAAACCACTCTAGTATTTCTGCCAAGAGAATCCCAAATGGGATCTTGAGAATCGGACACAACTGAGTATGACTGAACAGCAGCATGGAGTATGTCTTGCTCATGTTTTGTCTTCTAGAAGGAGGCCTTTTCCTCCCTCTACAGAGGAGTGTCTGTACAGTGTAGACTTTACATATTTAATACCCACCATGTAAATAGTCTGCTTGCTTATTTTTTCAATAATTAAGATGGTATGAAGGCAATTAAATCTTCCAAATCCTTAATCACCTAGAATCAATTAGTGAGAATTTATGAGTCATGTACTTTATGCCAGGCACTAGGTATATAAAATCAAAACCAAATTCAAAGAGTTGCTACTCTCAAGGAGCTAACATTCTATGATAGTTAGCTTTGCCTTATTGTTGCCATTTTTTTGGAGGGGGGTTATGTTAGCATATACACTCATGGATTTTATGTCTAAAAATATAGAAACCATTGCTGGCATTACTGTACTGCCCCTTCCATACACATATATGTTATGTGTATAGATATGAACCTAATAAAATCTGATATTCGCATAACACTTTATACTTGTTTTCTCGTTTGAGATACAACAAACTTATAGGGTGACACTAAGGATAATTCATGGATAGTTTGATTGATCTAAGATGCCAACTTTGGGGGTACTTTTTCCATTGGCGTAGATTACACACCATCCTATAAGACCGTTGTCCATTTCTTCCCATAAACACTACACAGACATTTCCACCAAAATACCTTCAATCTCCTGTCATCAAAAAAATGTCAGCTGAACACATAAGATATCCATTGTTCATCCCCTGCTCTTGCCATGCAAGAGGTCCATCTTCTTTTCTACTCTCACATCTTTATTGCTATTTTTTTCTTGCATAATTTTTCGTTTATAAAGTGTTGCAGCCTGCTCAATAAATCTGTCAGTAAACATTTATTAAGCACCTGCTTGCAAGGCCAAACAAAGGAAAATCTTTGGCTGTTTTTGTTTTACTAAAAGTGCCTCTGATTGAGTAATGCAATTGAAGGTCTTCCTCACACCTTGATGGGCTTGCTCATTGAGGGAAGTTTGATTAGGGGAATTGTTTTGTAGGAGGGTCCCAAGTACTTTATGTTTTTTCCTATGGAGGCACTAGGCCAGAGGGTCATGCTCTTTGACTCTGAAAAGTGTATAAATATGCTGAGGATGTGGTTTTACATTGGGGCTTACTGACTGGAAATGTTTGTTTGGCCAGAGGTAGACTCTGGGAAGCCCCTAAAGACAGCACTCCCTTGGAAAACCCAGATGTCAGTGCTTCCCTCTCTGGTAACTATGGTCACACAGTTGAACTTGTCTGTTGAATTGTAATGTATATATTGATTATGGTTAGACAGAGGAAGTCATATCTGTTGATTTTTGGCAAATGATTCGACATCAGAAATGGATATGGCTTTATCAATAGAAATATAGAGTGGAAATAAAGTTAGACTCAAAATAAGGAAGATATATTACTCTCTGCTTTGCTACTATACTCTAAGGATCTGATTTGGAGCCAAGACCTCCTATATATTGCACACCCTGAAGATAATGAGTTCCTTGAGAGCAGAGATCAGTTCACTTTTCTATTTATATTCTCAGTGCTTAACACAATGTTTGCACACAGTGAAATTTAATAAATGGCTCTTTCATTCCATTTATGGCTCAGCTCATTGTCCATTTATAGTGCCTATCCAAGACATTTGTGCTGACAGACCAGCCCTATGGACTGGTCCTCCAAGTTCATATTATAGTTAGGATAATAGGCATTTTTCACCCTCTTGCCTTTTCCTCTGTAGAAAGTGAGGCTGAACTTTTTAGGACAATTTCAAGTTACTTTTAGGAGATTCTGAAATGTTTTAAGCCTTGATGAAATTGACTCAATGTCATTGATCACCAAGAACATCTGGAGGTACTCACTGTCTATAGATTTGCTCTTCCATTGCAACTCGATTCTCTTTCTGTCTTTCTTTATATATATGTATGCACATGTTTATACACATCTATTTCATGACCCTAGTTAAAACAGTCATTGAAATAGTCTCTCTGAGTTATGTCTTACTTGCAGTATTAACTATCAGATGGTCCCTGAACAGTTTTTTCTGTTACATCTTTTGAAGAATCTTACATGATTTTTGCCATATTATTGAAGACACCTTGTTAGAGGGGAGAACCAGTTTTTAAAAATGTATATTTATTTTTAGTTTTCAACATTCATTTTCACAAAATTTTGAGTTCCAATTTTTTTTCTCATTTCTCCCCTCCTCCACCCCAAAACGTCATGCATTTTGATTACCCCTTCCCTTCCCTTTAACACCTCTCCCTTCCCTTATCCCCATCTTCTCTCTTGTCTTATAGGGCAAGATAAATTCTGTATTTCTTATTTCAGAGGGGAGAAGCTTTAAGGTTATATTTTGATGTACTGAATTACATGGGTATTTTTTATAATTAAAAAAATAATAAGAACAGTGAGATACTGTATTTTTGGAAACTTTGAGTCTATTATGTGACTGGAAAAGTTTGCCAGGCACTGAACAATAGTTAGCTATAATTAGTATTTATATAGTGCTTGAAGGTTTGTGAAACACAGCTTATTTGACCTAGGAAGTATGTGCCATTATTTTCCCCATTTCACATGTGAGGAAACTAAGGCAGACAGATTGTCAAATACTTGCCCAGGATTACACAGCTATTAATTGCCTGTGACCAGATTTAAACTTAGATTTTCCTGACTCTAGGTCCAGTCTATCCATTTCCCTAACTAGCTGCCCCAAGAATCATTTTCAAAAGCCTGTTTTTCAAACCTTTATCAAGCATTTCCTTGATGCATGTGTAGATTATCTGCATTTTGAATGGAAAAAGTAGGACTATGAGTCTATAGTTATTGATATAATATTGATATTGGTTACTCCTCCCATTCTCGTCATGAGGACCTTTTCCATATTTTCGTATCTTCTTTTCTCAAAGATATCAGAATCCCAGAATTTTACAGAATCACTGAATTTGAGGATTTTCAGTGGTTTTACAATCTAACTCCACCCTAGCCCAAAAAGATCTCCATTATAACATACCACCTAAATGAGAAGATTTCCAAAGAGGAGGAACCCCCCTGCCTCACGCATCAATTCATCTTGTTAATACTATTAGGAAGTTTTTCCTGGCAAAAAACATTATTTTCTTTCCAACTTCTGCCCTTGTTCTTGGATGTACTCTCTGGAACTAAGCAAAACAGTTCTACTTCCTCCTTATATGACCCTCCCTCAATGTACTTCAAGATTGTTACCATATTCTTCGCTCTCCACCATGATCCTTGGCCTTCTCCAGGCTAAACATTCAGAGTTTCTTCAACCATTCCTTATGTGACATGGTGTCAAGGTCCTTCTCTATCATAGTTGTTCCCCTTGGGACATTGTCCCATTTATCACCATCCTTCTGAACCCATGGTGTCCATAATTGAACAGAGGACTCCAAATGACGTGTTACAAGGGTAGAGTACAATAGGACTATCACCTCCCTGAATAGTTCATTCCTCAGTACCCTTTAAAATGCATTCCTGCTACTGAGAGTATCATCACCATTTTACAGACAAGGACACTGAGGCCCAGAGAAATGGAATGACTTAACCTATAGTCATGTTAGCTAGCGAATGACAGAGGTGGAATTTAAACCCAGTTCTTATTGACTCCAAATCCAACACTAATGGCTATGCCTAGTTACTTACCATACATAATATAGGTTAATAAGTGGTCATTGTTACACATTTCTTTTACTCTAGATTCCCCGTCTTTTGTTGCTCTCAGTCTTTTGGTATGTATGTGTCTATGCATTGGAATACTTCCTGACTTGATTCCTTGAGTTGTTTTTTGCCAAAATAGTAGAATTTTTACAACATTGAAATGTTCATGGGAACAATGCTACACAATCTTTTCTGACATGTATTTTTATTTGATTTGACTCATTATTTTCCAAAATCTTAGAATTCCTGAGAAGTATCAATGGCTTATGGGGACAATGGGACAGAATGTTTGATATTGGTCCTGTTTCAGGAAATTCAGAGTGTATGTCATAATTTTTTTTGGCTTGGAAGGGGGCTGTTTGTCACTATGGTAATACTTTCTGCCTTCAGTTCTTACTTGTACTTTTCATACCATAGGATGCTGGTTCTCAAACTTTTTTGCTCACAACAAAGTATTGTTTGCTATGAGAAATCACAGCCCTCTGTTGGCGCTAGTATGGCAGAGTTGGAAAAGCTATGTGTGTATATTCTTTTGCTAGAGTAAATCCAATTCATAGGATCCCTTTCTGCCCTAGAAAATTTATTTTGCAACTGGAGACTTACTTGCTTTCCCAACCCAGGAGGCATCTCATTATTAATGTACATTATTTAACCAGGAAGCCATTGACTCACAGCCTCACACTCGACTAAGCCCACAAGACCTAGGATACTTACTCCCTCCTGTTATATACTCAGCCATGTCTTTTGAACCAAGCTGAGACCTGGAGAACCTGGCCTCCTTTTTTCTCATGTTTATTATTATTAATTGTTAACTCCCCACCTGGGCTTCTGGAAAGAGTTTAATGTTAGTAAATTAAATTATAGTACATTAATTCTGTAATTCTATAGTAAATTAAAGTACAAAAAGACGTGGTGGTGGTAGTAGTACTCAAAAGTAGGGAAGTAAAAAGGCATTCTAAGACGATGTGAATGGGGCATGAGATGGGTAATTTATTACTATACACATAAGACATGCTAGTCTTAAAAGACTTAGACACTGGTAACTTACAGCTGCTATTATAATCTGCAGGGAGACTAATATGCTGACTTTACCAGGACACAAAGCAGTTTAATATGACTATTAATTAGTCATTTTACATCAGTATCAGAAAGAGGCCTTAGAACTTAATAGTTATAGGTACCCAAAGGGGATAATGCCACCCCTTAGGGGGTGCTGCAATGATGGGGGGTGGTAGTATCCTTGGGTGCAATTGGAAGGTGTTGAATAAAAATAAGAGGGTGGTGGAAGCATAAAGAAAGAAGATAAGAAAATTTTGAAAAAAACATTTGTACATCTTTCATCTATTGGAGAGTTAAAGTTGTAATGATTATGTTATTTTCCAAACAAGCAACCAAAATACAAGTTACAACTGAGCAGTCGTCAAGTCTACTGACAAGTCTTAACAAGCAAGTGTTGGCAGGCAAACATGTCCTGCCTTGTCAGGAAATCCAGCACGTATCAGCAGGAATATGTGCATGGGATGACTTATTTGCAATAAAATACTCTATGGTTACAATATTGAATCATCAAAATTTCAATGTAGGAAAATACCCCCACAAATTTATGACTAATTATTAAATTTAAGATGTCAATTAAAAATAAATATTTTTTGAAATGACACAAATAATAAAGCTGTGAGAGTTCAAGAAAGTAGATTTCCTGCAGGGGCGTGAAGTAATTTTTTTAAGGGGCCTGTAGGCCAAATAAGTTTAGGAACCTCTGTTAGGTTGTAATAGATAGAGAACTGGCCTCAGAATCAAGAAGACCTGGCTTCAATACCTGCCTTAATGTTTACTGATCGTTTGACCCTAATCAAGTCATTTAACTTGTTAGTATTTCCAGACAGTTTTTTGCACTGAGTTACAGAACCAGTATTTTGTTTGCCTTGGCAGTAGGCATTTCTTTAATGAGAGTTCCCCATACCAGTGATATCACAAATCCAATCTCCCCATCCAAATCATGGATTTATGACTGTAAAGGACTTTAGAGGCCATCTTCCAATCTCATTTTAAAGATGAAATAACTACATCCAAGGGAAGTACAGTAATTTGCACAATATTTTATAGATAGCAAGCATCAGAGCCAGGGCTTTGTTATTTGAAAGGGGATAAAACAGTGGTCACCTTCTATGTTTTTGAAGCTGGGTGTATGGGAGGGAGGAGAAGTGTCTTGACAGCAATTTAAAAATGTATTTTTTTCTCCAGAAATGCATAACTCACATTTGTATTGTACAATACCTTGCCGTATTCATTTACTGACCTAACTCTTCTTTACATAAAATTTACCTTTAGTTAATCTTATGTTTACTTTTATACTATCACTAACAGAAGGAGCTCTTCATATATGTGATAATTAGTCATTTGGTTTTTTTTTAATGGTTCGAGTATTTTCTCTCTACCCCTGCATCTTAATTATTTTGTCATTGTTTATTTTTAGTTGTGTCTGACTCTTTGTGATCCTATTTGGGGTTTTCTTGGCAAATATGCTGAAATGATTTGCCATTTTTTTTCTAGCTTATTTTGCTGATGAAGAAACTGAAGCAAACGGGGTTAAGTGACTTGCCCAGGGTTACACAGCTAATAAATGTCGGAGACCAGATTTAAACTCAGGAAGATGAGTATTCCTGATTCGTAGGCTTGGCACTCAAAGCACTTTGCCACCTAGCTACCCATTTTATTGATTACTTCAGATTAAAGATTACTTTTAGGACAAGTAATGGATGAGATTGTCATTGATATCATAGAGAATACTAGTAGGGAATCATCATTAGGAAGGAAAGGCTCAGTTTTATAATTGAAGATTGATCATCTGATCACAGCTCCAGAACTGGAATTGATTTCGGAGACCAAGTAGTCCAGTCTGCTCATTTTACCAATAGGGAACCTGAGGCATAAAACTGAAGCCCTGGAAGGATAAGTGAATAATCCAAGATGGTATAGCTTGGCAAACATCAGAGTTGAGATTTGAACCTGGCTTTTTTGGTCACAGCATTATTCCTTCTTTACTCTGCTACCTCCCATGGGGAGGAAGGAGCACAAGTGTTGTTACCGTATACCAGAGAGCTGTTACTCTTATAACTCATGTCTAGGTAGAATCATTCACAGGCAAGTCCTGATAGATGACATAAGGCCAGTTCTCCTGGTTGTCATAGTGTTTCTGAGGATGTGGGAAAATCAAAATCAGATTTGGAGTCATGGGTTATGGGGCTATAATCTCACCTCTTCTGCTTACTACCTCCATGAGGCAAATTGATTCATCTTGCTGGCCCTCAGTTTCTTAAATCAATAAAAGAAGTTGAACTAGGCTAGTTATTTATAACCCATTGAGCTGATAACCCTTGGAGGAGTAGGATGTTATTACAAAGGGACTTTGAATCCATCTGTGAATGCATATATAAATAAAAATGTCTTTATAGACTGTCTTCCAAGTATTTAACTGCTTTTTAAATGTATGTAAATGATGTGGCTAATTAAATGCAAATATATTTCAGTGCATTCTTGTAGTAATATCTTTTGGATACTATGCGTTTTGTAGCATGGTGTAGTGGGCCCACAGAGATGAAGATCTGGATTCAGATCAGGCCTCTGACGTTTCCTATTCAACCTTGGACAAGTCATTTAACCTTTAAAAATTCAGTTCTTTCATTCGTAAAATGAGTAGGGTTGGTCTAAATACCTCTAAGGTCTAACAGCTCTAAATCAATCAATAGATACAGATGGTACCAGCATTTGGTTTGTGAGGTTAAAGTGTCATACTTGTACTTGGACTCATTGCTCTCCAAGGTCTTTTGAAACTCAAAGTCCTGTGGTCCTATGAGTCAGTGGAACCAATGATATGTTTTATGGGAAAATTCTTGATATTAGAGGGATTATCATTTCAAATGACTGAGTTAATTGGCTTAATTGGGATGGAGAATTCTCCCTTCACAGATTCATAAGCTAATCAAGAAGAAAGCATTTATTAATGTGTCAGGCATGGTGATAGGTGTTGGGGATGTAAAGACAGAAATGAAATGTCCAGTCCTTACCCTAAAGGAACTTATGTTTGAATAGTCATAGACCTAGAACTGAAAGGTGCCTCAGAGGTTAGTGAGTCTAGCAGTGCTTTTTCACAAATGACAAAACTGGAACTCAAGCCAGTTAAATGATTTGCATAAGGTCATATTGGTACTAAACATCAGAAACAGGGCTTCCTTTTATTTGTATTTATAAAAAGAAATATGTTATAAAAGAAGAAGTGGAGGGCCTTGATTGACATCCTGTTTTTTTGATGGTACTTTGGACAAATCAGTTACCTTCCTTGGGTCTCAGTTTCTTTCATCTATAAAATGAAATTGGAATAGATGAACTCAGATCTCTCACATCTCTAGATTTATGATCTTATGAAAGAAGTATGATTTCGTTCATTTAATTTTTTTGTGATGAATACCTTCATTTTAAAATGTAACTCTTTTTCGGGGCAAGGTGGTAGATCACATTTTTGGGGCATGGGTGTATACCCTACTTCAATATTTTTAAAATTGTGTAAATTCCATAAAAATAAATTTTAAAATTACTTGTGAATTTAGCTGTTTAGATTTTTATTTAAATGGAAGCTTGTGTATGTATGTTTAGGGTATATGTAAGTGGGGGGGAGCCTTGTTAAATATCTATCAAGTATGTAATCATAGGGTGTCTTCAACTGATAGCTCTCATTTTGTTTCTTCAGCAAGATTGCAAATGCCTTGATGTCCCAGACAACTTCTTACACTTCTCTATTTAGTATAGTGCTAAGCTCATAGTAGGCAATAAACATATATACTTGATGACTGAAAATCCTCCAGTTACAAATGAATACTTGTTGCTGTTGAGTTGTTTCAGTTGTATCTGATTCCTTGTGACTCCATTTGTTTTTTGTTTGTTTGTTTGTTTTTGGCAAATATACTGGACAGATTTGTCATTTTCTTCTTCAGTTCATGTTATAGATGAGGAAACTGAGGCAAATAGGGCTAAGTGACTTGCCCATAGTCACACAGTGTCTGAGACCGGATTTGAATTCATAAAGATGGGTCTTCCCCATCTTTGATTTGAAGCCCAGTGCTCTATCCACTGTATTACCTACCTCCCCTTATATAGACAGAACATGGCCAAATGCATAGCCCAAGCCAAATACACTTTCGTTATCTCATGTTTAGGCTATATATCATACAAATCTGTACTTTATCTGGCTAATCAATGGGTGACTTAAAATTCCTTGGGGGTCTCAATTATAGCCCTTCAGTTTCTGGGATGACATATTATACATATATATGTGTGCATACATATGTGTATATACACATATATATGTACATATATTCATATTGGTTGCATATTTTATGAAGGTGAAATGGGATGAATATATTAAATTGCATGTGCTTTTTTTGGTAGTATCTTTTTGATACTATCTAAGGGGAAAAAAGGCTGTATTATTTTTCTACCCATGGTTTAACTTCAGTTGATACAACAATGTTAAAATAAAATATAATAGCAAGCAAGAATTTTCTGGTTACAAAATACTGTCTATATATTGTTTCATTTGATTTACGCACACCCACACCCACCCCCACACCCCCCCCCACACACACTTTGTTTAGGTGGCTATAGATTTGTTTGTTTTCCCCTGCACTATATCAGGAGCTCTTAATCTGCGGACCATGATAAGATTTCAAGGGCTCTACGAGCTAAGATGGGAGAAGAAAAAAACTGACGTTTTTATTTCTACTAACCTTGAAGGGAAATTTAGCATTTCCTTCCATTATCCAAAAGCATGACTCTAAGAAGGGGTCTGTAAGCTCTCTCCAACTGCCAAAGGGGTCCAGGAAATATAAAAATGGTTCAGAACCCCTGCACTCGATTCAGCACGATTAAATCCCACATCTGTCTGAGTGATATCTTAGTATGGAGAAAAGCAACAGCCTAGAATATTCCCTTAACTCTAAGGAAGGGAGAGAATAGCAAACAAAGAAGAGACTGATCAAATGCTTTTCCCTATAGCCCATTATTGGAATGGCTGTTGATAAAGGAGCTGCAGAAAATGACATTAAAATGACTCATCATGTCAGGAAGCACTGTGACTTAAAAGTGGCATGGTATTCACAGGGCTCTGAGAGACCAGAACCAGACCCCTCCTGGTGTGCTCATTCAGAACCACTCTGTGTTGATGGCATCCTTGCTGCAAGTGGAATGGGACTTGGGGATTAACGAGGGAAATGATGTATTTCTGTGTTGTAGCCAGTGGTAGATTTGATCTTAGTTGGGACTCAATTTGTAGGAAAAGGAAAATAAACATCTTGGTTCCCCAAGCGTACGTTGTTTATAATGGGTTACTTGTCAGCAAGCAACTGGATAATGAACTAGTACTTTGAATCACTTCTGTGCATAGTACGTTTGCTTTCTAAGTCTGATAATAGAAATTCCAATCATCCATTTCAATAATTAGTGACTTATACTGAACATTAAACATTTCTTTTTTATTCTGAAAGGCTTAGTCTGTAGGGCAAGTTGTGGGCTCAGATTTAGACAAAAGGATTTTCTTTGGAAACTGGTGCGAATTCTCCTTGTCTATTGGGAAGTAAAATTAATCTAATAATGAAATACCCTAACTGAAGTCTTCTGGAGATGCCTCATTGAGTCACAGACTTGACCCTGTATTTTCCAAGGCTGTGGCAACAGGGGCCAAACTTTGGAAGTTCTTTCTGAGCTATTAAGGTTTTGAATATTATCTGGATAACAATAGCAGCAGTCTTAATAATATATTTATTTAAGTGTTTTAAGGTTTCCAAAAAACTTACCCTCACAACAACCTTATGAAATGAGTGTTATCATTATATCCATTTTTCCAATGAGGAAACTGGACCTGAGAGGTTAGGTGACTTGCCTAGAGTTATATAGCTGGCAATTGTCAAGAAGCATAGTTCAAACTTGGTTCTTCATGACTTCAAATCTAGCACTTAGCTAGCCATGCAGCTGGGCAACAGAGGCTGTGTCTGACGTAGAAAGACTAATTTAACTAAGCTGAGAGAAGTTGATTATCTTCAAACTAATAAATGCTTTGTCCACAGCAACTATTCAAACCTGTCAACTAGGTTGTGGAGAGATTGTGATCTCCATCAAGGGAGTAAATACCCCCCACAGAGTAATGACAGATCCTTGAAATATTGAGGCAACATTTCAAAAGAAAATTAATTTTCACCCAATTAGACAGTGCTTTCAAAGCTAGTAAATAGTCACTAGGTCCCTGCCTCTGTTCTAGACAGGCTATCAGTCTATGTTTATGACATAGTTGATGCTGATGGTAAAACTGTATGCTGTTTGTTAATGCATGTATTGCATGCAAATGAGGGAAAATTGCAAGAAGCATCATGTGCCCTTGTTTGAGCCCAATTAATGTTTCATTAAATGGATGACAGAGTCTGGTCTTAGTATTTCCATCATAAAAATAAACATCAGCCTCTTTTAAACTTGTAGACTTTTAACCTTTCCCTATCTATAGAATGCCAAGGATTTGTCTTTTTGGAGGAGGGATAAACCATATGTGCTTATGTGTGAGCATCATACCTCAGTATTGGAGCAAGATTTTTTAGAGCAGACGCTGCAGAAACATATTATTTTTAAGCAAAGGCTTTGTCTTAGACAAAGGAATTTTCTCACTGAGATGATTAAATTATACTCAATTCCTTTATGATTGGTGGACACCTGGAGCAAGGCAGGCAACCTGAGACATAGTTCACATGAAGTCATATGTGATGACATGTTCTCTACCATTTCCCTTTCTGTCCCCACCTCTATTCTTTTTTCTTCTTTCTCCTCTCACTTTCCTCTTCTTTTCTTTTTTTCTCTTTCCTTTTCCTTTGTTCTCTCCTTTCTTTTCTCTCCCTTCATTGTCTCCTTTCCTTCTCTCTTCTTTATCACCTTTCCTTCCCCTCCATTCTTTCTTTTCCTTCTCCCTTTCCTTCACCTTCCTTCTTTTTCACTTTTCCTTTCCCTAACTCTTTGCTTTCTTTTCTCTTCTTCCTTTACATCTCCATATCTTTTCTCTTCTTCTCCTTATGTTTTGTACCAGTCAACATGCTAAGAGTCAAGAGTAGAAAGACAGATATAATAAAACAGCTCCTGCCTTTCAGCACCTTGCATTCTCTAAGGCAATGGTACCCCGTTCATGTTTTTTTTTTAGGTTTTGGTTGTTGTTTTGAGAACCCCTCTCAAAAGCAGTAACAGCAGATATGTTGTAGACCCCATGGAAATTTAATATACTACTCAAAAGTGGGCAGAGTTAGATGTAATCACTGCATGACCACCCAGATTTTGGTATACATGAACACAGTGATTTCAAATGCCTTCAGAAACAAGGCTCCTTCTTCAAACACACACACACACATATGTGTGTGTGTTTGCATATATATATATATATATATATATATATATATACATGATATATATAGGCATACATACAGATATATGCATATGCATATACTTTTTGCAGAAGAAAAATTTGTGACATTATTTACTGTTTAAGGTGGTCTTAAACATTTTTTAAACAAACCTCTGGGATCTTTGTGGCAAACCCCCAAGGAGATCTGGAACCATTGCTCTAAGGGGAGGAGGGCAACATTACAGGGATAAGAGTACCCAGAGAACATTCAGAGTGTTTAGGAAGGTAACAAAGCATTAGTAACTGGAAGAGGAAGGCATCAGGAAAGGCCTTCTCTAACAGATGGTATCTATATGTGTTCTGGGGGAAACTAGAGAGGAAACAGAGAAGAGGGAAGAGGAAGGGGGTTGTATTCCAGTCATAGGAGATAGTTTGGGGAACGTGAAACAGGTTAGCTTGGCTGAAATATAGAGTACATGAAGTGATGGGTAAACATGTAACTGGTCTGGTCTGGAAAAATAGATAGGGATCAAATTGTGAAGGGCTTTAAGTATTTTTCTTTCCACCACCCCCCCATTCTTGTTTTCCCCTCCACGTGTGAGGTTATTTAGTCCCAGCAGTGATATACAGGGCTAATAAGGTTACCTGTCTATGGGCTGATTCAATTCTGTCTGAATGACAGAATGTTAATAGCTAATAGGCTAGGTGCTTCCTCCTAAGGTGCTGAAGGAGAAGGTGTGGAAGTTAGTAAGCCTCTCCTCCACACCTTTTTGCTTTCTAACACTGGATTGACAATAACTGGAGAAATTTGGTTTAGCTGGAAATTAGAGGCTGGAAGTGATGGATCCAAGTGAAATTGAATGCTAATCTAATGATGTTTTTAAAACATCTGGATTTAGTGGGATAAGGGAAAATAAGAGGGGAACAGGTCTGCAAAACCTCTTAACTTCATTCATTTTTCCTTACACCCTAAACTTGATCTGGTGACATTGAGATCCAGGTGGGTTGACGGGCAGTGGATATAGATATAAAGATCTCTGAGATGTTTCTAGCCAGGAAATAGACATGTGTAAATGCCAAAACTTTTGGAGCATTAGCAGTGCAGGGACCAGTGTGGATATATCAGTAACTCATTTGGTATGTTAAGACAAGTCATCCATGCAAAAGCCTTCTTTGTTTGCTCAGTATTCTCCTTTGCACAACACACAGGTAGGTGCTATGGGCAATATCCCCTCCTTTCCTGCCCTTCCTTTCCCCCCTATTTAGTTAATACCAAGTGCCAGGATATAGGTGGCTTGAATAATGAACTACTCTTTTCTAGAAGCAATTTTTTCTTACTTATTAATAGCATCTTTTGACACAAAATTTCCTTGCCATGAATCTGTCTTATCTGATTTTGAAGCCAAAGGCATTAAGCCTATGGTGGTTTCATGAGAGGTACCCAAGAATTCCCAGTAGTGGGAGCAGACAGACCAGATTCAATTAAGTAGCTTTGTATGTTTCCTGATGTGTAACGATCTTCTGTGAGAGGCTGGGGTGGGGGACTGTTATGTGTTCTGTGCTGGGGATTTTCTTTTTCCCAATACAAACTCAAGCACTTGATTTAAATCTATTCATTTCCTCCCTCCTCCTGTCCAAACCTTAGGCTACCTAGACTATGAAATTGCAGTTTTTTTTGCGGTAGATGTCTATGCTGAATATCCATATATTTCAGGACTGGAAAATCAGAGGAGTCTTACTTCATTATGTCCCATTGGGGAGGAGGGGAGAGAGAGGGAGAGAGGGGGAAAAAGGGAGAGAGAGAGAAAGAGAAAGACTTATCTGATAAGCTCAATAAAGTGTCCATTTTAACCTCCATCAAAATAAATTATAAAATACCTTGTTAAATACAACTTAAAGAACAACACCATTAATTTATAGACACCGCATTAAACTCTTATTCAGATGAATATTGTAACATTTGAAGAAGGTAGGTTTTTAACCTATGAGTTTCATGAGTCAGGAAGAAAATATTCTTAGTTTGTTTTACATTTTAATAACCATCCATTTGCAAAAGAAAAAAAAGAAGCAAGCTCGCATTCATCTGTTTTGCTGTGCCATGTTGTAAAAATGTTTTATTTTTGTATGTCATCCATGCTTAGCCAAAGTTTTCCGCAGATCAAGCTATGTAACTGAAGAAATGTGCTAGTGAGAATTGTTTTATTTACCCTCTATGCAATAGCCTCTCTGTCAAACTGAGGAATTTAGACTGCAAAATCAATAATATACTGTCCATGCAGAACTTGCCCCAACAAAAATGAGTGCATTGCTGCTTAGGAGCTGGCTAAGAGCAAATAACAGTATTCTGTCAGCCCTTTATTGCTTATGTAATCAAACTGAATCATGACCAGATCCAATGTAAGAATGTAAAATGGAATATTTCATAAAATGAAGTGTTCCTTCTGGAAAGCGATGATGATGGCTGATAAGCCTGCTGAGTATGGTTGTATGACCTATGCACATAGTGAAAACAAAATCTGTGGCTCACCTTGTACTTTTCCCCCCCAAAAAATCTGATAAAATAAGGAAAATAAAACAACCTAGCAGCTTTTAGAGGCGCTCATCATCCTCTTGCATATTTAACTCAAAAACTATTGGCAAATGGAAAGCTGACTATGACATTTATTCCCTAAAATGCTCTTTTCAGAGTTGCATGTGAAAACGCTTGCTGCTTCAATTAGATGGAATAAAATGATATAATTTATTGACCAGTGGCAATAACATTCTAAACACACTGAACATTTGGCACCTGATAAGTGGCTGCCTTGGTAATTGCTCAGATGTATGCCTGTTTTCATAATCAATGCACCCTCGCAGACTATCATCAGCAGAATTTATTACCTCATTTTGGGTTTCAAACTGCTTAAATATTCAGTAGTTCCCTCCATCATTCTCCTCCCCTCTCTGAAAATGACATTCCCCAAGGAAAAGAATCGAAGTATAAGAGGACAGAGGTCTTGCTATTTCATGTCTTGGCAATGACTCTTTAATATTCTAAAAGGGGCAGAAAACTGGCTATTTGCATTTAAAATGCTGCTCTCTGAGGTTGCATGTGGTTGAGTATATCTTTCAGATAGTGGACATTTATCATAGCACTGCTCGCCAATCTGGAAATGTTGCTGAAGGTACCAGAGCTGAGGAACCCTCAGCATTCTGCAGTACAAGGTAATAAATCAGGAGCTGCCATGGGATTACTATGGTAACCATCAGGTCCTGTCTCAAGGCACTGCGACCCTCACTGAAGGGTAGTTACAATTTTCAGCTCATCAAGTGTTTCTGATGATTTACCTGTTGACACTGTGGATTCTATAGACCATGTTATTGTCTCCTGGAACTCGAAGGAACTGATATTAGACTCCCATTTTGTGAAGTGGTCATTATCTTAGAGAGACTGGGCAAATGAAGTAAATGGGTATAGGGAACTAAATTTTGGACACAGTTTTTGAGGAGGTAGTATCTTTGCTTCCCTTGACCAGCTCCCTTAGCCACCGTTGCCCTCTCTTCATCTCAAGCTCTTTTCCTGATGTTGACAAAGTAAAATTTTTGAGATTTTACAAGTCATTTTTCTAATCATACTTATTATATTGAGCAATTCTATGCATTATGCTTATAAGTATAAATGTGTATGTATATATGTATATGTATGTATATATAAAGATAAAGTTGTTTATACAAACGGAAATACACAAATACACAGTGTCCCAAAAATCTTAGAGCAGGTGGAATCTTAAAAAAACAAAAAACAAAGCAAAACCCTTTACACCTTCTCTAAGACATTTTGGATAATCTCTGCATGTACACATATATGGTTTTGTGTTCATTTTTTTAAGTTTCTTGTAGGCAAGGATTCTGAGGTTTTCTCTTGTTAATCTTATCCCATAACACAGCAACTGGTGCATGGTAGTTCACTCAGTAAATGCTTGAATTGAAATCAAGTAAAGTAGAGTAGTACAGCAGAAAGAGAAAAGGAATTTGGAATCCTGGCTGCTCTGACCTTGGGTAAATCACTTTCCTCTCTGTGCTTCAGTTCTCATGTATAAAAAAGAAAGAATTGGATTAGAGGGTCTCTAAAGTCCTGTGGGTTCTGGGATATCATCTTAATTGTTTGGGCCTCAATTTTCCCATCTATGAAATGGGAGTGTTGGACTAAATGATCACTAAGATCATTTCCAGCTCTAAATATCCAGTCCTATGGATTTTATTGATCAATATCTCAGTTTTAGGCTAGCCTGTCTCTTCAATAGGGTTGCTTTAGTTTTGGACACTGATTCTATATCCTAGATATTTTTTTAGAACTTGAGTCTACAGTCTAGAGCCTTATATTCTATTGCACTTTCTCTCCAATGAAAATGGAAAGATCCAGGGCCATTCTTTGTTAGTGTTTTTAAGGGATAATATGTTGGCATCACAACTCAGGAGCAAGAGCAGTGAATTGAAAGTCAAAGGTTACCAAGTCTGAGCCTTGCTCTTATTCCATATTGATAACTTGCCAAATCTGTTGACTCCTTCTGGGCCAAAACTTTCTTAATTATAAAATTAGAGGATTGTATTAGGTGATATTTGGATAACATGAACTGGTAGAATTTCCTCACCAAGGAGTTCTTTGTTCTAATGCAATCACATATAGAATTTCTATCCCTATGCATTTTGATACCTTCCCTTCCAATTTGGGAACTAGCTTGAAACAAATCATAATGAGCATTAAAGGTGACATTAGCCTTGTGAAAAAAATGAGTCATTAATTCATTAATGTAATAGTTACATTCACTAATCCAACTTTTCTCTTTCACTGACCTTTAAAAAATGCAAACAGAAAAGATCCAGGATTCTGTTTCTTAAGCCCAACTGCATCATGAAGTTCCTAAATGTTTAGCATCTGACTCTGAATATGAATTTTTGTTCTGTCTCTGTGTTTTCATTGGAGTAGGGAATTCCTACTGAGCAGAAATTCTTTATCAAAACAGATCATTTATTGCTCTGAAAAACAGAGACATATAGAATTGCCTGGAGCACTGTGATAGATGCCACAGTGATTAGAGCCTTGGAACTGGATTCGGGAAGACTCATGTTAAAATTCTTCCTCAGACACTTACTAGCTGTGTGACCCAGGGTGAGTTACTTAATATTTGCCTTAATTTTGTCATCTGTAAACTGGGCATAATAATAGAACCTGCCTCCCAGGGTTGTTGTAAAGAGCAAATGAGATAATGTGAAGTGCTTTGCAAACCTTATAGTGATAGGTGAGGGATTATTGTTATAATGAGAAGGTTAAAAGACTTGTTCAAGATCGCATAGCCATTGAGTGTCTTGATTGAACCGTAAGTTTTTCTTGACTTTCTATCCACTGTGCCATACTGTCTGATCCTATCTATGAAAACTTTATTATAAATTCCTGGAAGACAAGGATTATGATTTATAGGCTTCTATATCCCCTCTGCACTTAGCACAATAGAATGTACATAGGGGATTTTCAGGAGATCTTTATTGGTTGAATCAGTGAAGGAAAGATTAGTATCTAATTGGTTTTTGTTTTATACCTTGGTAGGGGTGGGGACAGGAAAGGGGAAATCTATTTGTTTTATAATTATTAAAGGATAAATGAACCTTTTTTTGAAATACCTGCTTGGGAGCTTAGCATTGAAAGTCATTTCTATCCATCTGTAGGTCTTTTGAGTTTTTCAGACAGGTTCTAGAGTCCTTAATGACACAGCTAGCCTTGCCAACTTTGTCAAGTTTCCAAAGGGAACAAATCATTGAGTTCATTCATGGGACAAATGAAAACAGAAAGAGGAGAGACTACAAACATTCTAAGGCTTTGCAGAAAAGGACAGCAGTCCTTGTATCCTCAAGATGGTTTTACTTCCATCTCTGTATTGGGAGATAGCTTACTGCTGAGACTTCCTCTTGAAATATGGCTAGTTTGTGCCCACTAGACACTCAACTGGGCTGTTTCACGGGGGCTACTGAATAGCTTCCAAGTCCCTTAACAACCTAGAAGCCCCTGTGGTCTACAGCTAAGACCATGAGATTGTGATCCACTTTGTTGGTTCATATTAGCAATCAATAATCAACAAACATTTATTAAACCCTTGCTCTGTGTTAGCACCTGCTAAGGATGCAAAGAAAAAGCAAAACTCTTTCCTGTCCTCAAGGGACTTAAATTCTAATGTTGAAATTGTGAGAAAGTGTAGTTTCTACGTCTTCTTGTTTTGTTTCTTTGTTTCATGTTCCTCTGTATCTATTATATTAGGTCTCCTCTAAAGTTATTGATGGAACTAAATTTACAAATGCATGAGAAATTTAGTTCCTTTTTCAGTCTTCAGGTATTTGGTTAGGGTTTGCTTTTAGATGATTCTTTTGCTTAACTCTTCATTTCTTAGAAATGAATGAACCAGTTAGGTCTTTGGAGAACCACTGAGTGCAGCTATAAAAATAACTAAGCATCAATATGGTTGACTTCCTGGCACCTGCCAGTTGATATCTGTGCCCCCTTGGGGTTCTAAGGAAGTGAGGGGGGGGGAGAGCAGCAGTGAGTTGGAACACCAACTCTTCTTCCCTCTTGGTTTGCCTACTCATACTGTTATTGCTGGAGTAATGCCTCAGAGATAGCACCACCCCCCCCCCCCGCCACTTGCCCCACTTATATCTTAATCTCAAGATTACTTTTAATGCCTAGGAGCAATGATTTTCCATATTAACATCAAATTTCAAAAAAATTTAGTTTGGGGTCTGCAATAATTTTCACAGTTATTTTAAATAACACTTCATCAATCAGAAATGGTCATACACCTTTAAATAACATTTTCTTTTGATTGCTCTGATGTATGTAGATGTACATAAGAAATACATATTTATAAAAATGATAATTCAAAAGTATATATAGCAGATTTCTATCAAAAGTATAGTTTTTAAAGAACAGGCTTTAGAGCCAGGTTCAAGTCCCATCTATTAAGCCCACTGGCTATGTAACCCTGTAGAGGTACTTGAGGTAACTCTCTTATTCTCTAAGTTGGAGAGTAGATTGTCAGCCTGCCTTGGCAGAGGCAGTTCTCTCATTTGGGAGTTCCACGTGAAATCACAAATCTAGATCTTATCCCTAATTCCATATTCATGCAAAAGTATATTGGATTAGCCAACTTTGTCTTAGCACAGTATCTGGATGCACAGTAAATACTTAATAATTGCTTTTCATTCATTGAATGAATTCCTACTTTCTTTTGAATGAATGAATAATTTATTAAACACTTACCATATACAAAGTATTGTGCTAAGCACTGAAAATTCAAGTAGAAATGACAGAACATCCTGCTCTCAAGGACCTGGCTTTCTAAAGGGAGGAGACAAAGCATGTGGAAGATTTCAGCTGCAAATCACATAAAAAAGGTCTGATGATTCTTTGGGTAAAGTGGATAATGCCCCTTTCCTTAATGTTTTTTCCACTGATGATATGGTATCAGGCTCTGGTGTTGACTCATTTGATGATGCTAAGGGCTTTGTGTCAAGAACTTTCTTCTCTGGATCTTTGGTATATTCAGTGTATATATAGTGTATTTTCTACATTAAAATAGCTCAGTAAAGATCTGGACAGTGTTCTGAGGGTGGACACTTGGAGATACTGACTTGAGGGCTGCAGAAAGGAATTCTAGTGATTAGTTCCCAAAGGAAAATGTTAATATACTCATCTAGCCTTCTACTGCTCTAACTTAAACCCTTACTTCATGATCTTCAGCCTTCTTCATCTGGTTCTCTTGTCTTTTCTTTCCTATTGCTCATGTTCCATAATTAGCTGCAGCAGTACAAACTCATTTGAAAAAGGTACTATTATCTGTTTTCTGTACATATGCTATGTTGTAAATGCAACTGCTATAGGATGGCAATGAACTAGTACACCCCCGCCTCACCCCCCCCCATCTTGGCTCTTCTTCTGTATACTTATTAGAATACTGGGCTCTTGGTTCCGCAACTTTGAACACCTGGGCAACTCAGGATGAAATGTGCATGCGCAAGGTTCTAAAGTTCATTGCATTATTGATAGGTAACATACAGCATACTGTAAGGGAACTCTGAGTGGAAGAGGTTCAGTTATGATTTCATCTTATTGCCATAGTGATTAACAATTTTTCCCCCTGAAATCATATGATTATTCGATTTAGTGAGATTCTTCTTCTAGTAAAGGATTGGATTAAAAAATAGTACTAAGGCTTCTATTTTATAATTAAATAACTTGCCCATATGACACTGCCAAAGGACATAAACTATGATGTTGGGTTTGTGGTGTGTGTGTGTGTGTGTGTGTGTGTGTGTGTGTGTGTGTGTATGCTAAATGTGCACACTCATGCATTCTATTTCAAAGGCTTATGGATATGTGTTAGTATAGATGAAATACTGTCACTTTAGTTAACTCAGATAGTGCCCTTGGCAAAATTGCAACAGTCAAGCATGTTTGGGTTGGAATGAGGATGACAATGGACTGTCCCCTCCCATCATTTTGCATTTGATGCCATCTGACATGAGCTCCAAGTCAGGAGCCTAGAAATTAAAAAAAAAATTTCAACCAACCACTCTAAGATTAATTTATCTGGACTTTGCCTTTTAAATGACAAATAGGCAGCCCTCTTTGCTGTGCCAGACTGGAATTAAAACTGTGACTTTTTATTTAGGCATACTGTTTCTAGTTATATTTGCCCAAGTGTTTTTGCTTTGCTGCGTCCTCAGAAGATGAAGTGGGGAAATATCTGATTGTTCAAATGTTCTTTCTGATGATGTATTTGATTTGCATAAATATGTATCTGTGTATTTGTGAATTTGTTTTGTGATCTTTCTTTTCCCTTGGGCTCTATGAGGTACAATATGTAGTTGAAGATTAGGGACTTTTTAGAGGTTCTCACCTTTGCTCATTTTTGTGTATTCATCAGTGGAATATCCTGCTTGCTCCCTCTCCTCTCCCCATTAAATTTTTTCTTGTCCCATTTTCCAAACAGAGGAAGTAAGTTCTGTTAATCCTGAGATACAGTCTGATGCTGTGTAAAGATTCAGTGCTTGTAGTCTTGGAATGAGGAAGATATGTGTTTGAGAAACTCATAATAACCAATTATGGGGGATACGTTCCTTGTATTTTTCCATGTTCAAAGCCCAGCTTTTGAAGGACATTACTGACCTCAGCCAAAATTTTACTCTACCTAGACCATCTGGGTGACTTCGTACCTATTATACCTCTTTTAGATTTGGATCAGGATAAATTCTTTGTTTAGGTTGCCCAAGGCTGGAGGTGGTTTGGAAGTAAATGACATAATCAGAGTCACATCCTCCAGTCCCTCTTTAGAACAGGTCTACCTCTTATTAGAGTATTTATTCTCTCATTAATTGTTAACTGAGCAGAGTTGATTTCCACCCTTAGGAATACCACTCTTCCAAGGGCATATAAGTGTTGCGTGGGTTCCATATTTCATCTTTTGGTCTGAGAGAGATGGCCAAAATGACCATTGTTTTATTAATAATATGCTAGAATTATCACTAAAATAATTAGTTACCCAGAAATTATGTCTTTTGAACTTTTTATATGTCACAGCTTTAAATATCGCTGCTGACGCAGATAGAGTTATACCTAGGTGGAGGGGATTCTCCACATTCATGAAATTCAAAGAGTGGACAAAAAAAAAATTATGTGATGTGATGACATATTTCTCAGCTCTGGTACTTGAATGGTGGTCTTTCATTCAGTGACTAAAGGGGAGGAAGATAGATGGTATGTTGAACAGTTATGGCTGACTTTTCAAAATGGTAGCAGGACTTTAGTCTGATATGCTTGAATTGACTGATGATGTAGTCCATGAAGTGCATGCTTTATCTCAGTATCCTTTGATCCAGTTACAAAGTTTTTTCTCCTTTAAAGTTCTGCATTTTTTTCCATGTAGGAGAACTGCAGTATGTATGGCTAATGAAATAAATGAATACTCTATTGACTTGTAAAAGAACTTCATGGGCTATTTGACTTCCCTCAAGTATGATAAGAGACAGATTGAAAATTAAGATGTATTTCCATTAATCTCACTTTCTCTTCCCCTTAAGTTATGAAGACATTTTGGAAAATAGCATGGTTTAGCAACAAAATAAACTTCCAAAAAATCCCTTTCTCCCATTATTCCTGGCCCTAAGTAATTTTTTAAAAAAAATTTAATTTTTCCCTTAATTACATGTTAAAATAAATTTTTAAACTTTTTTTAAAGAAGTTTTGAGTTCCGAATTTTATACCTTCTTCCTTCTTATGTATTCTTTTGACCCACAGAAAAATCATCCATGCAAAATATAGAAGCGACAATAGAATTATGTAAAACCCTCTATAGATGCTTAATCTCCCATGTGACCTATGATCTAGGTGTCCTTTCTGGATTTCAACCCATATATGTTAACTATAAGTGGGCAAGTAAGTATTTTTCATCCCTTTTCTTCTTCTCCTCCTTTTAAATTCCATTGATGTTCACCTATTTGTTTGAAATTCTACTCTTGTAAGTTCCACAATCACGTTGTCAGCAGGTAAATAACCTTGAAATTTAGTCTTGTCTCTGTTTGTCTCCTTTGGAAAGACACAGTGTCCACCATACTGTTTTGTTCCTAAAGTCAGAAGGACCTGTGTTCAACTATCCAAGGGTCCTTGGATCAATCATTTAATCTCCCTGTGTCTCAATTTTCTTAGTTGTAAACTAAATGGGTTGTATTATTTGTCCTCTAAGGTCCCTTCTGGATTCAGGTTCATGATCATAGGTCCATTTGGGTAGCTTGCTTCTTGGACCAATCAGAAGTTGAGCATGCTTCTGTTTTTGCCTGTACCAAGAAACTAAGGTGAAATCTAGGAATGGTGGCATTTCTTTGCTTTACTAGTCTTACAAAATTTCACTAAATTTTTTTTGTAGTCTGGTTATGCCCTTGGTTTTGTATTCCTGTAAGTCCTTATAAAATTGGTCTCCTTTATAAAAAAATCTAGTGCTGCCTCTTTGTAATAATGGACATAGTAAATCCTCTCAGGCAACATGGCAGCTCATTCACAGGCCCTCAGGTAGAGATACTACCCTCCACCTCAAAAATGCAGGGGTGAGAATAACCCATGTTAAGTAACAGCAGTGTATTTCAATTGATTGCTGACAGCAGTCACTGGATGGGGGTAATTAAGAAGCCATGTCATTAAGGTGAGAAACACATGGGGTATAGTTTAAATCCCTGACTACAGAAAAAAATATGTAAAATGTCCAGAGGCCCTGATTTCTGGAGACAACTTTTGGCAACTGTTTTGAATAGCTGTGGAAATGATGTCCCCAGAGACACTGTAATTCAAAACATGTTGTTTTTATATTGAAACAATGGTTTTGGAGTTGGGCCGGCTAGCTGTGTGCATGTTGAGGGCTGTGTACAGTGTTATTCTTCAAGCAGTGTGAATGACACACTGCAGCGCCCAAGCAAATTGGGGTTGGGAGGGTTGGATCCAAACCAATTGTTAAAGCTGAATAAGAGAAAATGGTCTTGTTGGCTCCACACACACCCCTTGGACTGTACAAATGAAATGGAAAAAATCACATCATAAAGTCAAGATAATCTGTACATCATAAGCAAAGCTTCTAAAGTTGACTTTATTTTATGTATTTAGTTATGAGGGATTTCTATTAAAAATACACATCTATTATTTTGTATATACATTTTAGTATTTATTTGAAACTCATCAGTATTGTGAATTAAAATAAAACCCATTGTATTTCCAGAGAATTACAGATTACTAACGATAAATCAATCAGTAAGTATTTAGTAAGTACCTACTATATGCCAAGCACAGGGGAAGCAATAACAGAAGTTAGTTCCTGTCCTTGAGAAACTCACAGTCTTATATGCTACTATTAAACTACTATTAACTGTATTAAAAATATTGATAGATAAAAGCAGACTTTGATTCCCTCATTTGTTATTGTAGGTCATAAATATATGGTTTTATTGTTTTTTCCTCTGTGAGCTCTGGTCCTTCATTTATCACTCTCTAGTCAACCCAAACTTTTCCCTGAATACCTTCTCCACTCTATACCCTAGAGGTGTCCTCTTAATTACCGGACTACTCACTTCTCCTCCTTTTGACGATTCAAATATCCTTGATTGTGGGTTAGGGTCTGCCTTCTTTGGAAAGAGTTCATATGTCTCATCTTCACAAAGTTAGAATTAAGACTTAGCAGACTCATGGTTGGTTGGATATTTCCATCATTTTTATTTGTTGGTAGTAGGAATAAGCTATGATGTTTTGCCAACCAAGGAATTGTGCAAAAAAATTCATACAAAGTTATCAGAAATATGTGTAACTGGAAAATAAAGTGTACCACAGCAGGTGGCAAGAAGGAGAGATAACTGGTGCCACCTACCTATTGTCTTTCCTTCACTGGTGTCCAAAAAATGTCAGGGGAGCTTCAGCTTATTTAATGTATCCCTTGCATCGTATTTTCCAAAGGACATGGACAAGAGTTATGAAGCATAGGAAGACCCAAATACATTATGAACTAAGTTACTGGAGAGAGTACTAATGTCAGTGAGGATAAAGATTCATTAAAGTATCCAAGTGACGTTTCATGATGCCTAATTTCTTTACCTTGTACTGAGCCTGTTTTGTGCAATGGACTACTTTCTACTTGTTTAGATTTCTTCTTTTGGTTTTGTTTTGTGATTTCTTGGTTTCTCAGAAAGTCATTAGCCTCCATCTGTTCCATTCTAATTTTGAGAGAACTATTTTCTTCAGTGAGCTTTTGAACCTTTTTTTCCACTTGGCTAATTCTGCTTTTGAAAGCATTCTTCTCCTCATTGGCTTTTTGAACCTCTTTTGCCAATTGAGTTAGCCTATTTTTCAAGGTGTTATTTTATTCAGCATTTTTTTAGGTCTCCTTTATTTAGGTATTGACTTGTATTTCATGCTTTTCTTGCATCTCTCTCAATTCTCTTCCCAGTTTTTCTTCCACCTGTCTAACTTGATTTTCAAAATCCTTTTTGAACTCTTCCATGGCCTGAGCCCATGGGATATCTATTTCAGATGTTTGGGATACAGAGGCCTTGACACCTATGTCTTTACCTGATAGTAAGCACTG
>CM053770.1:207632141-207662793 GCA_028658325.1 Potorous gilbertii
TTCAGGGCTCTCTGCAACGGAAATCTCCTTCACTGTGTTTCTGCGCAGCTTCCACTGTTCCAGAATTTGTTGGGAGTTCTTTTTAGAGGAAATCCATGGGCTGTGGGTTCGGAGCTAGTGTATGTGAGTCTTTCTACTCTGCCATCTTGGCTTCGCCCTTGTTTAGATTTCTTAAAAGTGACTATTTTAGACTGGTGTTATTTCAGTGAATTCAATCAGTTCTTTGACTTTCTCCACGGAGAGCAATCAATAATAAAAAAGGTTTAAAGTAAATAGAAATGTGTCTGCATTAACCTAACCTCTTAGGTGCTCAAATGTAAGTAGGGAATGATCAGCCTTAAGACTACTTTTACTGCGTTATGCCTAGAGGAAACTTGGTGGAACATAGCCCTTAGATTCAGGATTTCATTGAATAGGGAATAATAATCCCTACCCAAGGTTTGGTGGTTCATTGTTTAGGTTTTGGTGGCTTTGGATAAGCGTAAATAACAATTGTTTTCTCTTCTTGCCAGAAACTCTGAGGGTCTTCCCAGACAGGTATCTTTGGGATCATAACTTTTTAATCATTGAATGGACATGGCCTCAGACTAACTAAGACCAGGGAAAGACCTTTATTGAGAAATGCCAAGATCATTCACTTTACATCCTGGACCATTGCCAGTCATCTTGGTCTTTGTCTTTTCACTGGACTTGGATGACTCTCAAGGAGAGTGAGGTTGAGGACGTTACCCAGCACTGCCAGTTCTAGTGCAAGTCAAGACCATCTTCATGATGTCATTGACCCTCTTCTACAAGGAAGGACAAATTATAATTACAGGAAGATGTGAGTTTGAGTCCCCAGATAGACTCATGTAATGCTGGGCAAATCTGAGTCTGAGTTTCTTTATTTCTAAAATGAAAGAGGTGGTCCCTAACATAGATGTATATATGGTGTGTACGTGTGTGTGTGTGTGTGTGTGTGTGTGTGTATGTGTAATGAAAAGTGATATTTGTGGATTTCATTTTACTCTTTATTTAGTGATCACTGTTAAGTGCTCCCTTTGACTAGATTAAGGATTTTACAGATCAGAAATTGCAGTGAGCTTTCTTAAAATGTGTTCTCCTCTTCACCCAAAACTGGTCCATTTGAAAAGTGTGTTAAAAAATATCTTTGCCTTTAAAAACATCTGAAAGACATAAGTAGGCCCATAAGGAGAGGAATATTGAATAGCATTTGCTTTGAAATTGTGGGTAAGAAGTATTTTTAAAGGAGTGGACAGTTATGTTTTCCTCCCACTAATGGAGACACTAATTTCATTTATAAATCTATCTGTTGACAGATTTTTAGGGAACTCTAAGTCTAGATATTGCAACTAAGATTAGATTCTTCTTAATTCTCTTCTCATACAAACTTGTCCAGTCACTGTCCTTGGTTTTCTTGAAGTCTCTGGTATTGATCTTATGGCCTGGAATGGTGTGTGTGTGTGTGTGTGTGTGTGTACATACACCATGGGTTTTTTTATTTTTAACAGCTGGATCTTGAATGTCCCCTATCCTCTTTTTTTGTCTAGCGTTCTTCAGCCTGTATAAGAAAATCTGGCCTTCTCACTGTTCCCCAAGCTTGACATTCTATTGCCTATCTGTCTACCTTTGTATAAGCTGGCTCCAAGACTAGAATGTGGTATCTCTTCAGCTCTGACTCCTGGGCTCCTTAGTTAAACTGACCTCTGTAGTTCCATGTAAGTTACACCTTCTACCAGAAGCTTTCCCACAGCAATTATGAGCTTTGTCCCCCCCTTTTTTAGTGGTTTAGTAGTTAGTGCTAAACCTAGAGTCAGAAAGCCCTGAGTTCAAATCTGTCCCCAGGCACTTAGGAACGATGGGACCCTGAGCAAGTCATATTACCTTCTGTTTTAGTTTCCTCATCTGTAAAATGAGGAATAAAAGATAATAACTGACAAGCTTTTAGCACAGTGCTTGGCACATAGTAAGCACTATATAATGATGCTGCAGCTGCTGCTGCTGAAGTCACAATTCCCTTTAGCGGTCTCCTATGAACACCTTCTCAGAACAATAGTTTTAAATGAATAAAATATATAGGACTATAAAGGAAAACAATTATATGGAAATATAATTATCAAAATATTTTAAAAATTAAAATGCTAGATTAAGAAACCCTTTAAGATCAATTTGTCCATGTCCTCTGCCTCCTGAAATTTTTTTGTGTTTACTTATATGTGTAAATGTTTAATGTCCCCTCCTCCCAGTAGGTCCTTGAAGGCAAAGACTGTTTCCCCATGGTGTCACTGTATTCCTCAATGCCTTGCAGTTAGTAGGGGCTTACGTAGGGGCTTGCTCAATTGAATCAAACACATGTATGGAAAGCTTTTTCTCTCCTTCTATTGTTATGCAGCTAAAAATTATGGACAGTTTAATAACAAAGAGAAAGCATAGAGGCTCTTGGTCTCATAGAGGCCTCACAGTTTCTCTGTCTAGCATCTATTGAATGCTGTACTTTTAAAAATAAGTTATTATGATTTGTTTAGCCTTCTGTTCAATCCTCTTGCTATTTCCTAGCCATGGTCATATTTTTATCCATTCTGAATTGTCACAGGCAATGGTTACCTTGGCTCCTGAGCTTTGATTTACGCCATGTATTTATAGTCCATTTCTTTCCCTTGATTGCCCCTGATGGTTTTCTTCTTTGTCGTTTCTGACCTAATTGTTTCCTTGGCCTTTCCAGCATTTCCTTTTATGGCTCTTTGTTACTTTATGTAACCCAGTATGTCAAAATCCTCTCCTATCCTAGGACAGCTAGCACAGGAGAGCAACCTATGACATGACCCCTACCAAGGGCAAAGCATTGAGAATACAATAACACAATGGAAAATGGGCCTTGATTTATGACAATTCGTACGTATCTTATATATGTATGTAATGTGTATATGCATGCATCCATGTGTATATACATGTATGTTTGTGTGTACACATATATGTTTATGCGTGTGTATACACATACAAATATATACATAAGTGTGTATTTATATATGTATCCTGGCTTGATTTTCACTTTGGCTGTAGTACTGTTTCCATGTCAAATGGTCACCTCATATAGCAAAGTAGGCATGGTGTATAGAGGGCCCGATTTGGAGCAGAGAAGGTGAGTTCAAATCCTGCCTCAGTTATTTGTTAAACTCTGTGATGTTGGACAAGTCACTTGACTTCTGTCTCCCTCAGTTCATATATGAAATGAGGTAATACTAACATCTACATCCCAGGGTAGTTGTGAGGATGAAATGAGATCATAATTGTAAAGTTTTGTCTAAATTATAGTTGTGAAGATGCTGCTGTCAATTCATACTCAGACTAGTTGGTCTCGGAGGCCCTTGACTTTCTGTGACTTTAGTGGCTTTTCCTTGTCCCTTCAGGTAAAAAATGAAACTTGAGTGGCAGTGAAGGATAGTTGATGAGGCAGTGGAGGTAAAAAGACTTGGGTCCAAACCTAGTGTCAGAACATGAGTGCTGTAATATCTGTACTAACAAGCTAAATATACTAGAGCTTCCCTTTTCCCACAGAACTAGACAAGGGGATAACACAACTAGCCAATCAGGAGCACTTTTGAAGCCCAGGGTTGCTTGACATCAATGATCCTTTGTAAGTAAACTTTAACTGACCTTGTAGGTGCAAGTAATGAAAGCAATCTTGACCATCTCAGATAGAGGTGCAGAAAATCTCGGTTCCTAACTTGTCTAAAGACAACAAACAACCTGCTTTTCTGATTTCTTGCGTTTCCAGATATATTTTCCCTGGATCCTCACTTTCCTGAAGTCTTGATTTATTGTATTTCAAACATACATACATACATATATATATAAATACACACATAACATACACACATGCCTAACTCTATATGTATTATATGTAAGGTATAATATATATATACACTATATTGCACATATATGATATGTTTTATACAACTATGTATAGCATACCATATATAAATATGTATAAACACCTCACCCTTTCTTCACTCCCCTTTTAATAGCTGAGAATTTTGTCTCTTTGCTCCATCTTGTAAGTTTCTCAGGCAATAAATGCTGCTATAATTTTGTAAACTGTGATCTGACTCTAGCTCTTTCTGGCTCTCCCTCTGGGATCTGGGTTTTTTTTTTTCTATTTTTAGCAGTTCACAGGGATTTTTATTTTATTAACACTTAGTAGCTAAATGTCCCTTAACAAGTCACAACCTCCCTGAGCCTCAGTTGCTTCCTCTGCAAAATGAATTAGATCTAAGATCCTTTCCAGCTCTAAACCTATGATCCTCCTAAATGATTATACATTTCATAAATGGGAATTGCTGTGATAGTATTGGAGCATATCTCAGAAAAGTAAGCTCTATTAGTTAACTATGAGGGAGAATAGGAACTTTAGTGCCTCCCAGATGATGACTAAATAAATAATTGGAAATGTTCCTTTCATACCTTGTCAGTTTCTTTTACCCCAATGTTTTACTCTGTGAGGGCAGGGGTTGGTGAGGCAGCAGTATGACACACTATGGAAGGAAAAGGACTTTTGTATTGAGCAAGTTCAAACTAGTTACATTTAACAGTGGTCAGCAAGGTCTTTCTCCTTAGCTTTAAAATTTTAGGCACCATATATTATGATTACACTGTGGCACTTGAAATAATTTCATACATTATTATCTATGTTTTGCTTATGTGGATTTTTTGGGAGGGATTTTGTGTCTCTTTGGGGTTGTTTTTACACCAGGAGTTCTAAATATGGAGTCTCTGAATATTTGTTTATGTTTTTATAGATGCATTTTAACACAATTGATTTCCGATGTAACACTATTTTTTTTTAATTTTATGCCTTTAAAAAATATTTTTTTCCCCTAAGGAGGGATCAGTAGGCTTTTCTAGACTGTTACCAATGGGATCCATGGCCCAAAAAAACAGTTTAAGAACACTAGTTTTAAATTAGTTGTAAGTATGATCTCTCACAATATTAGAAACGATAGAATCTGGTTTCAAGTATAAAGATTCTTTTGTGGGGAGCCTGCGACTTCACTGGCATAAGAGATTCTTGGTCTATAAACTTTATACCAATATAGATCCGATTCTGTTCTTTTCAATTAAATTTAATACACATTTATTAAGCATCTACTATGTGCCAGACCCTGTGCTAATAAGAAAAAGACAGTTCCTGCCCGCAAGGAGCTTATAATCTGGGTATGTGTGGCGGGGGAGGAATATGCACTACAAAAGTGTGATGAAAACAGGCAGGGAAGAGTCAATGACTACTCAGTGTGTAGGTTTGAAACTAAATAGAGTCACTGATGGTTAAATAACATTTTATAATACACACTATAATATATTATATGTAATATGTAATATAAATAATACATATAATAATATAATATACATATATACACACATATTTATATGCATGTGTATATATACATATACTCACAATCCATATCCATGTACATCTATATATACAAACATACATATACATGTGTATATGTATATATAAATATATGAATAATACATATATGTATGTATTTATGTATATATGTGTATGTATATATGTAAAATTGCTACAGGTTCAGCGGATTGTTGGTTCTGTAAGATGTCTGTCCATGGTGACCACTGCTATGGCCTCTTGCCATTTCATAAAATCAATAGATCTCATATTTAGAGCTGGAGAGTACCTCAAAAGCCATTCCAGCTAATCCAAGTCCTATAAAAGTGAAGAGACATAGAAGTCACAGAAAGAGTCATCGATAAGCCCTGGGTTTGAGTCTGGGTTTTCTTAATCCAATACTATCATCCTTTACACCATACTATGTGTCCTTTCATTTTGGTTTCATTATTCTTATTTTCTTAGGTCGCTGTTGAGTTACATGGGATGAATGAGGAAACTGGATATATGGCCATCATAGCTTCAATCCATGCTAGAGAGTTCACACTGAGCATCTAAACCAAGGTGTTACAGAACAAGGAAGAAAAAAAAATCAAAGGTTTCCTACTATTTTCCTGCTACTTCAGAGAAGGGTTTCCCTTTCTTTTTTTTTTTTTTAACATAGATAAATTACAGATAGGTGTTTATTGAATTGTATTAGAGCTATGGTAGATTAGAGACCCTGGGAGTCTCCTATTCATGGTTCCGGAGATGAGAAATGGGGTTACATTGTTTTAGAATGGAATTTCTTTAACAGCAAGGACTGCCTTACTTTTCTAGTTATTTCTCCAGAACTTTAGCATAGTGTTTTGCCCATAGGAAGCATTTAATAAATGCTTTATTCACTAAGTCATTCGTTCATTGAAGAATCATCTGCAGAAAACAGAATGCATGTGGGTATATGTGTTTAGAAAAGGAGGAGAGCTGACCTTGAAATAACTGGAACACAAGGTGGCCAGCCTGTGAGCTGCATTGGTACCCATAATACGTTCAAAGACCTAGAGGAAGGACTCCATCCATTGGGTAGATCCTCTATGGAGGATTTATGGGAGAATATTCCCAAGAATTTTGTGAAATAAGAAGACATGGATGAGTTGTGATCTGCAATACTAGAGGGTAAAACCACATGTCTGAGAGCATAGAATTAGGACTGAGGAACCTGTACCCTTGAGGCCACATGTGGCACTTTAGGTCCTTAAGTGTGGGCCTCTGATCAAATCCAGAAACTTTGTTTTGTGAAGTTTGGATTCAGTCAAAGGACTGCACTTGAGGACCTAGACTGGGACATATGGCCTCAAGACTGCAGATTCCCTTACCTCTGGCATAGATCCACTAATGTGAAGGTAAATAGATCAGAAAAGATGGTCTAAACAGAATTCTTCCTTCATGGATGGCCCCCTCTCAGAATAGTAAGAAGGTGGCCTCTATCAATGGAGAGCATGAAGAAGAAAGTGATATAACTTTGGATTTGGAGTTCTAGGTTACACCCCCAGCTCTCTGTACTCTTGGGCTACTTACTTTTCTTCTTTGGATCTCAGGTTCCTCACCTGCAAAATGAAGAGGCTTGACTATCTGACTATTGTGTTCCTTTCCAACTTTACTATATCATATTATTATTAGTTAGCATTTATATTGCACTTTAAGGTTTGCAAAGTTGCAAAAATTATGTCACTTTATCCCTTGCCACAACCCTGAGGGAGGTAGGTGCTACTGACCTCGTGTTATAGATGAGGAAACTGAGGTAAACAGTGGCTAAGTGATTTTGCTTAGGGTCATACATCTCAAGTGGAGTTTGAACTCAGATCTTCCTGACTCCAAGTTCAACTATCTATCCATTGTGTCACCTGAAACTCCAATGCCATTTTGTACTCTAGACTTTACCATCTATTGGTCTGTTGTATAGATAATTTATTGTTTTCTTTTTTCTCCATGATTTTCTTTTTATCATTTGTTTCTTCCCTCCACCCTCTCACCCATTGCCAGCCTCATTTCTCTTCTTCCACCTTCTTTTAGGAATGCTAGTTACTAGGTTTGAGGTAATTAAAATACTACAATAATACTAAAATTAAAATACAGGAGGAAAGGTGTTCCAGACTAAACTAGTTATTTTCTAAATTCATATGAGTTACAGGGATTAGAGAAAACCTCCACAACCTTGAGGCATGAGATAATCTCCTGAAATTTAAGGTGGTACAGGTATCAGAAGTTCTGTTCCCTCCCCTTCTCCCCCATCTACCACACTGTGTTTAGAAGCAGGGCCAGCCTTAGGAAATTTTTGTGATATGAGTAAAAGTTTGCCTTTTGCCTCCATTTGCTTTATTTTTCATCTCTTCTTACTCATCTCCTCCTGCCCCTCCAAAATGGACTTCTCATTCCTCCCTAATGCTGCAACATCAATCTTTTATTCTGTCTATCAATAGCCTCCAGGGATCAATGCTAATTTCAGCCTCTTTGTTAGAAGGATGTGATCAGCACTTGTGAAGGAAGGAATTTAAAGGTTAGATTCCCAGGATCTCTTAGGGTCAATCAATTGAGCATTTCTGGTGAATTAAATCTCACTCAAACATACCCATATGACTTTCCTCAAAAAGACATTGCTGAAAACCAGTCATACTTTCTCCTGAACTCCTTTCTCACGTTGCAAACTCATTTCCCAGTGGATCTCAAACTCAGCGTGCCCAAATCATCTTTTCTCTAAAATATCTGCCTCTTCCCCTCTCTGAGCTTCCCTTTTACTGTCATGGGCACCCACCAAACTTCAATGAAGTGAACTTGCAGTCTCTACGTGATGCTAAGTTTCCCAGTCTTTGTTACTCCCTGTACCTAGCCAATGCCAAATCTTGCCATTTTCAGTCTCTGCAACCTCTCTCCCATCCACCCTCTCCTCTCCACTCACACAGCCATCACCCCAGTCTGTGCCCTCATCACCTCTCACCTGAGGTTTTGCAGCAGCTATCTAATTAGTTCCCCTGCTTCAAGTCTTTTCCTTACTGTGATTCATCCTCTATATATAGCCACCAAAAATGATTTTTCCTAAACTTCATCTCTAACCCTGTCACCCCTCTCCTCAGTAAACCCCATCGTCTCCTTTTTATCTCTTGGACCCCCTCTGTTTGCATTTAGAATTTTTCACAGCCTGGCTCCTTTCTCCTTTTCAGAGCCTTCTTACACATTCCTCACCTCCACCCACTCTGCAGTCTGACTATGCTGACCTGTTCCTCCCACGACTCTCCTCCTTCCTGTCTTTGTACTCTCTGGCCTCCATGCCCAGAATGCTCTCCCTAGTCAACTCTACCTGGCTTCTTTCAAGGCTCATTTCAAATGTCACCTTTTTAAGGAGATCTTTTCCAGTAAGATTACCATATATTTACTTTGTACACATCTTGTATTGATGTATGAGCATTTCTGTGTTCCCCTCTTTCCTTTCCTTTTATTCATTGCCTCCCTTTCCTTTTTCCATCTCCTTTCTCCTTCTCCCCCCTCACCTTCCTTCTTCTTCCTCTCCCTCTCCCTCTCCTTTCTTCCTCCTTTTCCTTCTCCCCTCCCTTTTCTACTCTCTTTCCTCCTTTCTCATCTCTCTCTCCTTACCTTCTCTCTTTTTCCCTTCTTTCTCCTCTTTTCCTATTCCTGCCTTCCTTTTCACTTCTTCATTCCTCTTTCTCTCTATCCTTCCTCAACCTCCTCTCTTCTCTCTCTTGTCTCTCCTTTCCTCTCCTTCTTTCCCTCCTCCTTTCTCCCTCCTCTTTTCTCCCTCTCCCTGTTCCATTTCCCTTTTCCCTCTCTCTTTTCCCTGTCCTCTCTCCCTCTTCCCTCTCTCTGATTAGAATATAAACTCCTTCAGGGCAGTGACTTTGGATCCTCAGAACCTAGCACAGTGCCTTTAAAAGACTAAAGCTGTAGCACCCTGTATTAAAGTATATTCTTCCAGGAAACAGGACCTCTAAGTCAAAGCAGGGATTCCAGGACTGTACTTGTGAAGGGCACTTGCCTGGCAGGTGATCAATATCAAACACCTTTGTATGCTAGTCACCATGACAGTTAAGAAGGCATTGACTGAACAGTTCTGGACTGAAGAATGCATGATTCTGAAATGAGGGGCAGACTCTCCACAATAGAAACTGCGAACATCTTAATTACTCTCTAGTCATTAATAGTCATTTTTTTCCCCCCAAAACCAATGTAGGATTTCCAGGACTTTCTCATCTTAGACTATGGAAACAGGTTGCCTTATGATTGCCGCGAGATACTAAAAACTGCTCACTCTGAGAGGGGTTGATAGTGAGGCTGCCTGCTTTGCCCAGTGCCTGGCTTTGCCTCAGTAAAATCCAATTCACATGTCATTGATCCTCTTATGAAGGATGAAGGCCAACAGCACAATAAAGATGGCTGTAGAGCCTTTCCTCCTCTCAGTCCCATAGAAACAAGTCTCCTAGGAATTATTTTTTTTTTTAAATACTAGAGAAGAGTAGATAAATCCTTTTATTTTGAATAATGTTTTGACTAAATTGTAGTTTTCTCTTGGGAAAACAAGGATCATTGGTACAAGTTTAAATTTGGGTCTTCAAAGCAGTAATTCCAGTTTCAGGTCTGAAATGTTAATAGTAGAATAAACAAAATTTCGGTGCTGCAGGGACACTTTTTCCGCTTATAATGTTAAAGTCTCTTGGGCAATATTTATGCCTACGGGGCATGTGAAGGTAGTTGAGCGGAAAGCTTCTCTGGAGGCATTTCCGTTGTTTTTATTCTAGCTTTAGTATTCTAACTTGTTTTTATTATTCTGCACAGATCACAGTAATTAGCTTAGAGAACTCTGGTTTCCTTGAAGTAGGAATTAGAATGTAAACCCCTTGAAAGTAGGGCTTATTTTACTAGCTGTGTGACCCTGGGCAAATCACTTAACCCTAATTGTCTCCAAGAAACTGAAAAAAGAGGCAGCTAGATTTCTGAGTGGATAGAGCACTGACCCTGCAGTCTGGGGGACCTGAGTTCAAATCCAATGCTAGACACAAACTGTGTGACCCTGGACAAGTCAATTAATCCAAGTTGAGAAAGGAAAGAAGAAAGGGAGGGATTGTTTTTTGTTTTTTGTTTGTTTCTTGTACTCTTGATAATTTTACCCTCAGTACTCAGTCAGATGCCTGGCCCATGATAAATGCTTTATTTGTAGATTATTTCATGACATCTTACACAGGACCTCTAACTTCCTGAAAATCTCTCTTGAGAGAGCAGAATCCAATTCAGAGGCTCCTACTCACACTTTGCCTCAATTAGTTTTTTTTTTTTTCATGTTCGAAGATCAACCAAAATGATATCACTGTGCAGGGGTCACCTCAACTGCTGTCACTTTCAGGTTGGTGTCGTTGTTCAATCTCTGAACCCAAGGCTTTCTGGGATTTTTTTTTTATTGGTAGTTATACCTGTTAGCAGTAATGAAAACACTGAGTATTAAAAATAAAATGAATAATTGCTCATTGAGTGCTATTCTTACATAGCTCATGACAAAAAGAGTCTACTTAAAAAAAAAAAAGAAAATGAAAGAAAATATGGAGATAGGAACTTGCATTTTTGTGCAAGTTAAACTGCCCCATTTGTTTCTCTCATCTCACTCAATGGACGCTAAAACTAGTTAAGAAAAAGCTTCCAGGAAAGAGTGAATTTTCAGTTTTGAGTGGGTTTTGAAAGAGAGGAAGAAACTGGCTTGATGAATGTGAAATAGAAGATTCCTGGTGCACAAGATGGCATGGGGGCTTTGAGCTAAAGAAGTACAGGAAGGATCTGTCTTTTTTCTGTTTGTATGTTCTGTGTTCATCTTACTTTAAGGTTTTAGAAGGCATAACTCCATCTATGTCATATAAAACCAAGTATGACGACATGACCCTTAATGCTGTTTGATAAAGCATTGGGGAGTGGATTTGGGGGTTGAGTAGGCAGACTGAGAGGGTCTGGATAGCTTAGTGGAAATTTTAGGAGTGTGAAAACTGAGTCATTTCATATTTGGAATGGAAGGGAACAAGAGATTTTGGTTCTACCTCCCTCAATCCTCCCCAGTCAAGAGACATCCCATGATCTTTCTACCCAGGCCATCCATTCCTCATGGCTAGAATGCATTCCTTTGTTATCTCTCTCTAACCCATAAAAATGTCTTGCTTTTTTTCAGAGCTCAGCCCAGGTTCCATATCTTCCAGAAGATACCCTATTCTATCATATACATTTTAGATTTTTTTATTTATGTATGCATTGTTTCCCCAATAGTATATAGGTTCCTTTAAGGAGGCAATTGTTTGATGTTTGCCTTTGTATTCTCAGTACCTAAAGAATGCCTGACATATAGTCTTGTTGTTCACGTTTTTTGTCGTGTCCAACTCTTCATGACCCCATTTGGGGTTTTCCTGGCAAAGATACCGGAGAAGTTTGCCATTTCCTTCTTCAGTTCCTTTTACAGAGGCAAACAGGGTTAAGTGCTTTACTCAGGATCACACAGTGACTAAGTGTCTGAGGGCTAGATTTGAATTCAGAAAGATGAGCCTCCCTATTTCCTGGCCTGGCCCATTGTCCGTCCACTGCCCCACCTTGCTACTCTCTGGTATATAGTAAGTGCTTCATAAATGCTTGTTGGGTGAATGTATGATATTGAGACATCAGTTAATTTTTATTCTTGAGAAACTTAACAGCCCAGAAAGGAGAGAAGTAGCTGCAGAAAACATCTGTGAGGGCAAATACTACAAAGTAAAAATAATAGAGGAGAAGCCAGCAGGTCAAGTGGACAGAGAACTGAAAGGAGCTCACATCCTGCCTCCGTCATATATATATACACATATACATACACATATAATCCTGGGCAAAGCCAATCTCAGAACTTCCAGTCAACTCTCAGATGTCAGAGTAGGTGCTGATTTGCATTATTAGACTTCATAGGTACAGTAAAAACAAAAAACACAGATCATTTGCTATAGGGTTGAAGTAAGAATCTGACACTGAATCGTTAGAAAAGTCACTTATCCGGGCTGATCTTCCACTTTCTCTTCTGTAAAATATGACTAATAAATGCACATACTACCAATTTCCAAGAGTTTTTCTGGGAAACATGTCTTGAAGACTTTAAAGTAATATATGAATGAATGGTGAGTTATTCTTAAGATGAATTTTTAAGATGGAAATAAGGGATGGTTCATAGACTATAAAGTATTCACTTAAACTTGGTTAATTAAATAAAAAAGAGATCACAAAGAAGCCAGAGAGTGTATATTGAGGGACAAACAGTGCACAGACTTGCCAGCTTATTAGGGTAAAAGAGTTAGTAATAGAATCTTCTCTGTATACTATGTTAACCTTTAATATCACCCAGAAAAGGAAGAAATAAACAACATAGGAAAAAAGTATTGGAATCACTCATGACAAAACTAGAAATTACTCAGACAGGTTTCCTCCTCTTCTTTCAAATGTGATTATCTCCCTCGGCTTTTTCACATAACCTAGTGACTTACTGGGCCCAGGTTAGACATAACAGTAAATAAAATTCGCCATCTGAAAATGTGTTGGTGAACAAGTGTTGTCAGCCTGCTAAGGATTTTCCTTTCACTTTAGTAATACTCATACAAAAGTCTGCAACTGATACATGCTCTCCTCCTTAGTGCTTCTGATGTTCTTTTAGAGCAGCGAAGTAATCAGCATGGTAGCCAAAATTCAAAACAAGGCCTGAAACAAGATAGATTAAACAAGGATGGGTGTGTGTGTGTGTAATTTGTATGTGTTTCTGAGATTGTAGCATTAATCTGAATAAAATGGGGGATTTCACTGGATCATTTATACTGGTATGTAGAAAATTCTAAGTGCCACAAATAAGGGCAATGTGTTGGGCTTCTCTGTTTGCTCAGCTGAAAAGAGAGGGGGCTGGAAAAGATGGGAGGGGGGTTTTTCAAACTGTGTGTGTGTGCGTGCGTGTGTGTGTGTGTGTGTGTGTGTGTGTGTATCCCTTTGGTCATCTGAGGAAACCTATGGACTTCTTTGCAGAATAGTTTTTAAATGCCTAAAAGAAAATATGTAGGGTTACAGTGAAAGTCATTAGATTGAAATCTATGTTTTCATCTACAAACAAGTACCTCATACCAGATTTAGATACCTTAAGGCAACAGTCTGGGAAACATATACTTAGGTATATAGAAGAAGATGAAGAAAGAAGAGGAAGAAACGTGTGTGCAGGCATGATTTGCAAACAAATTCCCCTATCCCAGGTTAAGAACCCTTTCTCCAGATGGCCCTTCCAGCTTTATATCTATAACTCTTTGATGCTAGTTGTGTGACATTGGGCAAATTTCTTAATTTCTTTGGACCTCGCATGTCTCATTGCATTAATTTCTTTTCTTTTTCTGGCTCATTTTTATCAATATTCAATAATATAATAAATATCCAATAATTAATACTCATAATGAATAATAAATATGGTGTATCCCAAGAAAAATATCCTTGTTATTTCTTTTATAATAATTAATATATGCTCCCATATATACCATGAACAAATACAAAGAAAATAAAAACCTCAGTGTAGCCTCATAGAGCAGAACAAACGTATCCCTTAACCATGTCCAAAAATGTATATCTCTTTCTGCTTTTTAAGTTCATCATTTCTCTGATGGAAGGTAGGGTGTTTCGTGTTCATTCTGTTGCTGGTCACTATGCTAAAGTCTTTCACATGAGCTGGTTACCATGGCTCTTTCCATATCTAGGCTTTTGTAAGGAGTACAGTCAGGATGTGTATCTATATTAACTCTCTCCAAATTCATTGTTCTACCTACAGTCAGTGGCAGCTAGGTGGCTCAGTGGATAGAGTGCTGGGCCTGTAGTCAAGAAGACCTGAGTTCCAGTTCAGCCTCAGGCACTCACTACCTGTGTGATCTGGGGAAGTCACTTAACCTCACTTTGCTTTAATCCACTGGAGAAGGAAATGGCAAACCACTCTAGTACCATTGCAAAAACATCCCATGGACAGGGTCCACAGGGTCAGGAAGAGTTGGACATGACTGAACAGTGACAAAATCTATCTGCTGCACCATGAGGTTTTGATTTGATGCTAGGATTCATTATGATGGGTTTCTCAGCTTTTCTTGATGACCTATAGGCCAGCTCCTTAGAGGTCACAGAATTTTAACTAGGACGTTCCTATTCCTCAGAGCAACTCTTTCATAACTCAGAATTTTCTAAAGCTCGCTGTTTCCTCAGAAAGTCTCATAACTTCCCTTCTTTCCTGTGGGGTTTACAAATCCAATGCCATGAGGGGATTTTTAAAAAATCTTATTTTAATTGATGTCTTTTGTTTTTGTATTACATTAATTTCTGAATATGTTCCTCTTCTTCCTCTACCCAGTCAGCCATCCTTCTAACAAAGATTTAAAAAGGAGTGGGGGGGGTGGGGATATTTCTACATATTTGCTTATATCTGAAAGTATATTAGATATCCCTATCTCTGTAATGAAGAAAGGCACTCTATTTTCTCAATTTTTCTCCCTAGACATTTGTCATTTGAATTATATAGTGTTATTTCTTTTATTTTTTATTTATTGCTTTTTCACTTCACATTTTCATTATTGTAATCATTGTGTAAATTGTTTTCATGGTTCTGCTTTTTTACTTTGTATCATTTCATAGAAGTCTTTTTATGCTCTACTGAATTCTCCAGAGAAGAATTTTTAAGGTGAGTTTGACTGATATAGGTTTCCATTTAGTAATTCCTTGGAATTCTGGGAGTGTCTAAGCCTCTTTGGGAATCAGGGGTACATTTTCAATGCTCATATTTTGTTAAGTGTTTAAATAAACTAAAATAATGTCCCCCACCACTAGTATTTCTTAAACTATTGATTTTGATGTCCTTTACATTTCCCATCATATTATTCTCTTTCCCAAAGAGCTATTCCTTATGTAATAAAAGATGAGTATATGATATGCAATAAAGAAGAAATATATATATATATATATACATATACATATATATATATATATATATATATATATATATATACTATATAATAAAGAAAAAAAACACTTCTCAGCAAAACTAATAAACATATCAGTGATGTTCCATATCTATAGTCCCTTACTTCTACAAAGAAGGGAATGGGGAGCATTTTCATACCTTTTTTTTAGGGGCCAAGCTTGGTCACTATAACTTAATACCATCTAAATTCCTTTGTTCTGTTCTTGCCTAATAGATTGACATTGTTGTTGCCATGTAGATTGTTTTCCTTTTTCTTCCTACTTCTTTTTAATTTATATAAGTCTTTCTATGCTTTTCAGAATTAATCATATTCATTATTTTTTCATGATTGTAATACTCCTTTATATTAATTTTTTCCCAATTTTTTTCGTTATTCTCTAACCAATGGACATCTTTATTTCTAGTTCCTTGTTACTCTAGATTGCTGTGATAAAAACTCTTCATTCTGTAATTGACTTCCTCTGTGTATATACATAGGGATAGAATGTCTGGGTTAGAAGACATGGAATTTTAGTCACTTCCTTAGCATAATCTCAAAGTGCAATCTAGAATGGTTGCAGCAATTTACAACTCCTCCAGTGGCGTAAGTGTATTGATGTATTTGTCTTACCATAAGCTGTTCAGTGTTTACTATTTCCATCTTTTGTCATCTTTTGATTTTGATTTTTTTTGTTTTCTGGGTTTGAAGTGGAAGCTCAGGTGTTTCAGTATAAATTTTTATTTTATTTACACATGGAAATAATCTTTCAAATTATTGCTAATAGATTGTAATTGTCCTGGGGAATGTTGACTTTCTTTGACAGCTTATGTTTGAGGGAATGGCTTTTGGTCTTTTATATTTGTTTTAGGCGTAAGGTTTACACTTATGATTTCATTGATATAGGGTGCTTCTAGGTGAGAGAACTCCATCTACCAATTAAAATCAGCACCTTCTTAACAACTTAAAGTCTTATAGATATAATGCCTAAAGCATTAAAAAGTAAAGTGACTTGCCCAGGATCACCTAGCTTATCTGTATCAGGAGCAGGACTTGAGGGCTTCCAATATAGCTCCAAAACTACAATTTTTTTTTGTATGTGTGTACACATATATTACCATACATAAATATATTTTTTATATATATTATATATACATATGTATTATATATACATGCATGTATTATTTCTTTTTATCCTGGGTATCAAACCTTTAGAGAGGATTTTTTTTTACAAATATTTCCCCTTCACTCACAGTCAGCTACTTGTATTCTTTTCCTTATTGCGTACAAAAGCTTTTTGTTTTAATGTAATTGAATTTTTAAAAACCTTTATTCTTGTTTGGTTAAGAATTCTCCTCCTAGCTGAACCAGGAGAACATTGTACACAGTAACAACTACAGTGTGCAAGGAATTTTTCTGATAGCCCTTCACAGCAAAGCAAGGACCTAAAACATTCCCAATGGACTCTTGAGGCAAAATGCCATCCACATCCAGAGAAAGAACTATGGAATTGGATCACAGCATGAAGTAGGATATTTTCTCTTATGTTTTGTTTTGGTTTTTCTCATAGTTTCTCCCATTCATTTTAATTCTTCTATGCAACATGGCTAATGTGAAAATGTGTTTAATAAGAATGTATGTGCAGAACCTATGTAAGATTGCATGCCATCTTGAGGAGGGAGTGGGAAGGGAAGGGGAGAAAATCCAAGACTTCGGAAGTGATTGCAGAAAAATGAAAAAATAAACTAATAATAATAAAAAAGAATTCTCCTCCTACCAATAGTTTTATGTGATTTATTCCTCTTCTAATTTATTTTTACGATATGACCATTAAAATCATGTCATATATTCATCTTGAGCTTATTGTGGATTTGATGTAAGTTTTTACTCTTAAACTGATTTCTGACAAATTAATTTCTAATTTTCTTAGAATTCTTCCTGAAGAGGGAGTTATCTGTCTGATAATTTGTGTTCTGAGGCTTATTAAACATTAGGCTATTGAAATAGTTCAGGTGCTTCTGGTTTGTCTTTATCTAGTCTGTTCCACTGATCTACTTTCAAGAAATCTTTAAAAATATCATAATTATTAATCTATTGAAATCAGTCCTACATAGATTTCGTAATTTTTATTTGCTATTATAACATGAGATATTCTTTTCTCCCATACTTAATTTGTTTCTACTTTTAAAATTATTTCCCTTGAGATTCTAGTTCTTTTGTCCCTTCAAATGAATTTTGATTTTTTTTTCTAACATTATCAAATTTCCCATTGGGAGCGTGGCATACCAACTTTATAAAATAATTTAGGTCAGGAGTTCTTAACTTGGGCTGCACAGATGGCTGTCCAAAGGGATAGATGGGTATACACACATATACGTGTATACAATATACATACAGACATGTATACATGTATGTATACATGTATACATGTATACATGTCTGTATGTATATGTGTGTATATATACACAGGTATACACACATTTCAGGGGGAATCTGTGAACTTTGATTGAAAAATACATTTTAATTTCAGCATAACTTACTTTCTTTGCAATTGCATGTTATTTTATACATTTAATAAAGCCATTTGTCTTCACCAGGTTGTCAAATGGATACTTGTTGCAAAAAAGTTTAAGAATCCCCAATTTTGATAGTATTGTCATTTAAAAATTATTTTGGTATTAATCAAGAGTACTGCACATCCATAACACTATTTAAGTCACCATGACTTAAGTCACCATGACTTCAGTGAGGAGTATTTTGTAATTTTATTAATAAGGGCCTTGATAGTAGCTTAGTAGACTGACATACAGATGGCTCATGTATTTTTTCAGGAGTCTTGAATGGGACTTCCTTTTCTATTATTTCCTCCTGGATTATGTTTTTTTTTCTGTGTAGAAATCTATTGGGTTTTGTGGGTTTCTTTTATATCCTGATTCTTAACTAAAGCTATTAGTAGCCATTATCCCTGTTTAAATTTCTTTTTTAGAAAGGTGGAATCTCTTCTGAGAAATTAGACTGTAGAGCTTAGAAACATGAGATGTCTTTCGGGGCTTTATGAATAATTGGCCAGCTAAACTTGACAAGAAAAATCTAATTTCTTAGAGAATTTCTCTAATTTCTTCTTAAAGATGGCCCTATAAATGGTGAGAAAAAATTTGTGCTCTTTGTTTCTTGTATATGTCAGCCTAATGCAAAATATTTCAGGGTATTTTCTTGGGGGAGTAGGGGGGATGACTATAAATTGTTGATGAAATACTAGAAGACTTCATGACATTTTTCAATGTATTCACGTAGAATAGTTTAAAAGCAATTTTTGACTTGAGATGTTTCTAGTCAATCACATAGGCTCTCCTAATTTAATAATTTGGTAGCCTAATTTGAGAACTGTGTAAAAGCAGTGGAGTTATATTGACAGTAATTCTTTTGAACTTAGCCTTCTGCTACTTATTAGTCTCGAATGTCAGGAATAGGTTTGAGTTGGAAATAACTGAGTTTTATTAATTATACCCGGGCAAGTTCTTGGCACGGATCATTCAGCTAAAGGGTAAGGTGAGACAGTTTAATCTTACTCCCCAGTCCGAGCTGGATTCTGTAGTTCACTCATAGCATTATAGGTAAACAATGGGGATGAAATGAGATAAATTTAATTGATTGCTTACCACTTGTGCTTTAGCTGGCATGGGAGTTAAGCCTGAGGACTTTACTCACCAACATTCATTACTGTCCTGTCACCTTTGACATGGTCTTAAAGGAAAAAATAGAAAAATTGTTCCTCAGGTAAGAAATGGGTGCCTAGATTCACAATACGATGAATTTTAATAGATTTTATTTTACTGTAGAAACCTATTTTCTTTCTTACTAAGGTCCCTTGTGTACTCCCAAACTTAATTCTCAGAGTAGATGGTCTAACCTTTGGCATCTCTGGAAATACTGAATGCATCTAATGGTGTTTCTTCAATTTCCCACCTCTACTCTTCGGAACCTTAGTCTTTTTATTAATTTATTTTTGCCTCCCTTTGAACTCAAAAGAAAAGATATCCCTTCTTGAGTAAGGGTAATTCCATTAACCTTAATTCTTGATTCTATTCCCTTCCTCTCTCTCCCAAATCTTATTCTGGCAATCATCTCATATATTTTCAATATCTCACTCTCCAGTGACTCTTCCCATTATGCGTACCAATATGCTTATGTATCCCTAGTGCAAATCTAACCCACCTATCTCCTCAGAGGAGGGTCAGTGCGATTTAAGAAGACCCAAATACTTGAGGGAAGTGAACACTCTAGAAGTTTTCTGCTACCTTGTTTCTGAGAGGAAAGGCAGATTATAATAAATGCAATCTTCCCTTTACTTTCTGCTGTTGGTTCATCATCTTTTTCCCTTTCATAGCCAAAGTTTTTTTTTTTTTTTTAATGATCAATGCAAAGAAGTCAGAGAAGCATGGGAACTGATGCAGTAACAACAATGCTGAGATAAAGGCAAAACAGCAACAAAAATGAATGTTATGTAATGATCAAGTTTGACCCTGAAGAGAATAGGAAAAATTTAGTCTCCCTACCTCCTCTGCTTAGGTAGGAGACTATGAGTTTGGAATAAGGAATGTATAGCAGGACCTTTGAACTCTATATTGATGCCTTCATGTTAGGTAATCTGGGTATATTCCAAAACATTACACATATACTGTTAGACCTGGTTTATGTATTTGGTTATTTTGGCTTAATGTCTGTACCTGACCCGTGGTAGAGCCTTCTGAGCTCACGTTGACTTACCCCTGTACATTGGCCCCAATGTCATGATGTCATTTTGGTCCTCTTCAAGTATGAAGGATAGCAACGAATTTGGCTGAGCTGATTTCCCCTCTCCTTTTTTCCCCTTTTCATATACTCTGTAGGTAGGAGAGGAAAGGTGAAATATGATTGAAAATATTTTTGGATAGAAAAATGAAATATATTAACAAATATTTCCATAATCTATACATCTGTTTCTTTATCATCTTGTTTTTAAATCATTTCTTTGTAATCAGGCTTCTCACTCCATAATTCTACTTAAAATGATCTCAGAAATCACCAATTTGCCTCCCTAGTCATCAAATCCAATGATCTTGTTGAACTTGCTCATCTACCTTACCTCTCTGCAGAATAAGAGTCTGTTGGAAATACACTTGCCCTGTATATTCTCTTATCCATTGACTTTGAAAACTTGGCATCCTTCTGGTTCGTCTTCCTCTTTGTCCTTTCTGTGTTCATCAACAGACTCTTCCTTCCATCCCCTTAAATATGGGTCTTAACCAAAGTTCTCCAAGCAGTCTCCATCTCTTTTGGCAAACTTGCTCACTCCATAAACTAGACTGTAAACCAAAGGGGTTGGACTTGATGTATTTGATGATTTCTTTAAGCTCTAAATGTATGATCCTATGTTTGTACCTAGTAAGGAGTCAGTGAGAGTGAAAATTAGGACTGAGAGAAGATTGAAGGAGCAAACCAGCCCCTCTGCTTGAATTTTGATCTCAACCCCTTCTTTTGTCCTGTGGTATTCTGATCCAGATTGCCACACATGAATAACTAGAAATCTGATGTCAAATAAATGGTGCATTTAGGCTAATTTTTTAGTCAGCCCACTGAGTTTTGAATTGTATTTACCTACTTTCCTAGGAACGGGAATGAGAGTGAACAGGGGTTAGTACTTAGTGTTGTATCAGAAATCTGCGGCAGTTCTGGAAGAAAGAGCCAGAATCTTCCTCCCACATTATTTACAAAGCTGTCAGTGATGTAAATGATGATTGGAGAACCTTCATTATGGTGACAGTGTTAGAAGAAAAAAAGAATACGGCAGTTTTTTCAAAGCCCAGGAAGAATTTGTCTGACTAGCATTTAGCTCTGATTTTGATTTATGAACCAGGAACATTTGAAAACATAATCTCAAAGGGAGTGGAAAGATGATTCCAATTACACTGTATATTTTTTAAATAGTTAGTCTTCAGAATAGAATTGCACTTCAAACTTTAAGAGTTTGTTTTCTCCCCTTTCCTATTCCTCAAGTAGAATGAACCATTTTTTTCTATTATTACTTTTAGGAAGACTACACCTAACTTTTTACTTTTGTATAGGGGAATAAATAGCCTACATACATCAAGTTTGTAACTGCAGGACTGGGCGATTTTGGTTTTGAATTTAAATGTTGAGATTGTAAATGTGGGACATATAATATCAATTAAAGCACCTTGATGGTATTTAATCCCTTTTTCTGAGATTCCTGTTTTATTAGCCATAAATATAAGCATTCTGTTTGCATTCATATTTCTCCTCTTTATATTTATCCCTGTATATACTCTTTGTGTTGCTTTTGTATCTGGCTAGAATATAAAATCTGGCTAGAAGAGATTGTTAAATTTATTGTATTGGTGTCTCTAGTTCCTAGCAGTGTCCTAGCGCACCAAGTAGGTGCGTAAGAAATAGTTGTTGAATGAATTCTTCCACTGATTGTTGGCTATTTCTTCTTCTTCATTCATAAATTTTGGGGTCATTTTCAGTGTCTTATTTCAATGATCAACCTAGATATTTAGATAAGGTCTAAAGTTGGGATTTTACTCTCTTGTGGAGACAATTCCCCAATCTTGGTATGATTCTAAAAAAAATTGTGCCATCATCCCCTCACCCTGCCTCCCTTGCTTAATCTCATTGCCTTCTTTTTATGTTTGAATTATCCAGAAAAGTAGAAAGAGATGTAACGTGCTCTTGCAGAGCTAAGGTTAGTGGGGGAAAAATGATGGGGAAGATTTCAGCTCATTTTAAGGACAAACTTCCAAACAATGACCGTCTAAAAATGGAATAGACTGACTGGGCAATGAATGAGTTCCTAATCAGGGGAGATTTTCCAGAGGATGTTGTATGATAATTTATGGACAGGATTTATGACATGGGTCAGAATTGAGCGAGATGACATGATCCTTCACATTCTATAATGATGAATCTGTGCACTTAAGGCTTGAATTGTTTTTGAAAGTGTTTCCTTCTTGCTCCAGGCTTTACATCCTTACCTAGAAAGGCAGCACAGTGCAGTAGAAATTTAATTGTATTTCCCAAATATTTATTAAGACCCTGCTTTGTACCAAGTATTATAAAAGGTACTAGAGATACAGAGACAAGAACAAAAAGCAAAATCCTCCCTCATAGAATTTACATATAAAATCCGGATTCTGAGAACCTCGATCCAAATCTTGGATTGACTTCCATCTTGATATAAAGGAGGAGAGAAAGAACAAAGCATTTGTTAAGCGGTTTTTATGAATTGGGCACTGTCCTGGGTGCTTTATAAATATCTGGTTTAATCCTCACAAAAAACCTGGGAGTTAGGTACTGTTATTACTCTATTATTCAAATGAGGAAATTGAGGCAAATAGAAGTTACAGGTCACAGAGCTATTAAATGTCCAAGGGAAGATTTGAACTCAGGTCTTTATACCTCCAGCCACCTAACTGCCCACCATAGAAACAGAATAAAGGAATGAACATTGACTCTGAAGTTGGAGGACCTTGGTTCCTATGACACTTATTAACAACAGTAACTATTATATTTTTATTTAAAGTATGCTGAATATTTTGCATGTTATCTCATTTGATTCCTTACCTTTGACAAGTCAATTAACCTTACTGGACTTCAGGATCCTGATTTCTGTAAAATAAAGAAGTTGAACTCGGTTTCTGAGCTTCCTGTCAGCTTGAAAGTGTTAATCCCATATAGATCCTGTTATCTATAAAGTGATGAGGTTAGACCTATTTCCTTCTAGCTTTAAGTCTATGACTCTCTGATTCCCTTCTCTTGCTAGAAATAATTCCACTCCATTTTCCTAGAGGGAAGTCCTTCTCACTGCTCAGCTCCTCATTCATCAAAAAGATAAGTGTGAAATACAAATATTTAATGTGGAATGTAGTACACAGGATTGAGTATAGTCTGTCCCCAATCATCCACTTTGGTCATCTGCCCTGAAATGTGGATGCAGCTGAAAATGAGCAAGAAAAATGAGTAATGACTGGGAAAATAGGACCAAAGTAGAGATGGTATAGGAGGAGATGTTATTTAGCAGGGAGAAAGTTAATTTGTGACAAATTTGTCTTCTAGGGGCTATGCTAATAAAGGGCAGGGTGAGCAACTACTTACCAGGGGATAGGAATATAGATCTGTGGCTGTGAGATAAAAGGTACTAAGAGAAGGGGGTGCTGGAGATCTTTAAGAATTAGATAGAAGGTTATCTAGATGACAGTTTATAGTGCAGTTTCAATTTATGAACCTGAGTAAGATGATCTCCAACTTTTAGATTGTGTACTTATTCACAGAAAAGTGAAAAATGACCATTCATTAATGACATTTTCCCCCATTGGGATCCAGTTTCCCACAATGGGACAAATAGCTCCCCCCACCCTAATGTTAGGATATCACATGTAGTAGGTTTTCTTGGAAGCAGATCTGAGGCAATTGTCACTGACTTTCTGAGAAAGTAGGCTCTTAAAAATTAAAAGAATCAGACTGCCTCTCTTTATCCTGTATCTCATATTGCTGTAGTTGAACGTAGATGAGACATGCTCTTGTATATAACTAAAAGCTGCAAGCTGTTTTATAAATAGGAACAAATCACAAATGGCATGTAATGTAAGCAAATGTATGTACAGTTATTTTCTACCCTTCCCAATTTAAGGTTCTTAAGGGTAGGAACTATTTTCTTTTCATTGGTATACGCCTGTAGGGGGAGTATAATTTAGTAGGTAGACCCTTGACAGTATGTAGCAGAAAGACCAAGAATTCCACTCTTTTATCAGTGAGTCCTTGTAGAGTGGGGTGGATTGAATAGACACCTGGCTTTGGAGTCAAACCTTGTTTCTGACATGCCAGGCAATGCATTGGACTCCTCTGAGCCTTGGTTTCCTCATTTATAAGATGAAGGAGTTAGAGTCACTTCCAGTTCTAAATTTATGATTCTACCAATCAGTTCTACAGTGACCATGGACAAGCTACTTCATCACTCTGGCCTCAGTTTCCTCATCAGACACTTAAAAGGATGGGCTAGATGGTTCTTTCTAGTTCCAAGTCAATGATTGATCCTATGATCTTATGAATCCTGGCTCTACTCTTTCTTATCTACATGATCTGTAGATCCTTAGTCTCATTCAGATTTAGTTTCTTCACCCATGAAATCACTTTTGAGGTCTCCTCCATCTCTGTGAACCTATTGATCCTATGAGCTACAGGAAATTTCTAGAGGATAATTCTCTACATCATTGAAATCTTAATTCTAGTTTAAAAAAAAAATCCCCAGCCTGGTGTGTAGTAGGAACATAATAAATGCTTGTTGAATTGCATCAGAAAGATTTAAGCAGAGGAAACTCATTGATTAAAATAATATTGGAAAATCATCATCAATACTGTTAATGAAATTGACTTTTGAGCATGGAAATATGATCCATAAATATAATCCTCTATAAAGTCATTCTTATTTTTTAAGAAAATAGGACCTGAAAACATCTGATTTTCCCACCTGCTTTGGAGCATTTTTATTGATAGGTTACTATTGTATTTTCTTATTCCTTTGTTATTAAAATGATGTTTTATGATGCATTCCTTTACTTCATAAGCACCTTCTGTCTTCCTTTCTTTTTCTAGAATTGAAGTACAATAAAAAAAAAACCTAGAAGTATATGATACTGTCAGGTTTTTAATGAAATCTGGCTTTATTTATGTGTGCTTAGGGGGCTGAAGGAGTAGCTCAGCTTCTAACCGTAGTGTTAAACACTGCTTGACACTCCTCACCCCTAAATCCTTTAGAAAATGCTGATTTTTCACATTCTTGCCAAAGGGCCTCTAGAGAATTGGAAGGGAAGCATGTGGTTTAGATGTAAATGGGAGCATGTTAATATCTTACAGTGTGAGCTAAGGAAGAATGCTGTCAGGTGTAATGCAGGTTTCTTGACATGGGGTCCTTTGATCCCCAAAGGGTCCGTGGATAGATTTCGGGAGCCTGCGGAACTTCATTGGGAAAATTGCATTTTCATTCTCACTAACCTTTAATGGAATTTCACTGGAATAGTTCATGAAATGAGAAAGTTGTTAAGTGTAAAACAGGGGTTTTTAAACATAGAATCCCTTGATCCCCAAGGGAGATTTTTTTGGGGGGGTTGGTAAACAGGGAAGGAAAAAATTACATCTTTAATTTCACTACCCTTTAATGGAATTTCAGCATATTCTTTAAATATTAAAGATGTTATTTGGAAAAGGAGCTCACAGGCTTTATGAGACTGCCAAAAGGATCCATTTCATAGAACAAAGGGAAAGAACCCTTGGGATGAAGGAGGCCATTCTGCATTCCATTCTGTAGAAAGGAGGCTCACTACATTGCCTCCTACTTCACAGACCTGAAGGCTGGGAAATTTACTAATTTATAATGACTTGGGTTTGGGGTATAAGTGAGTAAACATAACAGTGAAACAGGAATATCAGCACACTCCGGGGTTCCGGTCATTTGTAGCTCATGCCTTTGTGCACAAAGAGTTTTCATTTCATTGAGTTCCATTTAGCTTGTTTGACTGAATTTAATCATTAACAAATCAGGTTGAGGATGCCTGGCACATAATAGACACCTAATGAATGCTCACATTGAACTGAATTTAGGGTGTATGTATGTACACATGTGTATGTTTGCCATTAGGAGAGACTGTATAGTCTTTTTCCTCCGATGTGGTGAGGAGTTTGGTTGTTGTACGTCACATTGGGAGATGGTGTGCCAGCAAGGCAGGGGTCATTTGGCCTGACCACAGCTAGAATTTCAAGGAGTCAAGTATGTCTTATGAGATCCAGAAGGTAAAATATCAGAAGAGACCATGGGTCAGGAGCTGAGCAAGTCATATAATAATAGTGGTTGAAACATCACATAAATATCAATTGCAAAGTTCCTTGTATCCTATTTGAAATGCACAGAGTCCAGATGCCACAGATATTATTATTCCATTTTACAGATGACGAACATAGAAGACTTGATCATAGTCATACAGTTAATGTGTTTAAGAGGCAGCATTGGAACTCGTGTCTTCCTGTCTTTGGGTATAATGCTATTCATAAGCTATGATGCTCCTCCTGCTTATGTGACTTCCTGATTCTTCTCATATATTCCTTTACAGAGGTCATGGCATGGGAATCTAGTGGTCCTCCAGCTTGGAGGCCAGGCTCAGGCATGGGGGCATGTCCTGAAGTCTCTTGAATCATTTTCTGCACAAAGGACAGAGGATGTGCTCTTATTGTAGCTGGGGAGAAGAATGGTAATCTGCACAATATATAGTTCCTTTGACCTTCTGTAGTAGAAAGGAAAATGAAATCTCTCCATTACACAAAAGCAAACTTGATCTGCGAAGGACTCGCTTACACAAAGGGGAAATATCAGAGATAGAAACCTCTTTTGTCTTATTCAAGGAAATTGAAGTGTTTAAAAACAGCATCAAAAGGGAAAGATTTAGAATTTGGAAGGCAAGGAATTTCTAAGATTTGCTGGACTTCATCAATGTGCTTAATGTCATGAGTATTCATGTATATGTGCTTATATGTATACATACATGTGTACATTTGTATACATGTATGCATGTGTGTATGTGTGTATGTACATATATATGTATGTGTGTGTGTAGATATAGATATAGATGACACTACCACAGTTATGTAGCTGAAGCCAGAGGGAGAGTCTCTGGTGTGCCGGTGTCTTGTACAAGCTAGGAATCATGGTTCTAGACTATAAGAGGTTCTTGCGGTACTTTCTCTCTGCCAGGACGTATCCCCAGCCCTCCCTCCTCTTTGTAGCTCAGCTTTATTGGGTAGGTGCTATGAAATGCTTGGGCATTTGTTAGAGTGTGACTTTTCTGTGTAGGCTCCCAGGGTTGGTCTTCTGGACTGTATAAAATAGCATAGCTGTCCTCTGACTCTCTTTTGTAAGGTTTTTCCAAAAGTGATTGTCATCCTCTCTTTGTACTGTTATCTGAGGAAGGTCAAGAATGATCTAGCCAAGGGAACTCTGGGCTAAGTGTGCTTGGATTTTACAAGACATCTAAAGAAATCCCTCTTGTCAGTTCTCTAGATCAGATGCAGAGATATGGACTAGGTGCAGTTATATGGTACAGTTATATAATTAGGCAGTTTTAGAAACAGTTGAATGTCGGGGCCCAGCTAGTACTGATTAATGGATCAGTGAGAATGTGGAAAGAACTCTCTAGTGAAACACCTCAGAGATCTGTTCTTGCTGTGTAATATTCAAGAATGAAGGAAGGAAGGAAACAGACATTTATTAAGTCCCTCCTATCAGGTACTGTGCTAACCGTTTTACAAATATCTCATGAAAGTATCATAATATTACTGGGAGATAAGTGCTATTATTTACAGATGAGCAAGCTAAAGTTGACAGAAATTTACTGAATTACCCAGGATCACATAGCCAGTAAGTGACTGAGGCCAGATTTGAACTTGGTTCTTCCTGATTCTATGTCCAGCATTCTATATGTATTGTACCACCTAGTTGCCTCGGGATTGTTATCATTGACTTGAATGAAAACACCCATAGTGCACATATCAAATTTTCTGGCGATTTAAAGCTTGGAAGAATGGCTGGAATGTTGAGTGATTGATCCAGAATTCATAAAGTTTTGGAAGGCTAGAATGATCTCTATAATCAAATGCAATGACACTGAATAAGGATAAATGTGAAGTCTTATGTTGGGGTTAAAATAAAAAGATACCTTGATAAAGCCAAGATGGGGGAAGATGCAGTTGATAGAACTATAGATCTAGAGATGAAACCAACTCCCTCAAACATCAGAGGAGGCATTTGAACCCAGGTTAGACAGCAGGCCATCCAAAAAGAGCTGTGAGTTTTTAGTGCATTGTAAATTCAGTGAAAGACTTTGATGGCAATAAAGCTAGTATGATTTTAGGTTGCGTTAGAAGTCTCAATGTCGAGAATGAGGAAGGAGACACTCATACTTTACTCTGTCTTGGTCCACACCTGCAGTTGTATGTCTATTTCTAGGCCCCATATTAAGGAAGGGCATGGTCAAACAAGAATATGCCCACTGGAGAGATAAAATGATAGTGACAGCAAGAGGATCCATTGGAGGAACTGGGGTGATGGAGGTGGTGGTGTTTAACTTTTAGAAAAATGTCTTAGAGAAACATAACTATTTTCAAGAATTTGAAGGGATGTGTCATGTGAATAAGAGGTCTAAAGGAGATTTATTCTTCATGTCCTTAGGTAGACTAACTAAGAGTGATAGAGGGAGGGAGCTTCAGAGAGAGGTTTTTTCTTGGTTTAATAATTTTTTTTAAATTAAAACACTTTCAAAGGAGGTAGCAGGTTCTCCATGTCTTACTGGGGGAAGAGGACAGGAGTTGGAGTTCTAGGTTGTTGCTGAATCATTTCAGCAATGTTTTGACTCTTTGTGACTCCATTTTGGATTTTCTTGGCAAAGATATTGAAGTAGTTTTTATTTCCTTCTCCAGTTCATTTTACACATGAGGAAAATGAGGCAACAGGTTTAAGTGACTTGCCCAGGGTCCCACAGCTAGTAAGTGTTTGAGGCCTGACTTCAACTCCGGAAAATGAGACTTCCTGACTCCAGGCAGTGCACCACCTAGATATCCTCTTGGAGTCCTAGGACCTAAATTCAAATCCCAACTTGACAAGTTACTTAATGTCTCTTTCTCATCTCTAGTACGAACAGATTGAAGTAGATGCCCTCTGAGGTCCTTTGTAGCTGACTCTATGTTCTCTCATGAGTTCACTTATAAGTTCCCTTGTATATCTGAGATTCTGTGAAAAACTAGAGAGATATAGACCACAATTCATTCTTCGGAGAACCTGGGAGAGTGAGCTTCCAAACAGTTGGAGAAATCCATCTCGTGAGAATGTGACAGAGGAAAGGTCAATGATACTGGCATATGATTCCTTGACTTTGTTGGGCTATTGCATGAACATAGTAAGCATTTGCTGCAGCTGACAGCATGGGTCTTGGTAGGTACAAAGATGAAAACCATGTTTGACTAAAGGGACTTCTACAATTACATGTGACTATCCAAATTCCATCACACACAAGTTCTGCTAGTTATTGGAAGCAAAATCACTTACCTTTTAGAGTAATACAGGGAAATATTAGTATTATTCACTTCTTTTTTCTTTTATAAAAAGAAATCTTTATCTTTTTCTACAGGAAAGCATTAAAAATGATTTGGAGTGGGGAGTTGAAAGCATCTTTTATTATAATAAATTATGGTGAATGAAAATTTCATAAGAAAGTTATATAAGACTTCAGGAAAGGGAAGAAGATGTGATTTTTCTTTCCTTTTAACTACTTAGCAGGGTAGGCCAGAAATCTTGAGATGGCTTGCTGTATATTTTGCTGAACATCATTGATGTCAATGAGATCAGAGCTATAGTTTTAATGACTTCCCACCATGAGCTGTGGCTATCACTCATGCTATGCACATGGGATTTTCTTTGCCAGAGATGCGCTGGTGCAAAAGCCACAAAGTGCTAAAGGTCCTAGGGCATAATGAAGTAATGCATTACAGGAAAGGGACAGCATTGCCAATGAATTTACTGACTGCCTAGACTTAAGTGGTGATTCATCCTTTCATGCGGTGATGAACAATGTTTCGATGAACATCACCCATTTTTTCCTCTGTTATCTCTTAGCTTTGTAGATCTTGAACTGAAAGGGATCACAACACTTTCATTTTACATATGAGGAAACTGTGACCCAGGGAGGTTAAAGGATTTTTGACTCCCAAGCCAGGGCTCTTTCACTGTCTCCAGCTGCTTCCTTTGCCATTGGAGCTTCATTAGAGCTTAGTTAAGTTGAGCAAAATGGAGAAGGAAAGAATTGAAGGGTGAATGTTATGGGGAGTTATATGTATGGACACAGAATCTTTTAAGATTTTGAGTAGACATGAACAATGCAATGGTCTACCATGATCTGATGGGGAAAAGGGGTGCTATCTACCTCCTGGAAGAGCAGAAATGGGTTTAGAATATTGATGGGATGCCATTTCTTTTTTTTTTAATTTTTATTTTATTTATTTATAAATGTTCTACAATCACTTCCTTAAAATTAAGATTTTATACCCCCACACCTTCCCCCCCTACTCCCCTCCCTTCCCATGACAGTATACAATTCTGTATAGGTTCGACATATACTTTCCCATTGAGCATATTTTCACTATAGTG
>CM053770.1:207663293-207676854 GCA_028658325.1 Potorous gilbertii
AGTTCTTGTGTTATTACAAAGTTCCAAGTCTACCAGGAAAAACTCTCACACACTGTGGTCGTTGCTGTGCACAAAGTTTTCCTGGTTCTGCTCCTTTCGCTCAGCATCAGGTCATATAAGTCTTTCCAGGCCTGGGATGCCATTTCTTTTGACATGGTAGGAATTTGGCTTGCTTTAATGTACATATTACTTATGAGAGCTTTGTTCCCCATTATTTTTCAGTAGGGGAGGAAGATAAATTAAATTTCTGTTAATCTAAAAATTAATTTAAAAAAAACCCTGAATAGATGAAGGAGTAGACATTGTATATATGGCGTGTGTGTGTGTGTGTGTGTGTGTGTGTGTGTGTGTTAGTTAGTTAAGGGCATTCCCAACTAAGGTTATATGTGTTGGCTGGTAGTAGGGCCATGACTTGCAGATACTAGTGAATTATGGGAGTAGGATGGGACTTCTTAAACAATGCAACTCTCTTCTTGGCTTGATGATTCTCATTATGGCAGTACTTTAGGTGAGGGGAACAATGTTGCCTCCCCCATAGCTGGATGGGCCAGCCAGCCTTGGGGTTGAGAGGGGCTTCATAGGTCAGTGATAACCAGTTCAATACTTCCTGAACCAGATTTCATTATTAACCTTTTGAAACCCTAGGTCTACAGAATGTTTTGGCTATAAATGTAGTACAGTGTCTCATATGTAGTAGGAACTTAATAAATATTTATTGATTGGTTGAGAATTTAATGACCCTGAGGGAAAGAAAAAGAACAAAGCACTTCATATGATCATAGATTTACAGTAAGAGACCTGGGAATCATCTACTAGGAGTCCTTAATTGGGAATCTGTGAACTTAAAAAAAATACTGTATTTCAATATAATTACTTTGTTTCATAATCCTATGTATTTATTTTATATATTGAAAAAACAGTACTCTGAGAAAGGATCCATAGGCTTCACCAGCCTGCTGAAGGGGTCCATGATAACAGCAAAGTTAAGAAATCTCTATCTAATTTATCAGCCTCATTTTCATTGAGGAAACTGAGGGAATAGATTACTCCAGGAAGGTGGTAGAACTGGGCTTTGGTATCCCCACCTTGCAGTCCTTCTTTGTGTCTAGACATAAATTATTTCTAACTTTAAAGCATTTATGACTTTTTTTCTGTGTATGAATAGAAGACTTAAGCAGCTGCAGATGAGGAATGAGGAATCAAGAAAGGCCTCATGTACAAGATGAGCTGAGTCTGAATGGAAGCTAAGGATTCTGAATCAGACATGAGGGAGGGGAGGGCATTTCAGGGGTGGGGTACAGCCAGTGCAAAGGTACAGAGATGAGAGATGGAGTGTCTTGTTTGAGAAACACCAAATAGATCAATGGATCGTCTTCAAGAGTTACTGTGATAAAAAAATATAGTCATCCTATGACCGGCTTTGTGATGAGCTTTTCTGAAATTTGCTAGAATTGTTTTTAGATGACAATCATATGATCTATCAACAAGTCCCTATTTAAAGCCTTTCCAACTTGGTAGGATCAAGCAGAGCTTATATTCCACAGACTTAGCCTTTGAGAATCTGGAGTTGCAATTCCACCCCCTCCTCCAACTGTAATAAGGAATTTAGTAGGGGGGAAATTCCACTTTTCTGTATTATAGCAATGAAGATAGAGATAGAGACTAGATCTGTGACTTTCTTGTTATAAGGAAACTCCCCCACCAATGCAGGTAGGTACTTTTTTCTGCAACTAACCATCTTAGAGAGTTGTTTAGAGCAATAAGAGATTAAGTGACTTGCCCAAGGTCACGCAATCAATATGTGTCCAAGATAGGACTTGAATGTAGGTCTTTTTGACTTTGAGATCAGCTCTCTATTCATCATCCTTCACTGCTTCTCATCTTTAGCTTTGTCTGTCTGTATTTGCAGATGAGAATTTTAAACTTTGTGCTACCTTTTCTTTTTTCTCTTTTGATTTATTCTCTTCATTCAGTCTATTCTGTTGCTTATGTTCAAAGAAGTCTTCAATTGATTTCCTTGCAAAAAAGTGGCTAATTTTAACCATGCTCAATATGAAAGTTCATTGGTCTTTTTAAAAGGTCATTTTGGTTGCTATGGCAAATGCCCATTTATTTGTGATATCTTTTCATATGTCTTTGGCTATTTTTGTTTCATTTGACCTGGTAATATGTGTTCTGTGCTTTTGAACACTCATTCCATCTCAGTTGAGTGCTCAAGCTCAAATTGGGAAAAACTTGGAATGTTATATTTTTCCTTGAAGCTTTAATACATGTTTTGATTGACACAGGAAGGGAAACTAGAAAGTTTCCTTTCCCTCTTCCTGCCTACAGTGAGTAATGGAGTTCAGTCTGCTTTCTAATTAGAGACTAAAACACTTTCTAAATTATGATCCCTGAGACTGATTTTGGTTCTTGAAATTCTTGCATAATTGAGGAGTAATCTAATTATTTATTAAAGTTTGGATTTATAAACCTGATCTGAATATACCTTTCTAGGAGCTATCTTGAATTAGGGTCGGGTGTAACAGCAATATGTGTGTTGTGTTACTGTTGTAGAGTAACAGGTATGTGTTACTCTAAGGAACAGCAGTGTCTTTCTCACAATTTGACTCATATAAAACTAGATTGATGATATCACCCTCTTAATAAGAAAGAAACAATGAAAGTGAAAAAAACAGAGGTAATAGTGAAAATAAAAATAAAAATGACTGGGGAGTAGTTGTCCTAGTGAGTTGGGATCTTGGGTAGTTAGGGTGAATTCTTGCCAAGCAGAAGTCCAAGATCCCAGGGTGGGAGCATTGAGGGGCAGCATCTGAAATGGAGGCTGGAACTCATGAGCATGGTGAGCTGCCTCTATTCCAAGAGACATTATTCCTAATATGCTACAGTTTATTGCAGTAATCATAGATTTTACCATTGTCCTTTGGGTTATAGAAAATTTCGATTTATTCTGGGGCCATGGTGCTCCATATTTTATAGTCATAGTTCATTACAGCAGCATATTGGTTTTCAAAATTGTGTTTTTCCTCAGTATTCAGTGACTTGGGATTGTTGAAAGCATAGCAAAATTTCCCACAGGTACTCCAATTTGATCTCTTCCTCATATTAATAAATTCTGAGCCTGATTCATCAACTATCCAAAGTACATGTTCTAGTTATGTGGAGATGAGATGATTGCTCCTTTTGCAATATATTTTAATAGATTTTGTTTAATTATATATTCAGCATATGTGTGTATATTTTCTTTTCAAAAATTTTCCATTTTAGGAGCACATCTACATTCAAGGCTGCCCTAGATTTGCAGTGATCTGTTGTTATGTCAAATATCTATCTATCTGTCTAATCTATCATGTACTCTAGAATCATAGACTAGTTTTTCATGAATTAATATACTAATTGGGCTTTCATTTCATATGAATTGAAGACCTTCATTTAGAACTTCCTTTTCCTTAGGTTACATCACTCAAATGTGTTCCCTAGTATCTCCTCCTTCATTTCTATCTCACCTAAAGTGGTGACCTTTCTCTTTGCCAAGGCTGTCACCTCTACATACTCCTTTGATTCCATTACAACTCATCTTCTCTAGCAAATTGCTTCCTCTGTCATCCCAACTTTCTTACTAGCCTTAAGTATCTGTCTATGGGATGTTTTCCTGCTGCTTATAAACATATCCAACTCTCTCCTATTAGAAAAATTCTTCCTCCTGTCATCCTGTATCTCCATTCTTTCATGGCTAATCTTCTTGAGATAACTATCAACAATCAGTTCTTACATTTCTTCTTCTCATTCTCCTCTAACCCCTCCCCCCAAAGATCTATCCTGATCTCTTCTTCTCTTCCTCTATTTGTTTTGCTTGGCTATTTCATCATATCCCATGGTTTCAGTTATTCTATTTTTGCAAGTTGTTCTCAGATCTACTTATCCAGTCATAACCTCTCTCCTGACTTCTAGTTTCATATCTCCAACTGACTATTGGACCATTTCAAACTTGAAGTCCCAAGATATCTTAAGCTTAACATATCTCAAACTGAACTCATTAACTTTTACCTTAAACTTCCCTCCTTCTGAAATTCTGTATTGTTGTCTAGGGCACCACCAACCTCCTGGCCAACTCCTCACTATCTCTTCCTTCTATATCTAAACTGTTGCCAAGTCTTGTTGATTCTATCTTTGCAGCATCTCATTATGACTCGTTTTCTCTTCTGACACAACTATCACCTTGGTGCATATCTCATCCTCTTAAACTTAGTGCAATAGCCTACTGGTTCCAAGATTCTCCCCAGTTCAGTCCATCTTGCACTCAGCTGCCAAAGTTACTTTCCTAAGACATGCTTCTAATTATGTCACCTCCATAGTCAATAAACTCCAGTGACTTTCTGTTGCTTCCAGGATCAAATATAAAATATCCTCTTTGACTTTTAAATCCCTTCCCAAACTGTCCTATTCTTATGGTTCTATTTTCTTACACTTGACTCCCCTTTATGTACCTTACAACACAGCAACACTTGCTTCCTTGCTGTTCCTTAAGTACATACTTCTCCCAATTCCATAACTTTTTACTGCCAGTCTTCCATACCAGGAATATTCTCCCTAATGTCCACCTCCTGGCTTTCCAGCTTTCTTCAAGCCTCAGATCAAATCCTACTAGCTGTAGGAGGCCTTTCCAGATTCATCACCCACTGATTATTTTCTCTACTATTTTCTTCAATTTAGACCATGCATAGCTTATCTTGTAAGCGTATAGTTGTTAGTATGTTGTTTCTTCCCTTAGAATGTAAGTTCCTTCAATGTAGAGATTATTTTCACCTTTCTCTCCCCAGTGCTTAGGACAATATCTGACACATAGCAGGTGTTTAATAAATACTTGTTAATTTGATCTAATAAATTCATCCAGAACAGTATTTTCCAGTTTGAGTTTTGTGGAGCTCTGGTATTTTGAATAATGTGAATTGAGGTTCCATGAAAAAATGTCAACTTTTGGAAGTATAGCATTTAACATAATGTGGGTAGTTTTTAAATGCTTGAATAAATTAATTAAGATGTCATTGAGAAAGGGACCAATAGAGTCTTGGCCTTGATGCCAAGAAGACCTTGATTTAATTATTGCTTTATAACATATACTTGCTGTGTGACCTTGAGCAAGTCACACCTTTTTACTGCTCTAGGCATCTCTCAAAGATTCTGAGTTGCAGAGGAAGTGCCACTCTACACTGGTAGAAAGAATTTCCTCATCTGTGATGTTCTTACATCAATGAGTTCATAGCTCTAGTTGAACTTACATTTATGTGATGCCTTTAATTTTGCAAAAATGCTTTCTTTAGCCCAATCTGTAAGTACAATGCAAGTATCATTAACCTTATTTTTTCTTACAGGTGATGAAACTGAGACTCAGAGAGGTAGATTGATTGGTCCAAAATCACATAGCTATTGTTAGAGCTGGGATTTGAACTTTAGTTGCCTCATCCCACCTTTCTTTCTATTACATATAATACTTTCAGAGACCTAAAAAATAAAGCTTGAATCAGCTGACTGCAGCCTTGTCCCTCTCCTAACTCTAGCCCTGGCTGATGTAATTACTCCCCAAGTGACTATGAGCTTGTCAATGGAGCTCTTCCCTTATGACTCCATCAACATTTTGCACACAGAAGTGTTCTGTAGCTAAATTAGTTGAAGAAATGCTGCTCCAGAGGATTTTACTTTGCATGAGTATATATGAGTGTGAATGATTTGCACTTGAATCAGTGGAAACATAATAGCTGTCTTCAAGTATCTGAAAGGTTGTCATGAGGAAGAAGGAGTAGACTAATTTCACTTGGCCACAGAGTGCAGAATCAGGACTAAAAAGTAGAAGGTGCAAAATGGAATTTAGGTCTCTTAGGAAAAACTTGCTGACAAATTAGAACTCTTCCCAAAATGCCTAGTGCTCAGGGAAGTAGGTTGTTCTCTTTTGTTGGAATTCTCCAAGCCCTTGCTGGATAGCCAGCTGCTGGGTGCAGTAGAGTGGAGATTCCCTTTAGCTACCGGCTGAACTTGATGGCCACCAAAGGGTCATTTCAGTTCTAAATTTGATGATTTGAGTTGATCCCATTAAAACCATTCCTATTTAGTTTTTATAGGCAAACAGGATTTACCTGTAACCAGATCTGTCTGATTCTATTCTATTGTGGTTGTTGGATCGTTTCAGTTGTATCTGACTTTTCATGACCCCATTTGGGATTTTCATGGCAAAGGTGCTGAAGTGGTTTGCCATTTCCTTCTCTGGCTCATTTTAAAGATGAGAAAACTGAAGCAAATAGGGTTAAATGACTTGCCCAGGGTCACACAGGTAGTACTTGAGGGTGCCAGGTATTCTATCCACTGTACCATCTAGCTGCTTTCCTGATTTTATTGGTGACTTAAAGAAACAGATTTCTGAAATCGATATGATATGGCAAAATGGTGTTCCTTACGTTGTTCAAATTTTCAATAGTCATTTAGTCATTCTTTATACTTCCTTCTCCAACCTGAAACACAGAATGTATTTAAATAGTCTGTAATTTATGTGTAACTGTTCATAGCATATAAGTGCTTTCCACTTCTTGTGACACTAATGAAAATTACGTGGTGGAGAATGGTAATTGTTAGCCAGACAATGTAGGGCTATGAAAAAAGCAGGATGCTACTTACATGAAAAAAAATCATCTTGTGTAGATTTTGAAAAAGAAGAGAGTAGGGTTATCTGAGGTTGCAGTGTTTTGTTACGTTTTCCTGAATTATCTCTGCTATTAGGCATGATATGTAACTGCCTAATTAAAACTAGAGCAAGGTGTCCATAGGCAGATTTTAAGGGGTCTGAGGGTTTGTTTAAAAATATTGTGATAACTATTTTAAAAAAGTATATGTTATATATAATTTATATTTATTTATATTATATTATATTTATATTATATTGTATTATATAAATATACATATATATATATATATATATATTTATAATCCTGTATTTTATATTTTGTACCTTTAAAAACAGTTTCCTGAGGATAGGGCCTTTACTGTCAATGCAGTCAGTGACAACACAAAAGATTAAAAACCTTTACACTACAGGAAGCTTCTTTATGTCCATATAAATAAAGTGACTATTTGGACTTTGTACATAGAAAGTGTGTATTTGTATTTGAGAGGAAGCGTGTGACAGTCAATAAACATTTATTAAGCACCTACTATGTGTTGGGCACAATGGTAAGGTGTGTGTGTGTGTGTGTGTGTGTGTGTGTATTCCAGTGCATATGAGTGTTAAGGGCTTTCATTCTGAAGGTGTTTTTAAATGGCCTTTGTTTGCATGTATTCCCCCTTTCCCTTTGTCTGCTGGGAGTGTATTCGCCTCTGCACCACTGCCCTAAGTGACAACCACAAGCTTTAATGGGTCTGCAGCCTCTTCTATAATTGAACCCTGTCAGTGCTGCCCATTAAGGCAGGAGGGTATGTGCCAGCTCATTAATCTAAAACTGATTTCTTCTTCTCTGTTATTTCCCTTTTATACTACAGCATCATTTCAAGCCCTGCTCCCCCTCCTTTTGCACAGAGAGGTCCAAGAATGGGGCTGTAATTGCTGCCGGCTAACATTTCGACTATGAGTCAGTCTTTTAGTTGAGAGTGGCGATCACCTGCGAGTGATGATCGTGGACTAACGATTATGGATTCTTTTATTTTTCTTGTTTGGATGGCACACTGGCAGATAGAATTCTCCTTCCAATGGAGAGCCAGCTCTTTAAAACTTCACAGCTCTGGAATGCAAATGTTTTTCATTGCTATAGAAAATAAGTAAACAGTTGTATTCAGATAGAATCCTCAGCAGTTTTGGGGCATTTTTTTTCATCAAATTATTTTCCTGTCATATTTGAGAATTTGGTAAAAGCAAAGACTCTTGAAGACACATTGGCATAGTGGGTAGAGTTACTGACTAGGGTCAGAAAGAGTACTAGACTCTCTGTCAGGATCTTAGATACTTACTAGCTTTTTGACCTTAGGCAAATCAATAAACCTGCCTCAATTTCTTCATCTGTTATATGGAAAATTATATGTGTATGAAGAAATATTTTGCATTCCCACACATTTAGCATTTTCTTATTCTCAAGTAATATTCTACACACATTATTTTAATATCTTTGAGCATTGATTGCAAGAGATTATGAACCTTTTGGTCGAGTACTTACAAATCCAGGGAAATTTTAATTAATATTATTCAGCAATTTTCACTATCAGGGAATGTTTATTTAATCTAGTGTATTAAAAAAAATCTTGAAAATTTGATCTCAAGGACCTAACTTTTTAACTACCATGTTTGTTGTTTTAGAAATCCAAAATCAAAACCCCATTTGCTTGTATGGTAGAACTCGACACTGAATATATGTATTATAAGGAGGTTATGAGCCCTATTCTTGATCTAGCATTCTAAAGGATTTTCTTGTAGTTTTGTACAATTAATAGTCAGTCAAAAGTTTCAGAAAGAACTGGATTTGGCAATATTCTTGTATCGTCGATTTGTTTTCTGTGAAAACTAAGCCTTTTCCCTTCAAAGCAATAGAAAATCTACTGTAGCTAAGCTCTCATCTTCCTTATCTTGTTCCTTGACTGATACAGTCAACCTTTAGACTTGCATTTTTGTGCATATTTCCATGCTTTGCATATTGAATCTCTTTGTATGGTCTGATCTCGTTATGCCATGAGTGGAGATGACTTCATTATCACACATTCAGGGAAACCTTCATAACATCATTGTATACTGCTCTACTTAGTGCTTGCCTTTATCTCATCATGTTAAATATATTTCTTTTCTTATGCCACAAAGAATAAAGTGAAATCCCATATTGAGTCATTTTGAATTTGTAATCTAATTGAAAATTATCTGTTCACATCCTGTCTGTGACAAATTCAAAGGAAAATAGGTTTAGGACCCTAATAAGCCCAGTCCAATCCAAGTCAGGGATTGATTTAAAGGTGCCATTTTCCATGCCTGCATAATGTGATGCTCACAATGTGTCTCAGAAGGGGGCCATAGAGGGTTTATATGGGAAGCAATTGATGCTGGGTTGAAGGACTTTCAGCATTTCATTGGGTTCCTTTGGAATTTCTACATTTAACCAAAAGTAAATTTGAATAGATGTGTGTGTGTGTGTGTGTATACACATACATATATATCAATATACATATATCTACATCTGTCTTTCTATCCATTCATCTATCTGTAGCTGTATATTCATAGTCACTTTAAGAAATTTATCTAGAATTCTGGGATGAAAGAACCTTAAACTTAAGTCAGAAAAGGGAGGTACTGGAAAAGGATGAAACTAGGTGACCTCTGAAGTCCCTTCCAGGGCTAACATTCTTTAATCCTTTGAGAACTTACAAGATAATAGAATTGAGGATCACAAGGTAATATAGTCTAGTGCTTTCATTTTTCACATAAAAAGATGCAGACTTGGAGAAGGTGAATAACTTGTGCAGGGACACACTGGTAGAACAAGGAGCAATTCTGGGATTTGAAATTCTTTTGACTCCCTGTCCAATCCTTTCTTCTGTTTACTACTTATGTGGCCTCCATCCAACTACTTCACCTTTTGAGATGCCAATCTTATACACCCTGGGCTTGGAGTCAGAAAGACCTGGGTTCAGATACTACCTTAGACATTTATTAGCTGTGTGACCTGGGGAAGTGTCACCAAACTTCTCTCAGACTTTGTTTCCTCATCTGTAAAATGAGTGTTGGGTTTGAACTCTGAAGACTTTCACAAATCTGAATCTATGGATCCTTTGATCTCCCCTCATTTTGATTCTATGTCAACTTGTTGCTTAGTCTTTAAATTATTTATTATTTACAACTTTTCCACTAAAATTTATGTGAAGTTGGGGCTTGGAAAATGTTTGGGTGTCATAGATTGAAAGGCAACTGGTTAGTGCAATGGATAGTGCAGGGGTGGGGAACCTGCCACCATAAAGGCCACTTGTGGACTTAAATCTTTAAGTGTGACCTTTTGACTGAATCCACATCAGAAGGCCACAGGTCCCCACCCCTGGGACGCAGCATGGGAGGCGCAATCAGAAAGATTGAGGTTCAAATATAGCCTCAGACACTCGCTAGCTATGTGACTCTGGGAAAGTTATTTAACTTCTGTCTGCCTCAGTTTTCTCATCTGTAAAATAAAAATAATAGCAGCTACCTCTCAGAGGTGATGTGATGATAAATTGAGATTTTTTACAAAGATAAAAATGAAATATCTGTAAATACTTTGCAAACTTTAAAGTACCACATAAATACTGGAAAAATACTGGAAAAAGCATTAGAGGTTATCTAGTCCAATCCCTTCATTTTAGAGATGAGAGAACTAAGGCTGAGAAAGGGTGGTAAATAATTGACTTTCTCAAGATCACAGAGGTTATAAGGGGTAGATAAGAGAGATTTGACTTTAGATCTCTGACTCAAAATTCAAGTGCCCCTTTCTTCAAATTCTATTGCTTCACCAAAGATCCTATCCCTTATTTCCTGCTCCATACATAAGCCATTGTTGGGGGAGGGAGAATGACAAGACAGATGGATCTTATGTTAAAGTTAAGGCAGTTCAGCCTTCCAGTTTCTAGATGAAAATGAGGAAGTTGTTAATTTGGAAAACAGGAAGGGAGGCCATCTCACAATAATGAAATTAAGCCTTCTTTAATGATCTACAACAATGTGAATTGGATCCAAGGTCAAAACCAATCTTAAAAGCTAATCAATGGTATAATTGCTGTAGCTATATAAACCAAAGTAGCAAGCTCTGAAATTCAGGTTAATTTCATTTTATAGTAGGATGCAAGGAGAATATCACGGTAATATGATGGATTCTGTCTTGATAACTTCCTGTAACTCCATCTTTGGCTCACATGTGGCAGGAAGAAAATTTTACCCCATGAGTTCAATCTATGATTAGAGTATAATAGACATAAAAATTTAGCTATAGTGATCAAAACTAGTGTGTGATTTCATTGGCATAGGGGTGAGGAGATTTCTTCAACCAAATGCTGGTCAGCACCTTTCCTGTAACTTAGAGTCTTGGAAAGCTGCCTTGAGCAGAGATGTCAAAAATACTTCTCACAAAAATACTTTCCTGAGTATAGTCCAAACTAGATAAAAATGTAATTGTGAAGCATTGAATGAAATAAATAAAAGTATGATAGAACATCAGGAATATTAATATGTGATTTTCCAAGTCAATATGTTGCCTCAGGGATTTTTATACATGGTTTAGGGTGCCATTTTCTATTTGAGTTGGATACTACTGGCCTGAAATAGTGAAAGATTAAGTATTGACCCATGGTCATCTAGTTAGTATATGTTTGAAGCAAGATTTGAACCCAGATCTTTCCAACTTAGAGGCTGGTTCTAAACCCAGTATGTAACTCTGACAATCATATTAAAGATTTACCATACTAAAAATATGAAAAAAACCTCAAACATTTATTAAACACCTACTATGGTGCAGACATTGTGAGAAGGGCTTTGCAAATATTATCTCATTTGATCTAATAACATCCCTGGGATTTAGGTGCTATCGTTATTTTTATTTTACAGTTGAAGAAAATGAGGCAGACAGAAGCTAAGAAACAGAACAAAAATTCTATTGTACTTCAGGGAAAACAATCCCTTAAGTGGGAGTTTCAACATGGACATTGATATAATAGCCAAATTCTATCTTAATTGTATCCTACATCATCATTGTTCTGGTTCATCTGTGTTGGGGGGAGGACAATTTGGGGAAAGACAGATTATGATCAGGTCTCCCTGTAGCCTCAGTATTTCTTTAAAGATCTGGCTGGAGCTTTCCTAGAAGATGGGATATTCTTTCTCTTTCAATTTCTGACATGGTTGAGAAGTCCTTGAATTCTGGGATGATTTTTAAAGAGCTTTAGCAATGATTTCTGGGTCAAGGACAACACATTTGTGACTCTACAAAGACAACACAGACGACATTGTCTTTTGTTCCTTTGTTTAGGGGTTTGGACTGAACAATTAAGTTGTAGCCAATGTGGTTTCACCATTTCTGGCTTCCTTCATTGTGATAGAAAAGGCAGAACTGGACCCTTCCCATTCCCTTCCTTGGGTACCCGCACTCCTCCCCCCCAAAAAAGTCTCTTTCCATACTCAGATTGCTTAATGGAAATGAAAAGGTTTGATGATCTTAGCGGTATAAATACTAACATAGTAGTGGGGCTTCAAGGGGAGCCCAGAACAACTATCTGTTTACCAGCACCCATTTTCCTATTAAAAGTAGCTTTGTCAGTTGGTCTTTTGTCATGGTGTGGTTCATAATTGATCTTTGGGGTCATTAGCTCTTTGATGACTGGTGATGATAACCATACAAATGGGAATGATCATCAAGAACTGGCCTCCTGATTGGGAACCATTCCCAGGCCATTTGTAAGAGCTTGGCAAGTTTGAAAAGAAGCACACGTCTGCTGTTGAATGCAAAAGACAGCTAGCTTTACACTCTTGGGAAATGCCTCTGGATGCTACATTTGCCATAATGCATCATTAAGGCTCAATTTTACGATTAATTTGGATGAGGCTTATCCTGGGAGGATAGGTGAGAGAGAAGACAAGGATGCCAGCTGCTGTTACACCTACTTGCATTTCCTCTGGCATCTCTGCTTCTTTTGATGGCCTTATAATTTCCTGAAATTGGTTAGTGTGACACTTCTTGCAGAAATGGCAGTCACTCCGGGCACCTTGGCAGTTCGTAAGTCATTCTAGGGGAATGAAATGAACCTGTAAGAAATTAGAAAATGCTTTTAGAGGTTGAGGAAGTCCCTTGAGCCAGTTAACCTCGGCCTCAATTTCCTCATCTGTAAAATTGAGATAAGAGTACCTGTTTTTCAGAATTGTCAGAAAATCAAATGAGTATGTTTGTGTGGTCCATCTATAATTCATATAGATACATGTATATATACATATATTGTATATCTATATATATCTAAGATAATATATTTTAATAAGCATATAGCATTGTAAGGTTTGCAAAGCACTATATATATATATATATATACACACACACATATATATGTGAAAATCAATGTGATATAATATAACCATGAAAATCAAATGAATGTGTATGTGAATCCATCTCTCTAATATATGTGCACATATGTGTATCTATATCTAAGATGTATAATAAACATATAGCATTTTAAGGTTTGCAAAGCAGTAGGTGTATATATGTACGTATGTGTACATAAAATGATATTTATGTATGAACATAAAATAATATAATCATGTGTATATGCAGATACATATATGCACATTTGATTTTCATGTTTATAATATATTATTACTTGAGTTTTGTGATTTTCATATTCGTATGTTTATACAGTGCTTTGAAAATATGCATGTATATATACCTATTTGATTTTCATGATTGTATTATTTGATCCTCACTTGTGCATGCACATGTGTACATATATGCACATGCATGCACGTGCATATATATGTATACGTATATAAAATGCTTTGCTAGGCTTACATTCTCTCTCTCTCTCTCTCTCTCTCTCTCTA